>CM053622.1:814618229-814642902 GCA_028646595.1 Phalanger gymnotis
ATATATATATGTTTATGTATATATATGTATATGTGAGTGTATATGTATGTATATATGTACAGAGAGAGAGAGTGGGCACAGGGTGAGTTGAAGATGAATAAGGAATGAGAGAGGAATATACTGAGAGAGGGAGATAGGGAGAGATAGAATGGGGTAAATTATCTCGCATAAAAGTGGCAAGAAAAAGCAGTTCTGTAGGAAGAGAAGAGAAGGCAGGTGAGGGGGAATAAGTGAATCTTGCCCTCATCAGATTTGACCTGAAGAGGTAATACCATACATTCTCAATTGGGTATCTTACCCCACAGTAAAGAAGGAGGAAGAAGATAAAAAAGGGGGGATGATAGAAGGGAGGGCAGATGGGGATGAAGGTAATCAAAAACAAACACTTTCGAAAAGGGACTGGGTTAAGGGAGAAAATTCAATAAAGTGGGATAGGTTAGGAAGAAGCAAAATGTAGTTAGTCTTTCACAACATGAGTATTGTTGAAGGGTTGTACATAACGATACACATGTGGTCCATGTTGAATTACTTGACTTCTTAGGGAGGGTGAGTGGGAAGGGAAGAGGGGAAAGAATTTAGAACTCAAAGTTTTAAAAAATAGATGTTCAAAAACAAAAACAAAAAAGTTTTTGCATGCAACTAGAAAATAAGATCCACAGGCAATGGGGCGTAGAAATTTATCTTGCCCTATAAGAAAGGAAGAGAAAAGCGGATGGGAGGGGAGTGGGGTGACAGAAGGGAGGGCTGACTGGGGAACAGGGCAACCAGAATATATGCCATCTTGGAGTGGGAGGGGGGTAGAAATGGGGAGAAAATTTGTAATTCAAACTCCTGTGAAAATCAATGCTGAAAACTAAATATATTAAATTTAAAAAAAGAATTACTGTCTCTCAAAGCTGATTATCTTTACAATATTGTTATTATATTAGTTATTTTCTTGTTCTTGCTTACTTCATTTTGCACCATCTTACACAGATCTTCCAAAAGTTTTTTATTTCTGAAAGTATCCCCTTCATTTCAATGTTCCTGACTGTAATTTCTTTAGCCGTTCCCCAACTGAAGCTCATCACCTCAGTTTCCAATTCATTTCCTCAAGAGTGTCTTCAAATATGTTTATGCATATGGGTGCTTTCCCTCTTTCTTACTCACTTTGGAGTATGTAATGTAATTGGGTCAAAGGGCATTATTCATAAAGCAAATGCTTGTTGGGCATTGCTCCAAGTTGCTTTCCATAATGATTGGAGCAGTTCATTGCTCCCCCCAAAATGGTTCCTATGTTTTCACACAGAAGGACTTTATTTTTTTAAATCTGCTTTATAAATGAGTAGGCATAATGGTAATAGTGAAGGAAATTTTAATCACTCAATGTGATATAAACAGGAAAAAATGTACCACTTAAATGTAAAATGATATATCAGAGACCTCAGATGTAAGCTTTCCAGTTTTGTAGCATCATGGTACCACAGCACAGAGAAAAAAATTCCTGCATGTCCAAGACAAAACTACTTTCCAAATACTTGTCATACGAGGAAATCTAAAGTTGAATCTCTTCAAAGTATTGGTACCTGGATTGAGCAGCGAAGGGTTTCAGCCCTGTATCTGAGACTGTCATTGCTGATAATATACTAAGAAGCAATTGGGGAAAACTATTGGGATTCCTGTTTCCTATATGACCACTTTGCCAAATGGAGCTTCATTTTATATGAATTTTAGTAATGTTTCAAAAGAATGAACAATAAAGACTGAGTTTTGTTTTAAAATGTTATATGTGTTGACCCACCTGTTGCAGTTTCAATCAGTTATGTGGTGATGTCTATGTCTAGGCAGGGTCAGGGAGGGGTCCAATATCAGCAACCTGGGAGGCAGTTGAATGAGTGGAAAAGAGGAGGTAGTTTTAGAGCTAGAAATAGGAGAAAAAATATGAAATTCACAAGTATTTAAAGTGTGTTAGAGAGATGGAAGCTCTCTGTGTTTGAAGGTAGATGGAATCGCTTTCAAGTGAGAAGAAGCCAAAGTTTCTAGGTTTCTCTTAACTTGTCTATTCCCATTTGAGGTTTGGTATTCAGCTCTTTATAAAAGTTGCACATGTCTCTGTTCAACATTTTCTTCCACTTGAAATAGTGAACATTGAAAATGTTGGCACCTACAAAAGAGTATCATTTTCCTCCTTACACTTACCGCTCTTTAGCCTTGCTGCCATAAGTAATGTATGCCAGAGATGACTGAACCAAATATTTGTACCAAAGTGACTACTTGCTCGAATGATGGAAATTTTCTTACTATCTATGGAGAAAAATGATGATTTTTACTATGTGTAAGGAAAGATACTTGGTTTATATTTGAGATAAAGCACTTCTAACTGTGCAACCTTGAACAAGTCACCTTTTTTCAGTGTGTATTTTTGTCATCTCTAAAATGAAATAATTGGATTGAATGGCCTATTACTATCCAATCTAGTTCTACATTTATGATAGAAACCCACACAACCACACAATAAATTATATATGAACTGTCCCTATGTATACACTCTGAATTGAGATGTTTGACTGTTTTTTGCTATTCTACAGATTGATTCATTTTAAATTCTAACCATGGTTCCACTTATATTTCCTTTTCCTAGGATGTGACTTCCCTTTACCGAGGAGGAATAAAAGTAGGAAAATGTTTACAAAACTGATATACAGAAAAAGAGGGAAAGAAAGAAAGAAAGAAAGAAAGAAAGAAAGAAAGAAAGAAAGAAAGAAAGAAAGAAAGAAAGAGAGAAAGAAAGAAAGAAAGAAAGAAAGAAAGAAAGAAAGAAAGAAAGAAAGAAAGAAAGAAAAAGAAGGGAGGGAGGAAGGAAGGAAGGAAAGAAGGAAGGAAAGAAGGAAGGAAGGAAAGAAGGACTGAGAGAAGAAGCAGGAATGAAAGAAAAAAGAAAGGAAGAAAAAGAAAGAAAAAAGATGGAAGAAGAAAGAAAAAAGGAAAGGAGATAAAGAAAATAAAATAAAAAGAAAGGAAAGGAGACAGGGAAGAGGGAGAGAGGAACCAACAACTAAAAGGGAATGATGGGAAAAAAGCATTTAATTCAAACTCATTATATCTTACCCGAATAAGGCAACAAGTCTCTTTCCTGTTATCTTCTCCAATTTGAACTGCTCGAAGATGATATCACTGAATTCCTATATGCCGTAGAAAAGACCTCCAGAATCCCCCCAGCACAGGCTGGATTGGCAGAATATTTTGAAGATTCCCTTGTCTTATGACCATTATAATTCTATTCTCCTTGGTTAGGAATCATGTTTTCCCTTCATTTTCCTCATTATATTTTTGCTGAAGTTGGACAGCATGTTTGATAGGATGGCCCCATAGGCCAATTTCGTTTTAGCTAGATATTGCTCACATCTCCTTGGAGACATTGCACCCGCTCTTTAGCCTAAAACTGAGAAGTAAAGATCATTTCACTGAGGTAATTTTCTCTGGGTAGCAAAAGAAAAGGTGCCAAGTAAAGTCCTCTCAAGAGTACTCGTTTGGAATTGAAGAAGAATTAATTAATTACATGCATGTAAAAATGTATCATGACTGTAGGATTCATTATCTCTCAAGTTCTCACAAAAGAATCAAATAATCCCTCTTCGCCCATTCTTGAAAAGGGAGAAGAGAAGAAATCTGAGTATCCTGAGGAGTTGTTTGGCTTATTAGCTCAGTTGATACAGATATACCGTGGCTATGGTTATGGCTTTTACTGACATATAGCAAGAGAGCTTCACGAATTTTGTGTAAAATGTTTTAAAATACATTTTACTTTACATAAAATATTCAGTTCCAAGGAATTCTCATCACATTTTCACCTTTCTTTTCAAGAGGAATAGTAGTTAAGGAAAGCTACCCATAAAGTAATGATATCTGACAGATTAGAAAACATCTGAAACTCATAGCTCACCATCCTTCTACAGAGAAGAAAGTGGTGTGTTCCACTCTGTTCACTTTGTGTCATCTGGTCTCTTACTCTCATCTTCTTTGATATTTGCCATTTGATCTTAGAGTAAAACATGTTTTCTTGTATTAACACAAGAGTTGTTCTCCCATTTTGTTTTTGTTATGACAAAAAGAGTTGCTATGAATCCCTAATATCTATGTTACCATCATTTCTGTAATCGATGTGTTTGAGGTATATGCCCATTAAGGTCTCTCAGCATTATAAATTATACACAATCCAGTGATTTTCTTGAAAATTCTAAACTGATTTCCAAAGGATTGGTTAGGTTTGTAGACCCACCAAAGATGGGTCTACATGTCTATTCCCCCTTCAGCCTTTCCAACATTGACTTTTTCCAACATTTATCAACCTTAACTTGTTTCACGTTCTGTCTAGAATCCATATGGTGATACGTATGACTCTGGGTAAATCATTTTACTGTCAGTTTTCTAGGAGGCTCATTAACAATGTGAGTGATAGAGAAGGGGCCAATTTGCAGTGGTAGGGGGTATTTTCTTAAACTGTAGTTCTATTAACCAATAAAATTAAAGGTCCATCCCAGGCCCTATACTTGTCATGAACAACTCTACCAAATAGAGCAAAATACGGTAATTGATATTTGTTTTATGAATTTTTTTTCACAAAATTATTGATTGCTGGAACAAAATAACCTCATAAATTATTAATAATTAAACATATTAGTATATAATGTCAATTTATCGGGGTCTTTTTTTCATCCTTCATCATGGAATGACTTGCTCATGAATCAGATTTCAGTGAGACAGAGTTGCACATGATCATCAACTATACTCTTTCTTCCAGAGTCATAGAAGTCCAGTGGTGAGACAAAAGTCATGATGGATGACCTTGGTGACTTCTTTGTTGTCTGATGAAGCTCTATGCTCTTCACACTGCCTGCTTCAGCTGCCTTCATGACCATTGGAACAAATTGTTCTTACTCATCCATTCTGCTTGGGAAAATCTCCACATGCTTAGACAGTCTCCTAACTCCCCATTTTATTTAAGGTCTGTTGCTTATCATCAACCTAGTTTGCCCCATTTAAAAAGATGGTTTTACCATGGTGTGGGCACTGTGCATGCTACAACTTCTTGGAGCCAAAGCTTAAAGTTGAGTAACAAGTAGACAGCAAAGGTAGATGAGCAGCCCAGAAATGGGCTCAGCAAACCCTCACAACAGTGGTACTGTTTCTCCCTTAACACCCCATACTAAGCTCATGGACAAGTTCCAATGAATCCAGAGGATACCAAATAGAATGACAAGAAACGTTAATCCCAAGTCATATGAATATGAGTTGTTTAGCCTAGTAAAGAGCAAACTAAGAAAGTACATGAAAGCTGGCTTCAAATAGTGGAAGGTTTTTACGTGGAAAAGTGATGAGTCCACTTTTTAGGAGTTTTAAAGACACCTAATGCCTTAAAGACACCATAAGGGGGCCTGGGTTGAAATATATGGCTTTAGATGTTCTTTCTATCTCTCAAATTTGTTGGTTATTTAACTAATATATTGTGGGGCTAACTTTTTACATCAGTGTTGTCAAATTCAAATTGAAATACATACCATTAAACTACAGATGACGATGCCTCATGTTGAATTAGAAAATCACATGTTAACATATTTTTTTACATTTTTATTGGTTTTGTTGAATATTTTCTAATCACATTTTGATCTGATTAGGTTGGCACTCAGGATTGTTGTTGACCATATTGTGGCCTTTTATCCAAGTATTTTATACATCAACTTTATATCATATATTTGTATTGATTAGCTGTAGATTTTTATTTTTCAGCTTTTATTCATTACTTAATGCTTTACATATCTACTAAGTTAAGCTGCATTAAATTTATTTATGTTTAAAAGAAGAATTGGTAAATAAATTATTATCTTACCACACTTGATACCTTACCACACTTGATAACTTCATTAAATTAAAATTTCAATTTTTGACAGCTTTTTAGTTTATTTTGCCAGAACACAAATACAAAATAGAGAAAAGAAACAAAAACATACCATAAACTTAAAAATTAAATATAAAGTAAGAAAGGAAAAAAAATAATGCGCACAGCAGGACATAGGAGAGGATTCAAAATATGTAAAAATAAATTTTCATTTGAAGAAAGCCTGTATGATAAATAATATACCTTGTGTTGAGAAATGTCCAACTTTTCTTTGCTTCTTTGTGGTTTTTTTTTTTGGTTCTCTGCTGTGCATTTTTTAACTTTGTTCTTTTTCCCCTCCCCCCCAGAAAGTTATAATATAATTTAAATAGATTTCTTAATATATACATACATATATAAATATATATGTACACTTATTCATATACACATGCATATATAGACATAAAATTCCCCAAACATACTCTGCTCGTGCTCTTTGTTTGGTTTTTATATTTGTAAATATATTTTGTTTCCTATCCTTCCTACTCCTATAATTTACTTATACCTGCTACATCACCTTTCTATTATTTGCCTACTCCTCTACTCCACCAACCACCCAGCCCTCCTATTCCTTGCCCTCCCCCTTCTAAGGATCCCTCCCCTATCCTCCATTCCCATTGATATAAACTCCCTTTACCTATTCCCTCATTCTCCCTTCTAAAAATCCCTCCCTTGTCCCAATCCCGCCTTTTTCCTCTCCCCCTCACTATACCGCTACCATTTTATTTCTTCTAAATTTATAAGACTTCTATACTCTTCTAAATATGTATGTATTGTTCCCTATTAAACCCAATTCCAATGAAAGTAGGTTACCAGATCTACCAGCCCTCTTGCCCCATAGAAATCTTTTGTATCCTTTCTTCTACTTGCACCTCTTTTGTATAAAATAGTTACTATTTTTAGTTGTTTCTAAATGGTTTTACTTTTTAAATTCGTATCATAGTCAGGTTTATACCCCTCTTTCCTATGAGCTCGACAATTATTAATAAGAAAGTTAGACATGCGTTTTACATTTTATGTTATATAAAAGGTAAGCAATCTGTTCTTATGAATCCTTTATAGTCAGACTTTGATATGTACCTTTCTCTTGGTTCTTGTGTGTCGAATCTTCTACGAAGTTGGGGATTTTTTTTTAAAAAAGTCTTGAAAGTCTGAGGGTTTTTCAAATGTCCATTTTTTTTCTTTCAAGATACTACTGAAATTTGAAGGGTATGATATTTTCAGCTGGAACCCCAGGTCTTTTGCTCTTCTATATATTGTGTTCCAAGAGCTGAGATCCTTTAATGTCTTGGCTACTAGGTCTTGTGTAATTCTAATTGTCGCATCATGTTTCAATTGTTTTAATTTTGATGCTTTTAATATTTTATACTCGAGCTGGGGGTTTTGGAATTGGACTATCATATTCCTATGAATTTCCTCATAAGATCTCTTTTAAATGGTGTTCAATGCATTTTTTTCTATATCTACTTCCTGCCTTGTTCTAATGCTTCAGGACAATTTTTAAAATTATTTCCCGTATTATTTTATCAAGATTTTTTTTGATCATAACTTTCAATTACTCCAATTATTTCGATATTTTATCTTCTTGAGCTATTCTCCAAATCTGTTGCTTTTCTTATAAGATGTTTCACTTTCTCTTCTATTTTTTTTTTCAGAAAGTGTTTGCTTTTGATTACCTCCTCCCCCTATCTGGACTCCCTTCTATTGTCTCCCATTTTTTTATCCCCTTCCCCCAACTTTCCTGGGGGGTAGGATACCCATTTGAATGCATATGTTATTCCCTCCTCAAATCAAATCAGATGAGAGTGAGATTCACTCATTCCCCTTCACCTGTGCCCTCTTCCCTTCCAACAGAACTGCTTTTTCTTGCCACTTCTATGTGAGATAATTTACCGCATTCTGTCTCTCCATTTCTCCCTCTCTCAACAGATTCTTCCCTTATGCCTTAATTTGATTTTTTTTTAGATATCATCCCTTCATATCCAACTCACCCTTTGCCCTGTGTCTAATATATATATATATATATATATATATATATATATGTATGTATGTATGTATTCCCTTCAACTACGCTTATTCTGAGAAAGGTCTCAGGAACTACACACATCATCTTTCTATGTGGGAATGTAAACTAAAAGTTCAAGTTTAATAAGTCCGTTATAATTTCTCTTTCTTGTTTACCTTTTCATGCTTCTCTTTATTCTTGTGTTTTTATATAATATTTTATATAATATTTATATTTATTTATATTTATATTTTTTATATTTATATTTTTATTTATAGTATTTATATATAATATTTATTTATATATATTTATATTATATATAATTATATATTTAATTATATATATATTTATATAATATTTTATATAATAGAAAAATTTTCTATTCAGCTCTGGTCTTTTCATTAAGAAAGTCCTCCATTTTATTGAAAATCCATATTTTTCTTAGGAGCTTTTTTTTTTGGTTTTGCTGGGTAAGTGATTCTTGGTTTTATTCCTAATTCCTTTGTCCTCCAGAATATCATATTCCAAGCCCTTCGATCCATTATTGTGGAAGCTGCTAGATTCTGTGTTATCCTGATTGTGTTTCCACAATACTCAATTTCTTTCTTTCTGGCTGCTTGCAGTATTTTCTCCTTGACCTGGGAACTCTTGAATTTGATGACTGTATTCCTAGGAGTTTTCTTTTTGGGATTTTTTTCAGTAGGCAATCAGTGGATTCTTTCAATTTCTATATTGCCCTCTGGCTCTAGAATGTCAGGGCAATTCTCCTTGATAATTTCTTAAAAGATGATATCTAGGCTCTTTTTTTGATCATGGCTTTCAGGTAGTCCAATAATTTTTAAATTATCTCTCCTGGATATATTTTCTAATACATAAACCAGGAAAAGTTAAAATAGAGAAAGAAAATTATAGACCAACTTCCCAAAGAATATTGATGCAAAAATTTTAAACAAAATATTAGTAAAAATATTGCAGCAACTTATCAGGAGAATAATACACTATGACCAGGTAGGATTTATTCCAAGAATGCAAGGCTGGTTCAGTATTAGGAAAAATATGAGCATGATTAATCATACCAATAAAAATAACTAGCAGAAACCACATGATTATCTCAATAGATGCAGAAAAAGCTTTTGACAAAATACAACATCCATTCCTATTAAAAACACTAGAAAGCATAGAAATGAATGGAGTCTTTCTGGAAAGCAGGGACTTGCATAAGCTCCCCACCAGGTCCCACCAAAAATGTATAAACATGGCTCTGAAGAAATTCTTGAATTACAGAACCCATGGCATAGCAGAGGGAAGCAGGGCTCCAGCCTAGGATAGCCTAGATGGTCGGTGGGTAAAATCTATCACATGGAACTGGGAGAAGAGTGGAGCAGAGCCCAGTGTGAGCCACACCTGGACCAACCAGTCTGCGACCTGGCGGAACAGGTCCTAGCTTCCCAAATCAGTGAGCTGGGGCAGTTGCCAGACTTCTCAACCCACGAACACCAAAGACATTAGAGAAGGTTAGTGGGAAATGCTGCCAGGGACACAGTGAAAGGAGTTTGGGGTTTGGCCCCAGTCCCAAGGTCAGCAGGCATGGTGCAGCTACAGAACTACAGCTGCAGTTGGTTCTGGCCCCAGGCACACCTGGTGAGAGGAATTACGTGGTGAATCAGAAGGGGAGAGCAGAGCCTGCTTAATATTTGAAGAAAATACTACCTTAAAAATTAGATTGGAGCAAGTGCAAGCTAATGACTCTGTGAGAAATCAAGATATTACAAAACAGAACCTAAGGAATGAAAAAGTGGAAGACAATGTGAAATATCTCATTAGAAAAACCACTGATCTGGAAAATAGATCCAGGAGAGATAATTCAAAAATTATTGGACTACTTAAAAGAAATGATCAAGAAAAGAGCCTAGATATCATCTTTCAAGAAATTATCAGGACTTCGCTGGCCCCTCATGGCCCTGAACACTGCCACTCAAGGTCTCCGGGGCCTCCCCCTCCCTGCCCAAGATCTCCAGTCCCTCTTCCAGGGTCTTTCGCCCAAGCCCCCACCATGTTGGCCCACCTGCAGTGGATGGTCCTTCGGAACTGCTCCAGCTTCCTCATCAAGCGCAACAAGCAGACATACAGCACCGAGCCCAACAATCTCAAGGCCCGAAATTCATTCCACTGCAAAAGGTTGATCCACAGGAAGATAGTTGGCATCGAGCCGGCCGCCGATGGCAAGGGCATCGTGGTGGTGCTGAAGCGGAGGGCAGGTTAACCTAGAGGAAGCCTGCCACTTCCTACGTGAGGACCACAATCAATAAAAATGCCTGGGCCACACTCAACAGTGTCCGGCACATCATCCACAAGAATAAATACCAGAAAGATCTCCTCATGGCTGCTCTACGCCAGGCCAGCGCCATCCTTCGAAACCAGAAGCCAGTGGTGGTGAAGAAGAAGCGAACCCGCCCACTCAAGAGCACCTAAAGTGCCAGGCCTGCCTTTGGCTAATAAAAGTCAGTCTGCCAAAAAAAAAAAGAAATTATCAAATAAAACTGCCCTAATATTCTAGAACCAGAAGGCAAAATAGACATGGAAAGAATCCAGAGGTCACCTCCTGAAAAAGATCCCTAAAAGAAAACTCCTAGAAATATTGTCACCAAATTCCAGAGGTCCCAGATCAAGGAGAAAATACTGCAGGCAACCAGAAAGAAAAAAAAAATTTGAGTATTGTGGATATATAATCAGAATAACACAAGCTCTAGCAGCTTCTACATTAATGGATTGAAGGGATTGGAATATGATATTCCGGAGGTCAATGGAGCTAGGATTAAAACCAAGAATCACCTACCCAGAAAAACTGAGTATCATGCTCAAGGCAAAATATGGATTTTCAATAAAATAGAGGACTTTCAAGCTTTCTCAGTGAAAAGACCAGAGCTGAATAGAAAATTTGACTTTCAAACACAAGAATCAAGAGGAGCATATAAAGGTAAACAAGAAAGAGAAATCACAAGGAACTTACTAAAGTTGAACTTTTTTGTTTACATTCCTACATGGAAAGATGATGTGTAAGTAGCTGAAGGTTATATATATATATATATATATATATATATATATATATATATATATATATATAATATATATATATATGTATATATATATATGTGTGTGTGTGTGTGTGTGTGTGTGTGTAGACAGAGGGCACCGAGTGAGTTGAATTTGAAGGGATGATATCTAAAAAGATAAAATTAAATTATGGGATGAGAGAAGATAATATTCAGAGAGGGACAAAGGGAGAGATAGAATGGGGTAAATTATCTCACATAACAGTGGCAAGAAAAAGCAGTTCTGTAGGATGGGAAGAGGGGGCAGGTGAGGAGAAATCAGTGAATCTTGCTCTCATCAGATTTGACTTGAGGAGGGAATAACATACATACTCAATTGGGCATCTTACCCCACAGGAAAGAAGGAGGAAGAAGATAAAAAAAGTGGAGAATATAGAAGAGCAGGCAGATGGGGGAGGAGGTAATTAAAAGCAAACACTTTTGGGAAGGGACAGGGTCAAGGGAGAAAATTCAATAAAGTGGGATAGGTTAAGAAGAAGCAAAATGTAGTTAGTCTTTCACAACATGATCATTTTGGAAGGGTTTTACATAATGATGCACATGTGGCCTATGTTGAATTGCTTGCCTTCTTAGGGATGGTGGATGGGGAGGGAAGAGGGGAGATAATTTGGAACTCAAAGTTTTAAAAACAGATGTTCAAAAAAAAGTTTTTGCATGAACCTAGAAAATAAGATACACAGTTAATGGGGCATAGAAATTTATCTTGCCCTGCAAGAAAGTAAGAGGAAAGGAGATGGGAGGGGAGTGGGGTGATAGAATGGAAGGCTGACTGGGGAACTCAGCAACCGGAATATATGCCATCTTGGAGTGGGGGGATGGTAGGAATGCGCAGAAAATTTGTAATTCAAAGTCTTGTGAAAATCAATGCTGAAAACTAAATATATTAAATAAATTAAATAAATTTAAAAATATATAAAATAAATGCAAAAAATTGGGTCTTCCTTAAAATTATAAGTAACATTTACCTGAAAGCATCAGCAAGCCTTTGATGTAATGGGGATGAGCTAGATCCATTCCCAATGAAATTGGAGTGAAACAAAGATGTATATTATCACCCCTATTATTCATTTTGGTACTAGAAATTTTAGCTTTAGCAATAAGAGAAAAAAATAAATTGAAGGAATTAGAATAGGCAAAGAAGAAACTAAGTTATCACTCTTTGCACATGACACAATTATTTGCTTAGAGTATCCTAGAGAATCAATAAAAAAAATACTTGAAATAAAAAAAAAACCTTTAGCAAAGTTGTGGGATATAAAATAAACTCACATAAATCCTCAGCATTCCTATACATTACTTACAAAGCCCAACAGCAAGAGATAGAGAAATTCCATTTGAAGTTACTGTAGACACTATAAAATATTTGGGAGTCTACCTTCCAACACAAACCCAGGGCCTATATGAACACAGTTATGAAACACTTTTCACACAAATAAAGTCATATCTAAACAAATAGAAAAGCATCAGTTACTAATGGTTAGGATGAGTTAATATAATTAAAATCACATTTTTACCTGAATTAATTTGCTTTTTCAGTGCCCTGCCAATCAAAGTACCAAAAATTATTTTACATAAGTGTATAAAATAATAACAAAATTCATCTGGAAAAAGAAAGGGTCGACAATATCTAGGGAATTACTGAAAAGAAATTCTACGGAAAGTGGCCTAGCCATAACAGATATTAAACTGTACTATAAAGCAGCAGTCATAAGAACTACTTCTACTGGCTAAGAAAGAGAGTGATGGATCAGTGGAATAGCTTAGGTACACAAGATGCAGTAGTCAATGACTATAGCAATCTAGTCCTTGATATACCCAAAGAATCCAGTTTCTGGGTAAGAATTCAGTATTTCACAAATACTCCTGGGAAAATTGGAAAAATGATATGGCACAAACTGAGCATAGAACAATGACTTACACTGTATATCAAAATAAAATCAAAATGCTTTCATGGTTTTGGAATAATGGCTTATACTATAAGCAATTTAGAAGAGCATTGAATAGTTTATCTGTCATATTTAAGGAAATAAAGAATTAATGACCCAATGAGAGAATCTGTGTTACAAAATGCAAAATGGATAATTTTGATTATGTTAAATAGCACAGTTTTTATATAAACAAAGGCAATGCAACCAACATAAGGAGGGAAGCAGAAAATTTGGAGAAAATCTTTACAACCAGTGTCTCTGTGTAGTAACAAATTGCTAGCAGCTCCTTTGGGGTGTAAGACCCACCAAAACAAGCACACAGAAAACTCCGAACACAGGTTCTTTGATATGCTTTATTAAGGAAAGTAACTTTAAGGGGTTAACAATCTGATTTTAGTCAAACATACAAATAACATTCACAGTTCAGGAGAAAAAGATCAGACCCTTGTACTTCAAGGCAAATACAAACAGAAATTACAAACATCAATAGACAGACCTTGGCTGATTCAAATTACAATTCATAGTTACCAGAGAAACACCAATATCTGGGTTGCAAAGCTGGGGGGTAGTTTGCAGTTTTCCCAGATTATCAACACTCTTTCCATGAGTGTGCCCCAAAAGTCAAAGCCAAGCTCCCCTCAATTATATCCTATTCAGAGCCCTGAGGGCTCTGACCTCACCCCTGCTGTGTGTGTGAAAGTTCCCCATACCTACTATCACATTATATACAATTCAATGATTTTCTGATTGTCTTAATGCTGAGAAACACTGCAAGGCAAAAACCCACTTTATCTGCCCCTTTCAAACAAAGGCCAGAATCCTTAAAGGCATTTAAGAGAAGAACAGAGAAAATTCCCATCTCAATAATTATGTCATAGTCCACTCCTTTCCAGAATCCATGTACTAACAATATCTAAATTAAATGACCATAGCTCCTGGAACAAAATAGAAGCATTATACATTGCAATCACATTCAGGGGAATATAACAAAATGTATCATTCAGTATCATCCCTGAAATACTTGTTTACAATACACAATTCACCCTTAGGTAAAGCAAGTCAATCTCTTTAGTCCACACAGAGTGTCCAAGTAAAGCTCTTCTTGATGGTGTCCCCCCCCCCATACTGCAGTTGCAGGCTTCCTCCTGGCACTCCCAGGTACTAGCATGCTTTAATTAACAAAGTCCCAACACAAAGTCCAAATATAGTTCTCTTAGAGGTATATCCTACCCACACTGCTCCAGCACCCTGCTTCCAAGTCCTGAGCGGCAGCTAGGCAACAAAGCCAATAGTATAGAGTCCCTAGGTGTCCATGGCACTTCCCCCACACCATCATGGACAAATCCACCCCTCCCTCCTGGGTTCCAAGCAGTCCCAGCAGAAGATATCAAGAAGGCACACTCAGCTCCTTGCTGCAAAGTTTCCATCTTGCCCCAGGGCTGAACTCCAAGCTCCTGGGTTCCTGGTCATCCAACTCAGGCTGGCTGTGCCTAGCCTCTGCCTGAATCCCAATGTAGGCCATTCCCTACCTTTGTGCTCACCTCACCAAAGTTGGCTGGAAGGCAACTCACCACTCTCACCTTTCAAAAGTTCTCATGCAGGCAGTCTTCTGCTCTTTCTGGGTCAATATGTTGGCAGCCACCATCCACTTTTTTCTCCTCACTAGCTACTCCTGCCAAATCGACATGAAGGCCATTACCCTGGTTTCCAAGGCCATTCTCCACTTCCTTTTCAAAACTCTAATTATAATATAACCTCGAGACATTCACCCTTTCAACACAGTTGTTCAGAGCCAGGCTTATCAACTCAAGCCCTCGGTCCATCCATCCACACACCCCCCCAAACCTCAGCTTGTTCTCCTCCCAGAGCCTCTGCTGCAGCGTGTCTCCTCCTGAGTGCTAGTGGGGTAGGGACATGGAAGGAGAGGTTATCTCCCAGGTCCTCTGCTCCAGGCTCCTGGGAGACCACTCCTGTCACTGCCACTTGCCTGTTCTCTTTCAGGCTTCTGGGACTCTGCAAACCTATAGCCACCACAAGTACAAAGAGCAGCCCAATAACTGGGAAATATTCAACCACCATCTCAGTACTCCAAAAGTCCATACTTTCTTTTTAATCTGCAGATCCTTCCATGACTATGCCATTTGTTTCAACAATTCCACTAGCAGCTGTTGTGGGGGTGAAAGACCAACACAAATTTAAATTAAATGACCATAGCTCCTGGAACAAAATGAGAACAAGAATGTTGTCAGCACATGTTTTTTGATCTGCTTTACTAAGGAAGCAACGTTAAGGGGCTAACCATCTTATTTCAATCCAACATACAAATATGTTTCACTTAATTCAGGGGGAAAAGTCAGCACCCCGAATTTCAGAGCAAATACAAACAAATTACACACATACATTATGAACAGACCAAATACAATTCATAGTTAACAAGAAACCATCAACATCTGGGTGGGAGGCCCTTAGAGCAGCTGCCCAGAGTCCCACAACTCCAGGACTAAGAGCCCCAAGCAAACAGCTCTGTTTTCTCTTTTTATACACTCTTTAGCTATCAACAAATGTCATCTGAGTGACCAGAACTTAGGCTCCTACAATTTGCTCTGGTCTTAGGAGCTCCCCTTAAGACTCTGAAGGCTTTACACCCACATAGGCTTAGCACCTAGTAAATAGGGTTTTGGCCCTGGGGCTTTGCACCTAGTAAGGCTCAATAAAAGACAATTAATTTAACACCCTAAAATACTAAAAAAGTCCCAACTTAATTGATATTACACTCTGATAAAGGCCTCATATCTAAAATATACAGGGAAATGAGCCAAATTTATAGGAATACAAGTCATTCCCCAATTGAGAAGTGGTCAAAGGATATGAACAGGAAGTTTTCAGAGGAAGAAATTAAAGATATCTATAAGCATATGAAAAAATGCTCTAAATCACTACTGATTAGAGAAATACAAATCAAAACACCTCTTAGGTACCACTCCTCTCCTGTCAGATTAGCTAAAATGACAAAACAGGAAAATGATAAATGCTGGAGAGGATGTGGGAAAATTGGAACATTATTACATTGTGGGTGGAGTTGTGAACTGATCCAGCCATTCTGGAAAGCAATTTGGAACTATGTCTAAAGGGCTATAAAAACATGCATACCCTTTGACCCATACCACTTCTAGGGCTATATCTCAAAGAGATTATGCAAGTTGGAAAGGAATCCATAAGTACAAAAATATTTATTGCAGCTCTTTTTGTGGTGGCAAAGAATTGGAAATCAAGGGGATGCCCATCAATTGGGGAATGGCTGAACAAGTTGTGGTATATGAATCTGATTGAGTAATATTGTGCTATAAGAAATGAGGAGCAAACGGACTTAATAATCTGAAAGACCTACATTATCTGATGCTGAGTGAGGGGAGCAGAACCAGGAGATCATTATACATGATTAGAGACACACAAAATCCGTAAGGATTGACTTTGATAGACTTGACTCCTCTCATCAACACAAGGTTCAAAGACAGCTCCAAAGGACTCATAATGGAAAAAGCTATGTGCCTCTAGAGAAAGAATTTGGGAGCCTGCATGCAGATTGAGGCAAATTTTGGGGCCTCTCTCTTTTTTTCCCTTTTTTTAAATTTGGTTTTGTTTCTCCTTTCTCATGATTCATTCCATTGGTATACTTCTTCTTTACAACTGGACTATTATGTAAATAATTTCAATGTGAAGGTATATGTAGAACCTACATTGGATTACATGCTGTCTGGGTTGTTTGGCGGAGGAGTGGGAAGGAGAGAAAATTTGAAACCCAAATACTTGTGGAACTGAGTGTTGTAAACTAAATGTAAAAAAAAAAAATTGAAAGATAAAAAAATCTTTGGATAGTTCTGTGTACTTCTTACTAATGAATCATCCTAAAGGACAGCTACATGGCACAATGGATATAAAGCCAGACCTAGGGTCAGAAAGACTCATCTTCCCAGAATCAAATCTGGCCTCATGCATTTATCAGCTGTGACTCTGAACAAGTCCCTTAACCCTATTCACCTCAGTTTCCTAATCTGTGAAATGATCTGGAGAAGGAAATGTTAAAGACTTTTTCAGCATCTTGACCAAGAAAACCTTAAAAGGGGTCACACAGTGACTGGTAGGACTGAAAAAGAGGAAACCAACAACAGCAACAAACCAATCCAATAGCTTGAATGAGATAGATATTATCAACTCTACATTCTCCAGTTATACATTATGTATATATGTATATATAAAACCACCAGGCCTAACAATCTACTACCCTGTCATTGAACCCTCTAGACTTCTGACATTCTCATCTCACCTACTGCTGAAAGATAAATATGGTCTTACCATTTTCTCCACTGAAAACTTAGGATTTTTGAGTCTTCCATTTACCCTATACCTGAGCTTTATTTTATGCTTTGTCCCTTTACTTAAAGTATAAGTTCTCCAAGAGAATGAACTATTAACTTTTTTAATTTTCTTTATACTATTTTTAATTTACAGAATAAAGAATTTCTATAACAGTAAAATTAAATATCATGGAACCACAGTCAGCATTAGGCGGGACCTGGCAGCTTATACACAGAAGGACTTTGGGGTTTGGAAGGGGATATTCCAGAAGGCAAAGTAGTTTGGATTGCAACGAAGAATGAACTACCCAGCAAAATTGAGCATAATCTTTCAGGGGAGGAGATGGACATTCAATGAAATTGGGTGCTTACAAAACTTCCTGAAGAAAAATCCAGAATTGAAAAGAAAATTTTTATTCAAATACAAGACTCAAGAGAAGCATAAAAAGGTAAAGAGGAAAGAAAAAAAATCGTGTTATTCAATGAGGTTAAACACTTTGCATCCCTATATAGGAATATGATACTTGTAACTTGAGAATGATGTCTTTACTATGACATTTAGAAGGGGTATACATAGAGGGTGTTGGTATAAGTTGAGTTTTATGTGATGTTAATAAAATAATTGGTTAAGGGGTGAAAAAGAAAGATTGTACAGGGAGAACAGGAAAGGAGGTGTAAGAAAATGGTAAATTACATCACATGAAATGGCACAAAGATCTATTACAGTAGAGAGAAAGGAGGAAGGGAGGGGAGCACTGTTTGAACTTTACTCTAATTGGATTTGGTACAAAGAGGCAATAACATATTCACTCAATTGGGTATACAAATCTATCTTATCCTATAGGAAGTAGGAGGGGAAAAGGTAAAGAAAAGGGAGGGGGCTGATAGAAAGGAGAGCAGACTGAAGGAGTCAGTGGTCAAAAGCAAAACACTGATGGGAGGGAAAAGGTGAAAGGAATGAGAAAAACAAATGGTGGGAAGAACAAGATGGAGAGAAAAATACAGTTAGTAATCATAACTATGAATGTGAATGGGATGAACTCTCCCATAAAATGGAAGTGGATAGCAGAGTGGAATAAAACCATAATCCTACAGTATGTTATTTACAAGAAATATATTTGAAACAGAGAGATACACACACAGTAGAGGTAAAAGGCTATGGCAAAATACATTATGCTTCAGCTGAAGAAAAAAAAATAAAGAGGGGTAGCAATCTTGACCTCAGACAAAGCAAAAGTAAAAATAGATCTAATAAAAAAGAGATAAGGAAGGAAATTACATCCTGCTAAAAGCTACAATAGACATTGAAGCAATATAAACGCTAAACATATATGCACCAAGTTATATAGCATCCAGATTCTTAGAGGAGAAGCTGTGAGTTGCAGAAAGAAACAGGCAGCAACTATACTACTGTGGGACCTCAACTTTCCCCTCAAAAAACTAGATAAATCTAACCACAAAACAAACAAGAAAGAAGTTAATGAAATTAATAGAATCTTAGAAAGTTAGATATGGTAGACATTGGGAGAAAATTAAATGAGGATAGAAAGGAATAACTTTTTTTCTCAGAAGTGTGTGGCACCTACATAAAAATTGACAATAGAATAGGGCATAACAACCTGATATTCCAATGCAGAAAGGCAGAAATATGAAATTCATTCCTTCCAGACTACAATGCAATGAAAATTATATGTAATAAAGGTCCATGGAAATATAGACTAAAAATTAATTAGAAACTAAATAATCTAATCCTAAAGAATGAGTGAGTCAAATAATAAATCATAAAAGCAACCAATAACATTGTACAAGATAATGAAAATAATGAGACAATATAATGAAACATATGGAATGCAGTCAAGTTGGATGTTAGGGGAAATTTTGTATCTCTCAAAGTTTACAGTAATAAAATAGAAAAAAAAAAAGAGATATTTGAATTGAATTTAGTTGAATGCAACTAAAAAAGCTAGGAAAAAACAATTAAATATCCCCAATTAAATGCCAAATCAGAAATTCTGAAAATCAAAGGAGAGATTAGTAAAGTTGAAATTTAGAAAAGTATTAAATTAATAAATAAATCTAAGAGCTGGTTTTATGGAAAAAATGCAATAAAATAGACAAACTTCTGGTTGATTTGATTTAAAAAAAGAAAGAAAAAAAACAAATTGCCAGTACCAAAAATGAAAAGGGTGAATTCACCACTATTGAAGAGGAAATCAAAACAATAATTAGGAGATATTTTGTCCAACTGTCTGCCAATTAGTTTGACAATCTTAGTGAAATGGATGAAAATTTACAAAACTATAAATTACCCAGAATTACAGAGGAGGAAATAAAATACTTAAATAACCCCATTCAAAAAAAAAAAGAAATTAAATTAGCCATAAATGATCTCCATAAGAAAAAATCTCCAGGGTCAAATGGATTCAGAAATTGATTCTACCAAATATTTGAAAAACAATTAATTCCAACACTATATAAACTATTTGAAAAAATGGGTGAAGAAGGAATCCTGCCAAATTGTTTTTATGATACAAATATTGTGCTGATACCTAAATTAAGAAGAGTCAAAACAGAGAAAGAAAATTATAGAGCAATTTTCCTATGAATATAGATGCCAAAAACTTAAATAAAATATTAGCAGGGAGATAATAGAAACTTATCACAAGGATAATATACTATGACCAGGTTAGATTTATACCCAGAATACAGGGCTGCTTCAATATTATAAAAACTATCAGTAAAATTGACCATATCAGTAACAAAATTAACAGAAATCTTATCATCATCTAAATAGATGCAGAAAAAAATTTAACAAAATACAACACCCATTCTTATTAAAAACACTAATGATTAAATGAAATTTCCTTAAAATAATAAGTAGCATCTATGTAAAACCATCAGCAACCATTATATGTAATGCAATAAATGAGAAGCTTTCCCAGTAAGATCAAGAATGAAACAAGGCTATCCATTATTGCCACTGTCATTCAATATTGTCCTGGAAATGCTAGCTTTCACAATAAGAGAAGAAAAAGAAATTGAAGGAATTAGAATAGGCAAAAAAGAAACAAACTATCATTCTTTGCAGATGATATGATGGAATACTTAGAGAATCAAGTAAAAAACTACTTAAAATAATTAACAAATTTAGAAAAGTTGCAAGATATAAAATAAATCCAAACAAATCAGCATTTCTGTATATTAATAATAAAGTCCAACAACGAGAGAAGGAAAGAGAAATTCCATTTAAAGTTACTGTAGACATTATAAGATATTGGAGAGTCTACCTGTCAGGACAAACCAAGGAATTGTATGAGCACAATTACAAAACACTTTTCACACAAATAAAGTCAAATCTAAATAACTGTGAAAATATCAGTTGCTGATGGGTAGACTGAGATAATGTATAATAAAAGTGACAATTCTATCTAAATTAATTTACTTATTTAGCACCATAGAAATCAAACTAACAAACAATATGTTAGAGGGCTATAAAAATAATAACAAAATTCATCTGGAAGAAAAAAAGGCACTGAATATCAAAGGAATTAAAGAAAAGAAAGTCAATGGAAGGTGGCCGATTTGTACCAGATCTAAAGCTGTATTATAAAGCAGAAATCATCAAAAGTACTTAGTACAACCTAAGAAATAGAGTGCTGGATCAATGGAATAGGTTAAGTACACAAGACACATTACTCAATGACTATATTACTTTACAGTGTGTTAAATCCAAAGGCCCCAGCTTCTGGGATAAAAACTCACTATCTGACAAATGTTCTGGGAAAAACTGAAAACAATATGGCAGAAACTAGGCATAGACCAACATCTTACACCATATATGAAGATAAAGTCAAAATGGGTCCACAATTAAAACATAAAAGCTAATACCATAAGCAAATCAGGAGAGCAGGGAATAGTTTACCTGTCAGATCTATGGAGAAAGGAAAAAATTATGACCAAATGAGAGATAGAGAACACTATGAAATAAAAAATGGATAATTTTGATTACATTAAGTTGAGAATGTTTTGCAAGAGCAAAGCAAATGCAACCAGAATTGGAAGGGAAGCAGAGAGACAGGAAACAATTTTTAGAGCCAATGTCTCTGGTAAAGGCCCCAATTCTAAAATGCATAGAGAACTGATTCAAAATTACAACAAAGTGAGCCATTCTCCAGTTGATATATTGTCAAAGGATATAAACAGGCAGCTTTAAAATAAAGAAATTAAAGCTATCTATAGTCATATAAAATGCTCTAAATCCCTACTAAGTAGAGAATTAAAAATTAAAACAATTCTGAGGTACCACATCACACTTATAAGACTGGCTAACATGACAAAACTGGAAAATGGTAAATGTTGGAGAAGATGGGGAAAAATTGGAATGCTAATGCATTGTTGGTGAAGTTATGAACTGATCCAACCTATCTGGAGAATAATTTGGAAATATTCCCCAAAGGCTATAAACAGTGATTTCCCTTTGACCCAGAAATACTACTTCGAGATCTGTGTCCCAAAGAGATCGTAAAAATAGGAAAAGGACCCACATGTACAAAAATATTTATGGAAACTCTTTGTGATGGCTAAGAATTTGAAACTGAGCGGATGGCCATCAATTGAGGAATGCATGAACAAGTTATCTAATTTATGTAATGGAGCATAAGCAATGACGAGTGGGAGGACTTCAGAAAAACCTGGAATGACTTGCATGAACTGATGGTAAAGGTGGGAGCAGAACCAGGAGAACATTGTACACAGTAATATCAACAATTTCCAATGACCAACTTTGATAGACTTAGCTCTTCTCAGCAATGCAAGGATCTAAGTCCATTCAAAAAGAGTTATGATGGAAAATTCAGTGCACATCCAGAGAAAGAACTGTGGAATCTGAACACTGATTGAAGCATTGCTTTTTTTTTCCTTTTCATTCTAATTCTTCTTTATAACATGACTAATATTGAAATATATTTAATATGATTGTACATTGTGGCCTATATCAGAATGCATGCTGTCTTGGGGAGGGGGGAGGGGAGGAAGGGCAAGAATATTTAGAACTTAAAATCTTGTGGGTGGGAAGGATAAAAAAGATAAATAAATGAATAATCAATAGATGGATAGATATAAAGATAGATACATAGATACACAAATAGATGAATAAATCAGATAAAAAAATTAATTTTAATTTTTACATCACATTCAGTTCCAAAGAATCCCTCATCAAATTTTGCCTTTCTTTTTCCAAAGAGAAAAAAGGAAACCTACAAATAAAGCAATGAAATCTGACAGATAAAAAAAGACATTTGAAACCCATAGCTCCCCATCCTTCTACCAAGAGGCAAGTGGTCAGTTCCAATCTGTTTCCTTTGTGTTTTCTGGTCTCTTATTCCAATCTTCTTCGATATTTGTCATTTGATCTTAGAGTGAAATATATATATATATATATACATATATATATATGTGTGTGTGTGTGTGTGTGTGTGTACATATATATGTATATATATTTTTTAGATTAACAAGATGGTTGTTCTCCCATTTTCTTTTTGTTCAGACAAAAGGGCTTGCTATGAATATTCTCATGTCTGTAGTACCTTCATTTCTGTAATTGATGTTTTTGAGGTATACACTCATTAATGTCTCTCGGCATTAAAAGTTATACACAATCTAGTGATTTTTCTTGAAAATTCTAAATTAATTTCCAAATGGTTGGTTAAATTTGTAGCCACAGAAAAAGTAATAAATGTGTCAGCCTTTCCAATATTGACTTTTTCCAACTTTTATCAACCTTAACTGGTTTCATATTCTGTCTATAATACATATGGGGCCATGTGTGACCCTGTGTAATTCATTTAACTCTCAGGGCTCTGAGAGGCTCTTTAATGGTATAAGTGATAGAGAAGGGAATTATTCGCAAGGGGGAGGGGGTGGGGTTCCTTACACTGCAGTTCTATTAACCAATGAAATCATAGATCTATCTCAGTCCCTATATTGTCATGGAGAACTCTATACCAACTTTTAGACTGTAATATGGTACTTTATACGCATTAGATGTAATTTTTCACAAAACTTATTTATTGGTAGAACATATATGTCTCATGACCTCATAAATCATTAGCATTAAGCATATTAGACATATCATGTAAGTTTCTGGGTTCTTGCTCATCCTTCATCATGGAATGATGTTTTGACTTGCACATGAATCAGATTTAAGTGAGGCAGATTGGAGAAAGTTGTAAGTCTCATTCTTTCTTCTCATCATAGAAGTCCATAACTAAAGCAAGATGCCTGGACATAGATCAGGATACAATGGATAACCTTGGCATCTTCTTTGGTGTGTGACCAAGCTCTAATTGCTTCCTAGTATGGCCAATGAAACAAATTCTTCTCATTCATCCATCCTATTGGGGAAATCTTCACATCCTTATATAGTCTCCTAACTCCCCAATGGATTTAAGTTTTGCTGTTTGTCTTTAACCTAAATTGACCAATGTACCAAGATGGTTTTTACCAGGGTGTGACCACTGTGCAAGCTACTGCTTCTTGGAGCAACACCTGAGAGCTGAGTAACAAGTAGACACCAAATGTAGATGAGCAGCCCAGAAAAGGGCTCAGCAATCCCTCATGACAGTTGTGCTTTTTCTCCCTTAACACCCCATACTAAGCTCATGGACAAGTCACAAAAGATCCAGAAGATAATAAACAGAATAACAAGAAATTGTTGTCACAATTCATATGAAGACTAGTTATTTAGCTTAATAAAGAGCAAACTAAGAGAGGCCATGATAACTGACTTCAAATATTGGAAGGCTTTCATGTAGAAAAGTGACTAGAACACTTTTTAGGAGTTCTAAGGACACCTACCACCTTAGAGAAACCACAGAGGGGCCTGGGTTTAAACATATGGCTTTAGATATTCTTTCAGTCCCTCAAATTTGGTGATTATTTGACTCATATATTGTGGGGCTGCCTTTTTTCATCAATGGTGTCAAACTCAGTTTGAAACAGATACCATTAAACGACAGGTAAGGAAACCTGTGGGCTGCATATTGAATTAGAAGAACTACATATTAACATTATCTATGTTCTTTTGAATTTTCATTTCCTTGAATATTTCCTAATTACATTTTAATCTGATTAGGTTGGCTCACAGAGATGTCGTAGACCATACTGTGGTTTTTAGCCTGCCTGTTCTATAACTCTCCTTTATATCATATCTTTGTATTGATTCCCTGCAGATTTGTATTGGGTTTTTTTTTGCCTGTTTTTTTAAATTTATTTTTAATATGTTTAGTTTTCAGCATTGATTTTCACAAGTGTTTGAATTACAGATTTTCTCCCCATTTCCACCCCCCCCACTCCAAGAT
>CM053622.1:814643402-814658849 GCA_028646595.1 Phalanger gymnotis
CAGAAGCAACTGCAGCTGAATTTCTAAAGCTGCCTCGCCTCCGTTGCCCCAGGGGTGGTAGCTGAACCGCAAACTCCGTCTCGTCCTGCAGCTTTTCCCACTAACCTTCTCTGTTGTCTTTGCTGTTTGTGGGTTGTGAGGTCTGGTACATGCCACAGCTCAGTAATTCAGCATGCTAGGGCACTCTCCGCTCCTCTCCTGGTCTCCTCAGTCCGCGGTCTGCCATGCCGCACAGCACCGTGCACGCTGGGCTCTGCTTGGCTCAGCTCCACTCCCTTCAGCTGGGAGCTGGGAGTTCCGTGTGGGACAGACCTTACCCCGAGACTATCCAGGCTGTCCTGGGCTGGAGCCCTGCTTCCCTCTGCCACTTTGTGGGTTCTGCAGTTCTAGAATTGGTTCAGAGCCATTTTTTTTATAGGTTTTTGGAGGGACTTGGTGGGGAGCTCACGCCAGTTACTGCTTTCCAGTCGCGATCTTGGCTCCCCCCCCCTCAGGTTTGTATTCTTCAGCTTTTATCCATTGTCTAGTTCTTTACTGATCTTCTTAGTCTAACTGTACTAGCTTTATCTATGTTTAAGAGAAAAATTGGTAAATAAATCCATTGTCACCTCTTCACACAATGTTGATGTTAAGATCCTCCCCTTGTATGATCTTTGTTTTTAATTTTGGTGTTTGTAATAGTTAAAATACTTTTTAAAATGGCAGCACTCAAAATAGTTTTTAAAATTAAATTACAATTTCACTTTTAAATTATATTAAATTACAGTTTCATTTTTAAATTACATTAAATTACAGTTTCAATTTTAAATATCTCAATCATAATTTTGAGTGAGGAAGAACTAACTGTTGGGAGGAGGGGTTAAATATTCCTTGGTTTTGGTCTTGGCCTGCCTCTCCTCCCCTCCTCCCTTTTGAATGGAGTAAAACCTTGTGTTTTCTGAATGGTCTTGAGAAATTTGGACTTCTCATGTTTCCATGGCTTTCCAAGTATCTTCCCCTTATCAGCTTATGTAGTTCTTATACTAGACAGTTACAGATAGACCAGATGAAGTTGTATACATTCACAAAAATCACAGAAAAGAAGCTGCATTATGCCTAAGAGGAACATCTCAAACAACCTAGACATGGTATAAAAAGAACTACTGAGAACCTGGAGCTGGGTGTTACCCACATGCCCCATGTCTACTTTAGCAGACTCTCATCCTGGACTCTGCATTTTCTTCTGGGAGAGCAAAAGTCCTCTAGCATATTGCCTCAGTTTCCTCAGCTGCAAATGAGGTGGACAGGGAAATAGTAAACCACCCTAGCAACTTTGCCAAGAAAACCTCAAAAGGGGTCACAGAGAGTCAGATAAGACTGAAAAACAGCTAACCAATAACTATAATAAATTGTTCACATGGTTTGAATGAGATAGGACTCAACTCTATATCCTTCAGTCATATGTACATATGTACGCATATATATGTATGTATGTATATGTGTGTACATATGTATGTATATGTGTATGTATATACACACATATGTATCTGTATATATACATATATATGCATATATGTGTGTGTGTGTATACATATATATGTATCCTTATATATATATATGACCACCAGACCTTATCATCTACTAACCTGACACTGTATCCTCTAGACTCTTGACACTGTAATCTGACCTACTGACATAACATAAGAATGGTCTTTCCATTTCCCCACTGAAAACTTAGGATTTCTGAACCTTAACTTCATTTGATGCTTTGTCTCTCTACTTAAAATATGTTTCTCAAGAGAATTAACTCTTTCCTATCTTAAAATTTTTCTTTATTTTATTTTAATTAGTTGAATAAAACAAGCATTTCATATTCCACTGTAGCATTTTTAAAAGATTATTTCACATGAAACTGCAAATCTTTTATATAAAGGCATTTCTTTTAAATATATAATATAGTTGTAATTTTTATTCCCCCTAACCCTAGAGATGGCACAAATGTGTGTGTGCATGTGTGTGTGTGTAAAATTATTCTTTATACACTTCCGTTCATAATTTCTTTCTCTGGATGCAAATAGTGTCTTCCTTTATATGATCTTTGTAGTTAATTTGGGTATTTATAACAATTAAAATGACTTAGCACTCAAAGTTGTTCTTAAAACATTATTGCTGTTACTGTATATAAGATGCTTTTGGTTCTGCTCATTTTATACTTCATTGTTCCATGCAAGTCTATCCATTTTTTCTAAAAACAACGAGTCATTATTTCTTATAGTACAGTAGTATTTTATCACAATCACATAGCACAAATGGCCTGGTCATTCCTGAATTGACAGGCACACTCACAATTTCCAATTCCTTGCCATCAGAAAGAGAGCTGCTATAAATGTTTTAGAACATAGAGGTTCTTTTCCTTTTTCCTTATTCATCTTTGGAAGTAGAGCTAGTAGTGGTATTGCTAGGTCAAAGGGTATAGGCAGTTTAATAATTCTTTGGGCAAAATTCTAGATTGCTCTCCAAAATGATTGGATCAGTTCACCATTCCATGAACAATGAATTAGTTTCTCAATTTTTCCACATCCCTCTAACATTTGTCCCTCATTCTTCAATCATTTCCACCTATCTAGTATGTGTAAAATGATATGTCAATGTTTTTTATTTGCATTTGACTAATAAATAATGATTTAGAGCATTTTTCACATGAATTTTTTTATTTCATTGAAAACTACCTGTTAATATCATTTGACCATTTACCAATTGGGCAAAGATTTGTATTCTTATATATTTGCCAGAATTCTTTACATATTTGATATATGAGACCTTTATCTGAGAAAGTGGTTATAAAAGTTTCCCCCAGTTTTCTGCTTTCCTTCTAACATTGACTTTATTTGTGTCGCTTATAAAAAAATAACTTTTTAATTTAATGTAATCAAAATTTCCCATTTTACACCTCACTCAGCTCTCTATCTCATAAATTTTCTATCCATAGGCTTGGTAAGTAATATATTTCATGTTCTTCAGATTTTCTTTTAATATCTCTCCTTATTTCAAGGCCTACTGTCCATTTTGACCTTATCTTGGTAAATGGCAAAACATTTTGGTTAATACCCCAGTTCTGCCATACTGTTTTCCAGTTTTCTTAACAATTTTTACCAAACAATGATTCGTTATCCCAAAAACTTTAACTCTTTACATATGTCGAACACAATATTATTATAGGCATTTGGTGCTGTGAATTGTATGTCTACTTTGTTCCATTGATCTATCTTTCTATTTCCTAGCCAGTGCTAAACAGTTTTGATAATTACTGCCATGTCACACAGTTTAAGATTTGGTACTGCTAAATTTTGTTTCTTTATATATTTTTTTCATTGCTTCCTTTGATATTCTTGACTTTTTGTTCTTCCAAAAGAATTTCGCTATTATATTTTTGTAATTCAGTTAAATATTTTGATAGTTTAATTAGGGTGGGATTGAATATATCAATTAGTTAAGGAAATAATGTCATTTTTATTAGATTGGCCCTGCCTACCCATAATCAATTAATATTTTTCCTGCTTCCTTTGCTCTATTTGCATTCCCAGTGTGTGGCTCAGTGTTTTGCTTATTGTAATTGATTAAGAAGTAATTTTTTTCATTCATTCAATCACTCCTTCTTGCACCTTTTTCCTTTTGATTTTGACATATTTTTTTTTTCTTTATTTGCTTCTGGTGTTTCAAATCAGTCTTTCTCTTCTCAAAAAAAAACCCACTAACATTTCCTTGTACTTTTCTTTTTTTTCTCTTAATCCACTACTTAATAGTCTACCATCTATCCTTATTTATTTTAAAACTTTTAATTATTTTGTTTTTCTGCTGACTATTTTAATGTTTTTCCACTGGCTGTTTCACATCTAGTCCTGAATGGTAGGTGGAAGCTGTGTTGTAAAAGACATTAATTTCTCCCTATTGTACATTGCGTTTAATCCTAGAGGCAAAAGATAGCTATTTCAGTTTTCTGAATGGGAGAGTGTCATTGTAAGGCATGTCCCTTATGTATGGTAATTTGACAACTGTGTGATGAATTGATGATAGACTCTTGAGGAGGCAAGCCCTGAGTCTTGAAAATAAGTTAAGAAAGTATTAAAATAATAACAAAGTTTTGGAGAGAGTGTGAACTAGGTAAATGGCCATCGAATAGAGAGAAGTTTAAAAAAAACATTTCTCTTTACAAAGAAGAACATAGAGGGTATATCCAACTGTGGATCACTACGTCATTCAGCTTGCTGCAAAAAAGAAAAAGCATAACTAATTTAGCATGTTAGGCTTTTTAATTATTCAATTTTTAATTTATGGAATGAAACAAGCATTTCTAGAACACAGGATAATTTTTACAAAGATGATCACACATGAAACCAAAAATCTGTTATGTACAACCTTTTATTCCTTTTAAATATATAATGAAATTACCATTTTTTCCACTTTTTTTCTCCCCCCCCTCACCTAGAGATGGCAACCACTATACACAAATAGGTATATATACAAGGCTTTCAATCTTTTTCTAATATTATTGAGTTTATGTTTTCTCTTAGTACAGTAGTATTCCATCATAATGATATACCAAAATTCCATGTTACTTTAAAAAAAAGACATGCTATTTACCTCCAGGGATACCCCTATGTTGAGCTGAATTCTGCATGGCTCTAAGGAACCAACATTACCTGTGTGAATTTGAATGGGAAAAAGAACCTTCTTAACCATTTGTGTTCTACATTCCTTATTTATATGTCAAAAGCAGTCCGGCCAAAAGCCACCTAAGAGGTAGGACAATTACATTTTTTTTTGAATTCTTGAATATTGAAAATGAATATGATAAAAAATGCTACTAATATTGATAATACCAAAGTCAATTCTAGGAATTTTAACTCATGTATCAAAGATTCATCGGCAACTATCAAAATACAAATAGCAACCCATAACGGGTATATACATATATATATATATGTGTGTGTGTGTGTGTGTGTGTGTGTGTGTGTGTATGTATGTATATGTATATATATATATATATATATATATATATATATATATATATATGAGATTTTTCATTTATAAATCAATTAGGTTGAAAAACATTAGGAAAGAATTACAGGTTATGATTCATTCCTTTAAAAAAAGCTTTCTCTTCATTACTATTCTTAAAGCCTCTTTTATCTGCTTGTTTCGTAAACTGTATATAATAGGATTTAGAAAGGGAGGAATTATGGAATAGGATATTGAAAGGATTATATCTTTAATGGATCCAGAATCTGAAGGTGGTTGAAGGTACACATAAGATGATGAAATAAGGAACAAAGAAACTACAATGATATGAGGGACACAAGTAGAGAAGGCTTTTCTTTGGTCTTCTTTCACCGGAAATCTAAGCACAGTAGAAAATATGCTAATATAAGATGCAGTGATGAAGGTAAAGCAGCCAAACCCAATCACCAAAGCAGAGCCAAGTAAGGATAACGTATGCCTGAATGTCTCTGAGCAAGAGATCTTGAGCAGAGAGGGAATATCACAAAAGAACTGGTGGATCACATTAGATTGGCAGAAAGACAATTGAAATGTGTAACCAGTATGGAAACCTGCATACAAAAGTCCAGTGCACAAGCATGTTAAAGTCATCTGCACACAGACACAGGGGCTCATGATTACTGGATAGAGAAGTGGTTGGCATATGGCAACATAACGATCACGGGCCATGACTGTGAGCAAAGTTAACTCAACATATGCCATGAAAGTCACCAGGAATATCTGAGCTGCACATCCAGGAACCGAAATAGCTCTGTTGTTCACCATGGAGTTAACAGATGCCTGGGGAAGAGTTATTGATATGAAGCAGGCATCCACAATGGACAGATTCCTAAGGAAAAAGTACATGGGGGTGTGGAGTCTCTTGTCAAAGGTGGTGACAATAACAATGAGGAGATTCCCTATCAGGCCTGATGAATAAATGAGAAAGAAAAGCAAAGAATATAAGATTTGCAGCTCACGGGTGTCAGAAAACCCTAGGAGTAGAAATTCAGTCACAGTGATGGTAAAGTTAGACATTTTCAGATTCTTTCACCCAGTGAGTGACCTAAGAAGCCAGGGAAACATCAATAAGTTATTCATTCCACAATTATTCAGTGCACAATATTTGCAAAGGCTAAAAGAAATTATTCCATTTTTATTATTACTGCATAAGAACTTGACCAGCTGCATGGCCCCCCTCATGTACTGGCTATGTGACCCTGGGCTAGTTCAGCTACCTGTCAAGAAAACTGTATTTTTTTAAGATTTTTTTAAGATTTTTATGGGTGATGAAGATCTACACTGGTAAACAAAATATCTGCACCTGGGAGTTCCATCTATTAAAGAATTTAATGGTTATGGAAGAAAGTAATGTTACCATTGACCCCACATTGACTACCTTTTTTCTACAATGTACTATCTTTGAGTGAATACATCAGTACAGACAATCCAACCTAGGCTAGAACCAATCAATACAAATAATAATCTTTCATTTTTTAAACTCTTCTAAAATGTTGTTTTAGTCTTTCTTCATATTCTTTTCCCATGGTCATCCCATCTTTACTAATATCCGTGGATAGCTTAGAAGGAAATTCAGAAATTTAAAAGGATATAGTTTCAAAAATGGTTGATAGATTGGTTGGTTGTCCTTAGATCTCAAAGACAGCCAAATGACCTCACTGTGTTAGAGTCAAGTTTCGGTGTGTCCAGCTGTGGCTGAGCAGAACAATATGAGCTCAGAATGCTCCAACACAGGCTCGGCACAAATAGTCCCTGTAAACATTTGGAGTCGGTTTTCTAAATCTGTGCATCTTGAATTTCTTTTGAGCTATTTCAATTCTGCTTTGCTTATAGATGATAGCTCCTTCTATGGTTAGGGCATGCCATACTGAGCAGTCCTCGACCATTGTCTTCTGTGTTACACAATCAATTCCAAAGCTCCTGAGAGAGATCTTGGCAGTGTCCTTGTATTGCTATTTCTGACCACCATGTGAACACTTGCCCTGTGTTCGCCTCCATAAAATGGTATTTTAGGCTTGTTCATCTCATCTTTATTAGTAGCTATAAACAGTTTAGAGGAAAAAGTCAGAAATGTTAAAGGACATAGTTTCAAAAATATTGGCTGCTTTTGCTGGCAATGGAGACATGGACTATAATCTTTTCTCCTACCACCGCCCTCAACACACTTTCCCATTAATTGAAAGAAGAAATTGCATGTAATTCCCCTATCCAGGCCCAGGAGGATGGTGAAGTCAGCTGACCTTGCCTGCTATTCTCTCTGCTGCTCTGAATGGTCTCACTTCATCTAATTGTCACTGTAGCTGGTCACTGGCTAGCTTGATTTTGTCATTTCAATTTTCTTCCATTCAGAGGCAACAGACAAGGAAAATTAAGTGGGCTATGACCCTTCAGGTCTACCCTCGTCTTATATGGAATGGAATCCAAGGGATTACCATGTCCTGATATTCAATCCCCCTTTCTCTTATGCCAACTACTTCCCTAAAGAAGTCTTTCAAGGTTAATGATTCGGATTTTATGGATAGTTGGTAGGCAGATATTTCTTGGTCATTAATTCTTCATGATAACATTTTTAGAGGAGTACCAATCAGGTCCTGACACAGAAGCTACATTTCCGTTATATTAAAAAGTATCGAAGGGATGCGGGGCGAGGGGTGGGTGTAATCACACACACATTTATACATATGTATTTTATAAGTGTCTGTCTATATATAATTTTTCATTTTCAGTTCTTAATTCTGTTCCACTTTCCTCATCTTCACCAAACCCATTGAAACAGTGACAAAAATTTGTACATATGTACATTCAGTAAAAACAAATGACCACGTTAGGTATCACTAAAAGACAGAAAGAGAGAGAAGAGAAAGAAAAAGAAAGAAAGAAGGAAAGAGGGAAAGAAAGAAAGAAAGAAAGAAAGAAAGAAAGAAAGAAAGAAAGAAAGAAAGAAAGAAAGAAAGAAAGAAAGAAAGAAAGACAGGAAGGAAGGAAGAAAGGAAGGAAGGAAGGAAGGAAGGAAGGAAGGAAGGAAGGAAGGAAGGAAGGAAGGACGGACAGAAGAAAAGGAAATCTGACTTAATGTAAATCCTAAATCCATCTCCTCTCTATATGAATGCAGATTGTATGTTTCAACATTACTCCTTTGGAATTGTGATTTGCCATTATGTTGATTAGAATTATTATGTTCTTCAAATTGATTATCTTTATAATATTGTTATTATTATATGAATGGTTGTCTTGATTCTACTTACTCAACTTTGTATCATTTTGCATAGATCTTCCCAGTTTTTTTTTCAGAAATTATCCACTTCATTTCTTAAATTGTGATAGGACTCCATTTTACTTGCAGACCATAATTTGTTTAAGCCATTTGCCAATTGAAGCTCATCCCCTCAGTTTCCAATTCTTTGCCGCAAAAAGAGTTTCTATAAACATATTTGTACATATATTTCCTTTCCCTCTTTCTTCAATCTCTTTGGAATAAGTGGTTACCCTGGGTAAAAGGGTATTGTTCACAATTCAATTGCTTGTTGGGTATTGCTCCAAATCGCTTTCCATAATGGATGTACCAGTTCAAAGCTAAACCGACATTTTCCTTTAGTAATCATTTTACAAATGAATGCTATGAGTGTGATAATTGAGGGAAATTGTAATCAATTAATGTGATATAAAAAGGAAGAAAGTCACCAATTAGACATAAAAAATATACATGAGAGACCTCAGGTACAAGTTTTTCAGGTTGATAGCATCAAAATGCCACAACACAGAGCCAAATGCTCCTGCAAGCCCAGCAAAAAACTACCTTCCAAATACCTGTCATATGTGAGAACTTAAAATGGACTTTCTTCAAACTATTGGTACCTAGATTGGGCAAATAAGGTTTCAGCCCTGTATACTAAGAAGTAATTGGGGAAAACAATGGGAATTCCTGCTTCTTATATGACCATATTGACAAGTGGTGTTCAATTTTACATATATTTTATTAATATTTCAGAAGAATGAATGTGAAAGACTGAGTTTTGTTTAAAATTTTATTTGTATTAATCCATTTCTTCTAGTTCCACTCACGGAAGTGGTGAGATCTATGGCTGGGCAGGGATAGAGAGTGCTCCAATATGAGAAACCTGGTAGTCAGGTAAATGAGTGGGAAAAGGGATAGATATTAGAGATAGAAATAGGATGCAAAAATATGAAATTCACAAATATTTAAAGGAGGTTAGAGAAATAGAAGCTCTCTGGGTTTGAAGATATAAGATACCACTTTCAGGTGACAAATGACCAGATTTACTTGGTTTCTTTTAACTCCTGTGTTTGCAATCTTCAATTTGTATTCATCTCTTTTGAAAAGTTTGAAGCTTCTCTGCTCAACATCTGAGGTAGTAAACTTTGAAAATAATGGCAAATACAGACAATTATCACCTTTTTTTTCCTTTCACTTACTGCTCATTAGCATTGCTGGCATCATTCATGTCTGCCATGGGTGACTGGACGACTTTTTTTTCCAGTGAGACTACTTGGTTCAGTGAAGTAATTGTGGGGTTTTTGGGTTTTTTTGTTTTGTTTTACTATGTGTAAAGAAAGAGACGGGCTTCAGAAGCAGCAGCCTTGGGTTCATATTTAAGTTAAGCCTCTTCCAAAAGTGCAACTTTGAAAGAAACATTTTCTTTCTCTGTGCATTTTTCTCATTACTAAAATGAACTGATTTTACTGCATGGTCTCTACTTTCTATTCTGTTTCTGTACCTATGAAACAAACCTATGCACACACACAGTCACTTGTATGTGAACTCCCCTTCTGTATCTGAACTGAACTGGAATGCTTGACTGCTTTTTACTGTTCTATAGGCTGAGTCACGTTTCATTCTAATGAGGTGTCCACTTAGATTTATTTTTCCTAAGATAGGATTTCCCTTTTCCAGGAAAGAATAAAAGTAGGGAAATGTTTGAAAAGAAGGGATATGTAGAAGGATAGAGAAAGAAAGAGGCAGAGAGAAAAGAAGGAGGGAAGGAAGGAAGGAAGGAAGGAAGGAAGGAAGGAAGGAAGGAAGGAAGGAAGGAAGGAAGGAAGGAAGGAAGGAAGGAAAGTGAGAAAGGGAGGAAGGATGAAACAAAAGAATGAACAAACGAATGAACAAAGGAATGAAGGAGCAAAGAGGAAAGAAGGGGAAAAAAATAAAAGGGGTACAAGGGTGGGGGAAATAATTCTATTCAAATTCACTATCTTACCTGACTAATGCCACAAGCCCTGCTGTTAGCTTCTCCATTCTGAACTGCTCAAAAATGATATCACTGAATTCCCATGTCAAAGAAACAACCCCAACTCGGGCTGGACTGGCAGAAAATTACAAATTTCCATTGTCATCTGGCAATTATAATTCTATTCTCCTTGCTTGGTAAGCATGTTTTCTCTCAATTTTCCCCATTATATTTGTAGATGAAGTTGGACAGCACATTTCATGGGATGGTCCCAAAGGCCAATTTCACCTTTTGCTACAAATTCCTTGCATCTCCTGGGGGACATTGTCCCTACTCTTCAGCCAAATACAGAAAGGCAAAGATTATTTCACTGAGGCAATTGTCTCGACAAGGTGCCAAATAAAGTCCTCTCAGGAGCACTTGGATGGAGTTGAAGAAATATTAGTTAATGTGCATGTGGGTGAATCTGTATCATGGCTATAGGATTCAGTATTTCTCAGCTTCCCTAAAAAAATAAAAGCCCCTTTCACCCATTGATGAAAAGGCAGAAGAGGAGAGATCTGAATATCCTGAGGAGTTGTTTGGCTTTTTAGCTCAGTTGATACAGATATACTGCAGCTGTGGTTATGGCTTTGACTGACATGTGGTCAGGAGAGCTTCACAAAATGTTGTGCAAAATGTTTTAAAATATACTTTACTTTTTGTATCACATTCAGTTCCAAAGAGCCTCTCATCATATTTTCAACTTTCTTCACAAGAGAGAAACTAGTTAAGAAAACCTATCCATAATGTAATTACTTCTGAGAGATAAGAAAACATTTGAAATGCACAGCTCCCTATCATTCTTCTGAGAGGAAAGTGGTGTGTTCCATCCTGTGCACTTTGTGTTCTCTGCTCTCTTATTCTCACCTTCTTTGACATTTGTCATTTGACCTTAGAGTAAACTATATTTTCTTACATTAACATAACAGTTGTTCTCCAATTTTATTTTTGGTATGACAAAAAGCGTTGCTGTGAATATTCTCGTGTCTATATTACCTTCATTTCTGTAATTGATGTGTTTGAGGTATATGCCCATTAATGTTATTCAGCACTAAAAGTTGCACATAATCCAGTGACTTTTCTTGAAAATTCTTACTTGATTTCCAAAAGGTTGTTTACATTTGTAGATTCACCAAAGGTGAATAAATGTGTCTGTCTACCCCAGCTTTTCCAATATTGAGTTATAACAACTTTTATCAACCTTTGCTGCTTTAATGTCCCATCTGTGATCCACATAGTGTATGTGACTCTGGGTATTTCATTTAAATGCTCAGTGACCTTGGAAGCTTTTTAAGAATATAAGTGAGGCAAGATGGCGGCTGGAAAGCAGGGACTAGCGTGAGGTCCCCGCCAAGTCCCTCAAAAAACCTATAAAAAAATGGCTCTAGACCAATTCTAGAACTGTAGAATGCACAAAATAGCAGAGGGAAACAGGGCTCCAGCCCAGGACATCCTGGATGGTTGCTCCATGAGGTCTATCGCTCACAGAACTGGGAGGGGAGGGAAGCAGAGCAGAGCCCAGCATTGGCCGCATGGACCAACCAGACCAGGAGCTGGGCAGAGCAGGCCCTAGCACCCTGAATCAGTGAGCTGCGGCAGTTACCAGATGTCTCAATCCACAAACACCAAAGACAACAGAGAAGGTTAGTCAGAAAAGCTGCTGGGGATAGAGTGAAAGAATGAGCTTGTGGTTCAGCCACCACCCTAGGGGCAGCTGAGGTGGGGCAGCTACAGAACTACAGCTGCAGTTGCTTGGGGCCCCAGGCCCACCTGGTGGGAGGAATTAAGTGCCAGATCAGAGCAAGAGTGCAGAGTCTGCTGAAGATCTGAGTCCAGTCCAGGTTGAGGGTTCTTGGGGAAGGAGGAGGGCTGGTATGGCAGAGTTGGCTGTGATAGCTCTGAAAACAACAGCACATCCCCTCAAACTTAGAACATAGTACTCTTTACAAGCAGTCATACCCCGCTGAAAAACTCAAGGGTCAAGTAAGATGGCTGACAACATGGTCAGGCAGCAAAAACACACCACCCAAATTCAGTCTCAGACCTGGTAATCTTTCTTTGGTGACAAAGAAGACCAAAACATAGAGTCAGAACAAGTCAACAAAGTCAAAGAGCCTACAACAAAAGCCTCCAAGAAAAACATGAACTGGTCTCAGGCCATGGAAGAGCTCAAAAAGTATTTGGAAAAGTAACTTGGAGAAGTAGAGGAAAATTGGGAAGAGAAATGAGAAGGATGTGAGAAAACCATGAAAAACAAGTCAATGACTTGCTAAAGGAGACCCAAATAAATACTGAAGAAAACAGCACCTTAAAAAATAGACTAACTCAAATGGCAAGAGAGCTCCAAAAAGCCAATGAGGAGAAGAATGCCTAGAGTGGGGTCGCAGAAGGGAAGGTTGACTGGGGAACAGGACAACCAGAATATACACCATCTTGGAGTGGGGGGGGGGAGGGTAGAAATGGGGAGAAAATTTGTAATTCAAACTCTTGTGAAAATCAATGCCGAAAACTAAATATATTTAAAAAAAAAAAACAAAAACAAAAACAAAAAAAATAGTTACGTGAAAAATTAAATAAAGCACATAACAAAACTCTAAAATTGGCAAAGTTGTTAATGATAAGGATTGGTTATTAGGAATGGACCTATGATTTCATTGGTTAAAGGCACTCCAGTGCAAGGAAATACCCTTATCCCCACTGTATTTTATCAACCTTTCTCTACAAGTTAAATTGTATTTAAAAAAAAATTTTAGATTTGTTATTTTTTGTTTACAACACTCAGTTCCACAAGTTTTTGAGTTCGCAATTTTCTTCCCCTTCCTCCCTTCCCCTCTCCCCAATATGGCAAGGAATCTGATACATGTTCTACATATATCTTTGCCTTAAACATTTACACAGTAGTCAAGTTGTAAAGAAGAATTATGATCAATGTTATGAATCATGAGAAAGGAGAAACGACACCATAAAAGAAGAGAAATAAAAGAGAGAGAGCAACTAGTTGTCCTCAATTTGAATTCAGACTCTGTATTTCTTTCTCTGGATGTACATAGTTCTTTCCATCATGAGTCGTATGGAGCTGTCATTGGACCTTGTATGTCTGAGAATAGCCAAGTCTATCCAAGGTAGTCATCACAAAATCAATATGTCTGTGGTTCTGTACAGTGTTCTCTTGGTTCTGCTCCCCTCACTCAGCATCATATTATGTAGGACTTTCCAAGTTATTATGAACTCCATATGTTCCCCATTTCTTATAGTACAATAGTATTCCATTACATTCATATACCACAACTTGTTCAGCTATTCCCCCATTTATAGGCATTCCCTTGAGTTCCAATTCTTTGCTACCACAAAAAGAGCTGCTATAAACATTTTTGTACATACGGGTACATTTCCCACTTGTGTGATCTCTTTGGGATACAGCCCTAGAAGTTGTACTGCTGGGTCAAAGTGTATGCACGTTTTTATAGCCCTTTGGGTATGGTTCCAGATTGCTCTCCAGAATGGCTGGATCAGTTCACAACTCCACCAGCAATGTGGCAGTGTTCCAATTTTCCCACATCCTCTCCAACATTTATCATTTTCCTGTTTTGTCATGTTAGCCAATCTGACAGGTACCACTTGTATTCTTTTTTGGGGGGTGTAGAGCAATTGGGGTTAACTGACTTGCTCAAGGTCACACAGCTACTACATGTGTCAAGTGTCCAGGATGGATTTCAACTCAGTTCCTTCTGACTTCAGGAATGGTGCTCTACTCACTGTACCACATAGCTGCCGCTACTTACATTCTTTTTTTAAAATTTAATTTGTTTAATATATTTAGTTTTCAGCATTGATTTTCACAAGAGTTTGAATTACAAATTTTCTCCTCATTTCTACCCTCCCCCCACTCCAAGATGGCATATATTCTGGTTGCCCCGTTCTCCAGTCAGCCATCCCTTCTATCACCCCACTCCCCTCCCATCTCCTTTTCCCTTCCTTTCTTGTAGGGAAAGATAAATTTCTATGCCCCATTGCCTGTGTATCTTATTTTCTAGTTGCATGCAAAAACTTTTTTTTGTTGTTTTCGAACATCTGTTTTTAAAACTTTGAGTTCCAAATTCTCTCCCCTCTTCCCTTCCCATTCACCCTCCCTAAGAAGTCAAGCAATTCAACATAGCCCACATGTGTGTCATTATATAAAACCCTTCCACAATACTCATGTTATGAAATACTAACTATATTTTGCTCCTTCCTAACCTATCCCCCTTTATCCAATTTTCTCCCTTGACCCTGTCCCTTTTTGAAAGTGTTTATTTTTGATTACCCCCTCCCCCATCTGCCCTCTGTTCTATCATCCACACTTTTTTATCTTCTTCCTCCTTCTTTCCTATGGGGTAAGATATCCAATTGAGTGTATATGGCATTCCCTCCTCAGGTCAAATCTGATGAGAGCAAGATTCACTCATTCCCCCTCACCTGCCTTCTCTTCCAATCTTACAGAACTGCTTTTTCTGGCCACTTTTATGTGAGATAATTTACCCCATTCTATCTCTCCTTTTCTCCCTTTCTCAATATATTCCCTCTCATTCCTTAATTTGATTTTATTTCTTTTAGATATCATTTCTTCATATTCAACTAACCCTGTGCCTGCTCTCTCTCTCTCTGTATATATGTTTATATATATATGTACATATATACATATATATGTACACACATATGTATATACATACACACACACATATATACATACACATATATATACACACACATATACATACATAAACATATGCTTGTCTTGATTCTTGAGTTTGAAAGTCAAATTTTCTATTCAGCTTTGGTCTTTTCACTGAGAAAGCTTGAAAGTCCTCCATTTTATTGAAAATCCATATTTTGCCGTGGAGCATGACACTCAGTTTTGCTGGGTAGGTGATTCTTGGTTTTATTCTTAGCTTCACTGACCTCCGGAATTTCGTATTCCAAGCCCTTTGATCCCTTAAACAAGAAGCTGCTAGATCTTGGGCTATTCTGATTGTGCTTCCACAATACTCAAATTGTTTCTTTCTGGCTGCTGGCAGTATTTTCTCCTTGATCTGGGAGCTCTGGAATTTGGTGAAAATATTCCTAGAAGATTTCTTTTTGGGATCTCTTTGAGGAGGTGATCGGTGGATTCTTTCAATTTCTATTTTGCCCTGTGGCTCTA
>CM053622.1:814658949-814672066 GCA_028646595.1 Phalanger gymnotis
TTCTTCTCCTCATTGGCTTTTTGGAGCTCTTTTGCCATTTGAGTTAGTCTATTTTTTAAGGTGTTATTTTCTTCCATATATTTTTCAGTATTTTTTTGGGTCTCCTTTAGCCAGTCATTGACTTGTTTTTCATGGTTTTCTCTCATCTTTCTCATTTCTTTTCCCAATGTTTCTTCTACTTCTCCAAGTTGCTTTTCCGAATTGTTTTTGAGCTCTTCCATGACCTGAGACTAGTTCATGGTTTTCTTGGAAGCTTTTATTGTAGGCTTTTTGACTTTGTTGATTTCTTCTGGCTGTATGTTTTAGTCTCCTTTGTCACCAAAGAAAGATTGGCCATGTCCCCAGCCAACTTACTTGACCCTTGAGTTTTTCAGTGGGGTATGACTGCTTGTAGAGTAAAGAGTTCTATGTTCCAATCTTGGGGGGATGTGCCAGCTCTGCCACCCCAGCACTCCTCCTTCCCCAAGAACCCTCAACCTGGACTAGACTCAGATCTTCAGCAGGCTCTGCTCTGCACTCCTCCTCTGATCTGGCACTTAATTCCTCCCACCAGGTGGACCTGGGGTCAGAAGCAACTGCAGCTGTAGTTCTGAAGCTGCCCCACCTCTGCTGCCCCAGGGGCAGTGGCCAAACTGCAAACTCCCTGTCCCCAACAGCTTTTCCCACTAACCTTCTATGTTGACTTTGGTGTTTGTGGTTTGAGAAGTCTGGTAACTGCCACAGCTCACTGATTCAGGGCTCTAGGGCATGCTCTGCTTGGCTCCTGGTCTGGTTGGTCTGCACCTCCCATGCTGGGCTCTGCTCTGCTCTGTACCCACCTCCATGCAGGATAGACCTTACCCTGAGACCATCCAGGCTGTCCTGGGCTTGAGCCCTGCTTCTCTCCGCCACTTCGTGGGCTCTGCACTCCTTCTCTATTGTCTTTGGTGTTTGTGAGTTGAGAAGTCTGGCAACTGCCACAGCTTACTGATTCAGGGGCCTAGGGCACACTCTGCCAGGCTCCTGGTCTAGCTGGTCCACAACACCCCCACTGGGCTGTGCTCCGTTCCGCTCCCAGGTATGTGTGGGATAGACCTTACCCTGAGACCATCTAGACTGTCCTGGGCTAGAGCCCTGCTTCCCTCTGCTATTTTTTGGGTTCTGCAGTTCTAGAATTGGTTCAGAGCCATTTTTATAGGGTTTTGGAGGGACCTGGTGGGGAGCTCACGCTAGTTCCTGCTTTCCAACCGCCATCTATAACTCAGAAGTTTTGAGGAGTGCATGAACTAAGTAAATGGCCATGTGATTGGAGAGAAGGTTAAAAAAGCACAATTCCATATGCAAAGAAAAACTCAGAGGATATATCCAGCAATGGAACTCTATTCCATGAATCTTCTTTGCTTTTTAAGCCTAATAAATCTAGCATGTTACATAAAAAAGACATCCCATTAACCTTCAGGGATACCCCTAGAACACTTAAGTTGAGATAAATTCTGCCTACCTATAAGGGACCAGAATTATCTGTGTGAATTTGAATTGGAAAAAAAGAACCCTCTGAATCCTGTCACTTAAATGTCCATAAGCAGTGCTACCGAAGACCTTGGGTAAGGGAATTACAGCATATTGAATTCTTGAGTAGGCCTCAAAATCCTAAAAAAAAAATGCTAATGAAATTGATAATATCAAAGTCAATTCTAGAGACTTTTTACTCATTTAGACCACTGATTTATTTGTACCCATCAACATACAAACAGTAACCCATAAACTGAAAAAAAATCACAAAACAAGATGTATATTTCAATGGGATTTTTCATTTGTAGATGAATTAGATTCAACAACATTGGGAAAGAATTGCAGTTTACGTTTCATTCTTTAAAGGAAGCTTTCTCTTCATTACTATTCTGAAAGCTTCCTTTATCTGTTTATGCCATAGACTATATATAATAGGGTTCAGAAAAGGAGAAACTATGGAATAGAATACTGAAATGATTATATCTTTAAGGGATGCAAAATATGAAGGAAGTTGTAGGTGTACATAAAACGATGAAATAAAGAACAAAGAAAACACAATGATGTTGGGGACAAAAGTAGAGAAGGCTTTTCTTTGATCTTCTTTCACTGGAAATTTGAGCACAGTGGAAAATATGATAATGTAAATGCAGTGATGAAGGTAAAGCAGCCACCCCTAATCACCAAAGCAGAAGCAAGCAAGGATAATTTATTGCTGAATGTCTCTGAGCAAGATATCTTGAGTAGAGAGGGCATATCACAGAAGAACAGGTGAATCACCTTGGACTGGCAGAAAGACAATATACATATATATATATACATATATATGTGTGTGTGTGTGTGTTTGTGTGTGTGTGTATATGTAGGTGTATATATAACCTACATATATACATACATAAACACACACATATGTATACATACATACATATATACATATAAATATGTGTATATATATATATATAGAGAGAGAGAGAGAGAGAGGGCACAGTATGAGTTGAATATGAAAGGATGATATCTAAAAAAATAAAATAAAATTAAGGGATTAGAGGGGAATATATTGAGAGAGGTGTTTCAACACTCCAGCTAGCAGCTTCTGTGGGGGTATAAGATCCACCCACAGCCAGCACCCAGAAAGCTGCCAACAGCACAGGTTCTTTTGATCTGCTTAACTAAGGAAAGCAAGATGAAGGGGTTTGACAAGCTTACTTTAATTCAGCATACAAATATCATTCACTTAGTTCAGGGAAAAAAGCCAGCACCCTGAGCTTCAGAGCAAATTACAAAGTACAAACATCAACAGACAGACGCAATACAGATTCAAATCCCAATACATAGTTACCAGAGTTTAACAAAACTCGGCATCTAGGTTACAAGCTGGAGGGCCCTTAGCTACAGGTGCCTGGAGTCTCTTGCATCAACACAATCTCGAGAGAGAGTGAGCCCTGCACAAATGGCTCTGTCCTCCCTTCTCATAGGGCTTCAGAGGTCATCAAACATCATCTGAATGACCAGAACTTAGGCCGCTATGATTGGCTCTTGAGTTAGCCCCTCCCATTAGGACCATGGGAGGTTCACATCCACATAGGTTAGGTTAACACCAAATAGGGCATGGCTCTAGAGTTAGCTCCTTCCCTTAGCCAGCCCCACCTTGGGCCCCACCCCAGTCACCAATCCACACCCACATAGGTTCCACACCTAATAAGGATTTGGGCCTGGGGCTTAGCACCTAGTAAGGCTCAATGAAATACACTGAATTACTCAAAGCAAACAAAAGCCAAACTCTTTAAGGGCACAAAGTGCTAAGGAGCCCATTTTGCTTACCAACACAAGAGGTAGAAAGGTAGAGATAGAATGAGGTACATTATCTCACATAAAAGTGGCAAGAAAAAGCAGTTCTGTAGGATGAGAAGATGGGCAGGTGAGGGGGAAGGAGTAAATCTTGCCCTCATCAGAGTTGACCTGAGGAGGAAATACCATACACACTTAATTGGGTATCTTACCCCACCGGAAAGAAGGAGGAAGAAGATAAAAAAGGGGGGAAGATGAAATGGAGGGCAGACAGGGGGAGGAGGTAGTCAAAAGCAAACACTTTGGAAAGGGACAGGGTCAAGGGAGAAAATTCAATAAAAGGGGATAGGTTAGGAAGGAGCAAAACATAGTCTCTCACAACATGAGTATTGTGGAAGGGTTTTACATAATGATACGCAAGTGGCATATCTTGAATTGCTTGTCTTCTTAGGGAGGGTGGGGGAGAAGGGAAGAGTGGAGAGAATTTGGAACTCAAAGTTTTAAAAACAGACGTTCAAAAACAAAAAAAAATGTTTTTGCATGGAACTAGGAAATAAGATACACAGGCAATGGGGCATAGAAATTTATCTTGCCCTACAAGAGAAGAAGGGAAAAGGGGATGGGAGGGGAGTGGGGTGACAGAAGGGAGAGCTAACTGGGGAATGGGGCAACCAGAATATATACCATATTGGAGTGTGTGGGAGGGTAGAAATGAGGAGAAAATTCGTAATTCAAACTCTTGTGAAAATCAATGCTTAAAACTAAATATATTAAATAAATATTTAAAAAAAGGAATAAATGCTTAAGGAAGCAAAGTATTATTCCCAATAACCCTAGATTGATTTCTTTTTTCCGTAATGTATTGATTATCTGTGAGTGAATATATCAGTACAAACAATCTGACTTAGATAGGAAGCCACCAATGAAAATGATGGTCTTCATTTTTTTAAAGACCTCTGAGATATGGTCTTATCCTATCTTTATATTCCTTTGCCATGGACATCTCATCTTTATGAAAATCCATAAATGGTATAGAAGAGAAAGTCATAAATTTAAAAGTGCTTAATTTGAAACCTGTTGATGGCTTTCGCTGGCAGTGGAGACAGGGACTATAATACTTCTTTCTAACATGTCCCCCTACACACTCTACCATTGACTGAAAGAAAAAATTTCTGGTGAATGGAAGATATATACAACCATATATCTCTCCTATCTAAGCACAGGAGGATGGAGGTCATCTGCTGACCTGGCCTGCTATTCCCTTTTCTCCTCTGAATAATCTCACTTCAACTAATTGGCACCATAGTTGGTCACTGGATTTCCTGGTCTTATCACTTCAATTTTCTTCCATTCAGAGTCATCAGGCAAGCAAAATCAGTGCCGTATCACACCCCCCACCCCAGCTCTTGTCTCATATGGAATGGACTCCAAGGATGCACTCTGTGCTGATACTCCATCTCTTTTCTTTTATGTCCACTACTTCCCTGAAGAAATATTTCAAGGTTAAAGATCCAGGATTTTGAAACAATTGGTAGGCAGTTATTTCTTGGCAATTAATTCACCATGATAGCATCTTTAAAGGAATAGCAAGTAGGTCCTGATATAGAGCTACATTTTGCTTGCATTTAATACATAAATACAAGTATAGGTGATCACATATATGCATATATATATTATTTTTTATTTTCATTTTTAAAATTTGTATCTCATTTTTCTCCTGCTACCTCATCCACTGAGGAGACAAAAATAAAATCTATTATACATATGTATAGTCACTTTAAAAAAGGATCATATTAGCTATCAGAGAAAGAACAAAATATGGAAAGAAAGAAAGAAAGAAAGAAAGAAAGAAAGAAAGAAAGAAAGAAAGAAAGGAAGGAAGGAAGGAAGGAAGGAAGGAAGGAAGGAAGGAAGGAAGGAAGGAAGGAAGGAAGGAAGGAAGGAAGGAAGGAAGGAAGAACAAATGAACAAATAAATGAATGAACAAAGGAATGAAGGAGTAAAGGAACGAAGGGGAAAACAAAAGATGGACAAGGTAGAACTTCAGAATTGTCTATGTTTTCTTTCTGTAATTAATATTGATTTAGAATTTTTATATGGCTGTGGATGGCTTATATATCTTGCTTTGAGCAAATCTTAATGAGTATGTTGATGATATATGTTAACATCTGGTAATACTAGGAATCCTTAGTAGTTATTTTATTCCCTTTTCTTCAAAAAATCATCATTTTGATTATCTCCAAATGAACTTTAATATTTGTTTACATATGTCTTGAAAATAAAATTTTAAAATACTCATTCGTATTACAGTAATCTCTCCGTTAGTTTAGGTAGAGTTGGCATAGATCTGCTATAATATTTTTTTCTCTTGGATTGTATTTTTATTTGTTTTACTAATCATTTCCCACTCGCATTTTAATATATTTTTTATTTTATGAAACATTTCACAATTACATGTAAAAACATTTTTAACATTTATTTTCTTAATTTTTCTTTCAAAATCACTCCCACCACCCCCCTACACCTTGAGGAAGAGCAATACGATATCAAATATACACGTGAAGTCATGTAATTTATTTCCGTATTAACAATGTTGCAAAAGAAAATGCACATGTACAAAACCAGAAAAATAAAGACAGGGGAAAAGTCTGTTTTGATCTGCATTCAGAGTTCATCAGTTCTCTCTCTGGAGGTGGACAGCATTTTCCATAATGGGTCCTTTGAATTGTCTTGAGTCATTGTCTTGATTAGAGTGCCTAATTCTTTTACAATTCATCAACATTATTACGTTGCTCTTACTGTGTACAGCGTTCTCCTGGTTCTGCTCACTTTGCAGAGGTCATATAAGTCTTGCCAGGTTTTTCTGAAACCATCCTGATGATAATTTCTTACAGCGTATATTCCACTATAATCATATACCAAAGTTTGTTCAGCTATTCCCCAATTGATGGGCATCCCCTCAATTTCCAATTCTTTGCCAACATACACAAAAAAGCTGATTTGTGATTTTGGAAAAGCCTTTGGCTAGTAGAGTGTTAGTGTGGAGAAAAACTCCAAAGCAATTTTTGTGTATATATTACTGATTCATGTGGAAATATTGATTCCAGCTATATTTGCATCTGTCCTTACTCTTTTCTCCCAATACAATGAAGGTAAATTCATCCAGATGCTCCTGCTTACAAATGTCATTATACTGATTTCACTTAGCCTCCTAGAAGAGATCTGCAAATTCTCAAAAGAGCATTACCATCCACACAGGATGCAGCAAATGGATGAAAAATATCTATTGCCCATATTACAGCAGTCATCTACATAGAAAACACATATGACTTTTTTAACAGTATGTTTCTATCTTGTACAGACAGTATGTGGACAACGAATCAGACAGAGTTCAGCAGAACAGTGGACTGGATGATCTTCAAGAAGTTGCAAAAGGTATTTAATAACCCTGAGCAGCTCATGGAAACAAAAATCCATCTTTGTAAATACCCATATGCTTCCAGAGTAACTGCATGTCAATGAGATATGAAACAGAACCACAAGAATCACTCTTAGACCTTGGCAAGTATGGCCCTTCCAAGGCTGCATGCTTCCAAGGGCCCTTTCCCCTGGAAGACTCCATTCAAGATACGCAAAAGAAAATATGACAAGTATGAAATATTTAAGATCAAATTAAATAATTATGAATGACCTATATAACAAAGAAACTGTCACCTCATTTTCATGGGAAGCGTTTTACAGGATATGTAAACATTAGAATATACCTCAATAAAGCCAGAGAGTGCTGCCTTATTTGTATGGGATATGGGAATGTCAGAATACACTTAATTTGACCCAATTATTTTTTTCTGAATTAGAACCATCTCCCCATTTCTCACCAGGCTGAGCTACTCTGGGACATCTTTGATGGCTCTGCCATTCCCCAGGAATGTGATTTTGGGGAAAATCCCATCATCCTGCAAGATTCCTATCAGCCTTGTTACTCCATCTCATCACTATTTCTACCCCCTTGATTGAAGGGTGGAGCCATGAAGACCCAAGAGAGCAGCTTAGTTCAGAATATCTCATTTCTACCTGTCTACACTACTCTGAGATATCTCTGTCTAGTCCACCATGCTCTTGCCTCAGACACCTTCCTCCACTCCCAGCATTTGAGTTTCCTTTTATATCTTTTGTATTTGTATCCATGGCATTTAGCACAGTGACTGGAACACTAAGCACTTAATAAATGTTTACGGACTATTGAGATGTGATAATTGCAGTTTCCAACAATGCAAGATCCACTTATGGTGATGAGACCTCAAGATGTGTTTCATTAACCTGAATTGTTCCATTTGCATCAAAACACATTGTTTTTTGTTCTGTCATTAAGTACTTGGAAGCACAATATTATCTGTTAATACATTGTTGTGGATGACGATGTTAATAATAACAGAATTGCAAGTTTATGTTGCAGCAATGACGTGAACAGTTGGGAGGATAGGTGGGAAAATTCAGTCAACCTTCAGTGGTCCTCCAAGCTGAATGAATTTGAACATGAATGACCATGTTGTAAATCAAATGTAATAATTCATTTTGGTTATGTAAAGTGTTTTAAGTCACAATATTTCTTATGACAAGGTTATGTTGTAAGATAATTAATCTAAATCTTCAATGACAAATCAATATACCTCATTTTGGTCCACAAATTTTGTAATATATTTTAATGAAATTGCTTACATAGAGTTTTGATTATGAAATAGCTTACATAGACACACATATACACACATAAATACATATGTATGTAGTACATATTCATTCATTCATTCATTCGTTTGTTTGTTTGTCCATGGCCCTGCACACTCTAGTTACAGCCCTGTGAGTGTACACAGAATCCTCCAAAAAAAATGTTCATATTCTAACTCAAAGAGAAGCCTTACATAAATTTTTAAAATGTGGGAATTATGTGTATGTTTTTTTACATACACCATGGAATTCAGTTAGTACCATTACTAGGTTGGCCATTGACTTGTTTTCCCTTCTCTTTTCACCTCTATTTTCCATTTCAACATTCTCTTTTTTCATTGCGAAATTTTACAAATCAAGAGAGTATAGGGTTGAGAAGAGAGATGAAATCCTCAATTAGATGGACTGGTTTCAAATTCTGGCTCTGTTACCTTGCTATGGGTGTGACAGCAAACACATCTCTTTATCATTCTAGCTTTCACTTTCTCCTTTGTAAAATTAGATTTAATGAGGTAATGATTATATCCAAAACTTCCCATCCCTAGGTTTTCTCATCCTACTGTCTTGAAATCATTTCATTTAGGCCTTCCTTCTATAACAGAGTACTGGCTAATGGTACCTCCTGCCAACCACGTGGGGGAACTTGGGAATTATACTACTGGAAGTACCAGATGATGTGGGGTGGAAGGACTTCCCATTCACTTCAGAGAATTCACAGTTAATCTATCACTGTTTTCTGTCTGCTTGTTTCATGTTGAGGAAGAGGACTTGGGACTAGCTGGAATGTGACGTGCCTTCGAAATGACCTAAGTGATAACCTGATTTATTTCATATTTGGATGTATTCAGGTGAGAAAATAAGAATTTCTAAGCTTCCAAGTGGGGGGCGGAGGATAACACATCCTAGCAGTCCAGTGACCTAAATGGGGTCTACATGAAACCATTCACATATGAGCCTGCAGTTGTTTCTTTCCTACAAGACCACTAAAATTAATCATTTCTCATTTACATTTTAATATATTTAATTTCATTAAATATTTCACAATTGCTTGTAAAAACATTTTTAACATTTATTTTTTTTTAAATTTTTGTTTCAAATTCTATCCATTGCTTTAATTTCATCCAGGACTAAGTTCAACAAGGACATGGGTAAAGAACTGTGGTTTGTGCTTTATTCCTCTGAAAAAGCTTTGTCTTCATTACTATTCTCACAGCCTCCTATATCTGCTTGTTTTGCAGACTATATATGATGGGGTTCAGGAAAGGAGGCATTATAGAGTAGACCACTGAAAGGACGAAATCTTTAATGGATTCAGAATGTGAAGGTGGTTTTAAGTACACACAAGAGCCACAAATAATAAACAGTGACACTACAAGGATGTGGGGGACACAGATAGAGAAGGCTTTTCTTTGGTCTTCTTTCACTGGAAACTTGAACACAGAAGAGAATATACAAACATAAGATGCAGTGATGAAGGCAAAGCAGATAACCCCAATGACCAGAATGGAGGTTGCTACGGATATCTTATTACTGAAAGTCTCTGCATAGGAGAGCTTGAGTAAAGAAGGCGTGTCACAAAAGAACTGAAGGATTACATTGGATTTTCAGAAAGGCAATAGCCAGTATGGAAATCTGCATATAGGAAGCCAGTGAACAAGTATGTAAAGGTCATCTGCATACAGACTCAGGGACTCATGATCATTGGATAGTGGAGTGGATGGCATATGACAACATAGTGATCACGAGCCATAACAGTTAGTAAACACAACACATGCAAGGAATATCACAAGAAGTATCTGGGCTGCACATCCAGCAACATAAATAGCCCTGCTGTTCACTAGGGAGTTAACAGATGCCTTGGGGACTGTGAGTGATATGTAACAGGAATCTACAGTAGACAGATTCCTAAGGAAGAAATACCTGGTAGTGTGGAGGCTCCTGTCTAGAGTAGTGACTCCAACAATTAGGAGATTTCCCATCAGAGTTGCCAAGTAAATGAGTAAGAAAAATAAAGCATATAAAATCTGTGGTTCCCAAATGTCAGAAAAGCCCATGAGAAGAAATTCAGTCACAATGGTAAAGTTAGACATTTTCAGGATTTTTCATACAGTAACCTAGAAAATAAAGGAGGAATGAGTAAGCAATGACACACTATCTTGAAAGCCCAGAACAAATCATGTCGTTATTATCCATAGTACATCAACTTTACATGGTTTTGATGAGGTCTTTGACATCCATTGTCTGTGAGATGGTGGGCGAATCAGTTAACCTCTTATTACCCTAAGCAATTCTCTAAGAGTTGCAGACAAAGTGTGGACCTAGATTGGTAGAGGAAATTCCTCACCTGGGAGTTCCATATGCCAATAAAATCACAGGGCCCATGCCTGTCTCTTTCCCTATGGCGGATGCTTAAAGAGCAAAGTAATGTCTTCAATGTCCTCCACATTGCTTTCTCTTTATTCCTATAATACATAGAGTAGCTATTTTAATTCATCATTGTGGATAATACATCCACTGACTCAGATCAGAAGCCATCGATGACTTAGGAGACCAACTTTTATTTTTTTTTAAATTGTATAGTATTTGTACCTGCAATCTCAATTCATCAGATCTTTCTGAGAGCATATCACAAAGTGCCAAACTTGGTTATCTTGCTCTGCTTTAAACTTAAATCCTCTGGGCTGGGAAATATAGTATGGAAAGACTGAAAAGCATCTCCAGATGTGCAGTGATATGTACACGTCTGTTTATACTAATCCATGGAGAGGTGATCATCTAACATAATATTTCAAAATATAATCTAAGAATGAGATGTTATAACCTCCTATAGAAACCTTTTACTTTGCTAAGCTACCTTTGTGCCTAGTGAGTTCTTTCCTACATAGTTATTAGGTATTATTTCTTATGTGTGTGTATAATGTATATCTGTTTGTGTTATTTATCAGTGCATAATCCTATGTGTGTACACATATGTATGTATATCTATATCTATATATATGTATGTGTACAAATGTAGGTATATGCATTGATAGATAATACGCATATGTATATAAATACATACAGACATGGATTTATATTTATACAGAACATTGAGTATATTCGTTCTTGTGTTCTGAGTTGATTATGTCACTTAGTTTAATGTAATAATTTAGGATCACATTATTTCTCTGCTCCAAGATGCCCAGTGGCTCCTATTGCTTCCTGACTAAAATTCAAACTACTTTCCTTGCAGTGGAGACCTCAAGTCCTGCAAGACCTACATAGGCTGATGTTTTGGGATCAAGTGTAAAATCCCATTTTTAGTGTGCCAAGCCCTTCATAACTAGCTTCCATCTTTACAGTCTTCTTATAACTTACTTCCCTCCCACTCCCAGCCTATATTCTGTAATCTGGTGACACTGGCCTCCTTGCTGGTCCTCAACATATTCCATCTCCCAACCTCTGGCATTTTCACTGACCATCCCCCATCCAGCCCACTCTCATTCCTCATCTCTGTCTCCTGGCTTCCCTGGCTTCCTTCAAGTCTCAGCTAAAAATCTCATCATCTGCAAGCAGCCTTTCCTGGTTCTTCATAGTCTTAGTGCCTTCCCTATGAGACTACAACCAATTTATCCTGTCTATATATGGTTTGTATGTGGTAGTTTTGTGTTGTCTCTCCTATTAAACTATGAATTCCTTGAGAGAAGGGATTTCTTTTGCATTTCTTTGTATCTCCAGTGCTTAGCACACTGCCTATCTGGTACATGTAGGTGCTTAATAAATATTTATTGATTATCTGACTGACTAGTCTTCTACCATGTGGTCCTAACCAATGGGATTTTTCCCCAAATGACTATCTAATTTTTAGTAAGATTTTTTTTAAAACTAAGTTTTCAACATTTTGGCTACTTTCTCAGTGGTGGATAAGGAAGCTAAAATTTTCCCCTCCCATTAGCTTCAACATAGTCCACAGGAGATTAAAAGAAGAAGGATTGCAAGTGAGTGATGGACAGGTAAACAGCAAGGCTCCATTAAATCCAGGGACAGGAAGAAAGTAAAGGGATACAGATCTATTCTCTTCTAATGCACTTTTTGTACTTCTGACTGGTCTCAGCTCATATGCTTTTCATCATATCTGGCAGACAAATTTTCTCCATTTCCATTCTGATCACTTTGATGTTCTTTCATTCATAGTAATTAAACAAATGAGCCATCACAGGTAGCTCCATCATTTGGCTAGTACTGAATAGATTGGGGGGGGGAGTATTTTGTCCTAGCATCCCAGCCACCTGATCATGGTGACTACATCTTTGAAGAAGTCTTTGAAGTTGAAATCCCCAGACTTAGGAGTAGTTTCTAAGCAGATGCCCTTGTCCACTAAGTGCCAATTGTAACAGCTCTAGGGGAGAAGAGAACTGAGAAGAAGCCCCTCTCTCAGGAGGGGCTATTTAGAAAAAATCAACGATATAAAGCAATGTCCATGAGGGTTAGAGAGCAAGAAACAATAAAAAAAATGTGATATAAAACCAAAAAGAAAACACCACTTAAATTTAAAGAGACATGAGAGGCCTCAGACACAAGTTTTTCAGGGTAAAATTTTGGCCATTTTATGGCCATAATACAGAGAGAAGAGTTGCTTTAAGAAATCATGAAAGTACTTTCTAAGTCACTATAGTAAGTAAAAGCACAAAATCTAATGTTTTGATACAGTTGGTGTCTAGTTTGGGCAAAGGATACATATGATGCTATACCTGAGGCTATTATCAATGATACCCTAAGGCAGAAGTACAAAAACCAAGCCACTGGCTTTGTGTGGCCCAAAACACTCTCTAGTTGGCCTGAATCAGATGAAAATATTTACCAATTAAATAACTAGGCTTAGGGCCCCTAGCCCAAATAATTTTATGCTATTAATTCATTAAACCACAGAAGGCTATTTCCCAGGAGAACTTATTCATACTCTATTGCTCTGTATTAAAACCTTTCCTCGAGCAATGTGGAACTATGCCCAAAGGGCTATAAATATGTTCATACCCTTTGACCCAGCAATACCACTCCTAGGGTTATATCCCAAAGAGATCACACAGGTGGGAAAAGGACCCATATGTACAAAAATATTTATAGCGGCTCTTTTTGT
>CM053622.1:814672566-814689594 GCA_028646595.1 Phalanger gymnotis
CTCTCATCCTTCTCATTTCTCTTCCCAATTTTTCCTCTACTTCTCTAACTTGCTTTTCCAAATCCTTTTTGGGCTCTTCCATGTCCTGAGACCAGTTCATATTTTTCTTGGAGGTTTTTGTTGTAGGCTCTATGACTTTGTTGACTTCTTCTGACTGTATGTTTTGGTCTTCTTTCTGACCAAAGAAGGATTCCAGAGTCTGAGACTGAATCTGGGTGTGTTTTTGTGGCCTGGCCATGTTCCCATCCAACTTACTTGACCCTTGAGTTTTTCAGCGGGGTGTGACTGCTTGTAGACTAAAGAGTTCTATGTTCCACGCTTGGGTGGATGCGCTGCCACAGCAGCACTCCTCCTTCCCCAAGAACTCCCAACCCAGACTGGACTTAGATCTTCAGCAGGCTTTTCACTCCTGCTCTGATCAGCCACTCCTCCCAGCAGTTGGGCCTGGGGCCAGAAGCAACTGCAGCTATAGTTCTGCAGCTGCCCCACCTCTGCTGCCCCAGGGTCTGTGGCTGAACCGCAAACTCCCTGTCCCCAGCACCTTTTCCCACTAACCTTCTCTTTTGTCTTTGGTGTTTGTGCGTTGAGTGGTCTGATAAATGCCACAGCACACTAATTCAGGGCACCAGGGCATGCTCTGCCCAGCTCCTGGTCTGATTGATCCTTGGTCTGTTCAGTCCATGCCACCCACTCTGGGCTCTGCTCCTCTCAGCTCCAGTCCCCTCAGCTCCCAGCTCCGTGCAGGATAGACGTTACCCAGGATAGACCTTACCATCCAGGCTGTCCTGGGCTAGAGCCCTGCTTCCCTCTGCCACTAGTCCCTGCTTTCCAGCTGCCATCTTGGCTCTGCACCCCCAAGAGACTAATTTTCAATTATTAAATGATTGTTATGTTGAAAAGTAATTAGATTGATTTTGCATGGCTCCCCAGGGCAGAACTAGTCTCACTAACCATCTGGAGCAGAACCACAAGTGAATAATCAGACTGGGGTATGACCTGGAGTCAACATGAGTTAGCTGGCGCCATCAGCTCTAGAAACTAAGGATATTTAGCTGAGAGTAAGAAAGTAGGCTTATGGAGAATATGAGAATTGTGTTATATATTTAAAGGACTTTCCCACAGAAGAGAGATTGGAAATTTTCTGCTTATATTCACAGGGAAAACAAAGGTCAAAGTAATGAGTGGAATTGTCAGAGATGAAGACTCAGGATTTTTAAGTACTACTTCCTAATAATTAAAACTAGTCAGAAAGTGAATGGGCTGCCCTAGAAGATAGTAGGTTCCCTCACATTTATGATCTGCAAGCAAAAGCAGAATAATCACTTTTCCTTGATATTACAAAGGGGATCCACTGACAGGTAACTGCTCTAGAAGATCTCTTCCCATCTCTGTCCCATGAGTTGGTATGCTCTACTTGTGCCTATCCTCATTTTAGTCCTTTTGTGGGCAACCTTCAGTTCTTAACCCTTTATGAACCTGATCAAGTTGGTGTTTGGGAAAGAGACATACTGACTATATCTAAGCCAAAGGAGATTTTTTTTATTTATCACAGAAAAACATGAATAAATACCTAATTTAACTCAAATATACAGAATATCTCATTGTATACATCAATGCATTAGAGTTAAATCAAACATTTTGTTTGTCTAATGTGTTTTATTGATATAAAAATAATCACCTTCTTTGGATCTTCAAATGATCGTCTAAGTTTTGTGGGGTGGTTACAATTTTTTAAAAAATCTCCAAGAATAAAATCCTACAACCTCTCAGTCTCTTGAAGTCCCTACACTTTCCCATGGCCAATGAAATTTCACATCTAGCACATATTAAATATATTTAACTGAAATGTTCCTCTCCAATGCCAGTTTCCCTTTCTTCTTCCCATTTAAACAAATAAAAATGCAGAACTACTTCTCATTTTCCCTTTCTCGCTTGTATTGAGAGTTGGAATTACACCTATGAAAGACAACTTTAAACGCCTGTAAAATGTGAGAAACACACAACTATATAGGTTTGTACTAAATGCCAAAGATCTACAGCTGATTCCGTGAATGAATGTGGTCACTAAAGTGGTCTTTCAAAGGTGTATTGCTGGGATCTTAATAGCCAGACTAATAGGTTAATAATACGGTCACACCAAATCCAATCTTTTACCACTATGGAATTGCATGAGACGCAATTCAAGTAAATTTCTAAAAATCTATATTGCTTTTTTTTAAGTTCGATACTTCCATGCTCAACATTTTTATGTACTTGAAATAGTGGATCTAGAAAATGTTGACAAAATTGTAGTACTCTGATACTTTCTGCCTTCTTTCTTTTATTGCTTCTTATCATTATGGAAAACGTTATGTTTATAATGGACTACTGTGAGCTAACTCTTTTGACTTAAGTGACTACTTTGTATAATGAAGGAATAGTTTTGATGCTATATGGGAAATGACACTGGCTTTAGAATCACTGCACTTGGGTTCATATTCAAGATAAGCCACTTCTGATCTGTGTTTATTTGGACAAGTCACTTCCGCTTTTGGCACCTTTTCCCTCATTTTTACCGGCCATTTTTATTTGGACTGGATGGACTCTAATATCCCTTCAATTCTACAGCAATGATTCTAACAGACATAAACATATTAACCTCTCACCACCACCCCCCCCCCCGAAATTAAGAGATTTTATTTGTTTTTGACATTCTATAGGTGGACTTAATTTTTAATTCTAATCATTCTTCCACTGATATTTCTCTTTCCTTGGGTGTACTTTCCTTCCAATCATAAGGAATGAGAGGTGAAAATGCATAAAGAAAGGGATAAATAGAAGGACAGAGAAAGAAAAAAAAGAAGAAAGGAAAGAAGGAAGGAAAATAGAAAAGAGAAAGGAAGGGAAGAGAAGAGAAGGAATGAAAGGAGGAAGAAGAGAGGGAGGGGAGGAAAAGAAATTAAAAAAGGAAGGAAGGAGGGAGGAAAGAGGAACATAAATAAATGGGGGAAAAAAGAAAAAATAATATTCTATACAAACTTACTTGAATTTAACCTGTTGAAGGCCGCAGGGTTCTCTACTGTTAGTTTCTCCAAACTGAGATGCTCAAAAGTGGCATTACGGATTTCATATTACAAAGGACAAACCTGAAAGAAATCCTCCAGCTGAGGCATAGTAGATAGAGAGGTAGCCTTGGTGACTGGAAAACCTAGGTTCAAATATGGCTTCTGACACATTAATTGGGTGTGACCCCAGGAAAGAGTTTCAACCTCTCTGTGCTCAGGGAAGCTGTCAAAGCAGAGAATTTCATAGACCAGGTTCTGCTGAAGAAAGGAGAGGAAAGAAAAAAAAAGGAAAGGAAAGGAAAGGAAAGGAAAGGAAAGGAAAGGAAAGGAAAGGAAAGGAAAGGAGAGGAGAGGAGAGGAGAGGAGAGGAGAGGAGAGGAGAGGAGAGGAGAGGAGAGGAGAGGAGAGGAGAGGAGAGGAGAGGAGAGGAGAGGAGAGGAGAGGAGAGGAGAGGAGAGGAGAGGAGAGGAGAGGAGAGGAGAGGACCACTCTATGAATGTTTACTTGTTCTTTTCCCACATCAGTTAACAGGGATTCTTGTTCTTACTTTCTCAGATAACTCCTGGTGCTCCAAATTGGAAAACTCCACCTTCTCACTGGAGGCACGATGACTCATGAATTTCTCAAGAGAGTAAGGAGATACTAAGAGCTCCTATGCTATCTCAGCACAATCATGATAATCTGATTTGGCTTCAAGTCAGCTCTTGGAACACTGCCTATTATAGTCCTGGCACTGCCTTCAGAGACATTATGCCTGGTGTCCAGCCAGACTTAAAATAACCCAGAAATAGTTTCAATGAGGCAATTGTCTCTCAATGGAAAGAAGCATAACAAAGTCATATCATGAGACTTAGCTTTAGGTTTCTAGAAATATAAATTTATGTCACTGTCCAGTCTTTTCAGTCATGTCCAAGTCTTCACGACCTCATTTTGTGTTTTCTTGGAAAAGACACTGGAGTGATCTGGCATTTCCCTCTGCAGCTGGTTTTATAGATAGGGAAATAGAGGCATGTAGGGTAAAGTTACCTGACTCAAGTCACATTGCCAACAAGAGGTGGAGGCTAGATTTGAACTCAGGAATGTGAATCTTTCTGATTTCAGGCCCAATACTCAATGCACTGCACAGCCTAGCTGCCCATTAATGCATGTCAGCAGATATTAATGATAATGATTCCTGAATCCTACTAATCTCTTAATTATATTTAAAAAGACTTAAAATAAAATTGATTTTTCATTTATTCAGGAGGAAAATATGAGTTCTCCATGGTCTTTATAATCTTAAGAGTAATAAAATATGTAATTGGTTAGCTCAGTTGTCATGAACATTCTATGACTAATATCATGTGTTTGATCTGTATACTGGTAGATCAGCTTTCTATACAGAATCATTTTATTTCAAATATTTCATCAATATGCTTCAAATTTCATACCAAATTTAGGTTTGAATAACCATCTTAAAATAATTCTGTCTTTAAAAGTAGGTAATCAAAATCAACAAATGAAATGACCACTCCTGATGGTAACATTCTGCATCATGATCCACCACCTCTTTACTAAGAGAAAGATCATGTACCAATACAATTTGTCTGGAAACAGTATTGGCCATTTCATTTAATGTAAGTCCTCTTGGTTGTTATTGGTGAACTCAGATACACTTGTTAAGCTTTTCTGTATATTTCCTTCATTCTTTGCCTGGTTAGGCCACTGACTATCATACTGGGAGGGTTGAATCCTTTCAGCCTGAACTCTCTGGATGATATGCCTTATCATCACCCTGGCCATACTGTAGGGCTCTTTGCTAAACCTCGATCCCTACTGTGTCCCATACAAACCTATTAGAGGTTGAGAACCTCTAGATGATAAAGAAAGGAGTCAGAAATGTCTGAACAGGCTTGACTTTTGCTCCTTTCTAGGCTTCACTCCAAATTTTCCTCTGGGATTTTCTCTAGCATGTCCCAGAAACTTCCTCATCCTGGAAGTTCACTTCAACTCTGGATTTATCACATTGCAAGTACTCTCCACCCCTATAGCCTTTCCCTGCTTATTAGATGGTTTCTCTCAGAATATTTATTTTAAGGAGAACACCCAAGGCCCCACTTGTCTTCCTTCCTCTTCAGGATGCCCTCCTGACCTACCTTACTTTTCTAATATGCTTCTTCATGGACATCCCCTTCACCTCCCCTTCTATTTGCCTTACCCTACCTTTTGGTTCCTTTGTACTGTCTTCTCCCATGGAATCAGAGGAGGAAGAGACAGGGACTGTTTCTCTTTCTGCTCATTTTTTGTATTTCTAATGCAGCTAAGTGGCACAGTGGATAGAGCACTGTGCCTAGACTCTGGAAGACACGAGTTCAAATTTGATCTCAAACACATACAACTGCATGACCCTAGACAAGCCACTTATCTTCTTTTTGCTTTAGGTTCCTTTGCTGTAAAATGGGATGAATAATAGCCCCTACCTGTCAGGATTGTGCTGAGGATCAAAAGAGATGATATTTGTAAAACACTTAGCTTAGTGCCTGGCAGGAAGAGGAGCTATATAAATGTTTATTCCCTTCCCTTCCCCCTCTTAATGCTTCACATTAAGGGTCTGATTGGATATGGAAAGTATTGAAGGAGGCCTAGCACCTCTGCTGGGTGGGATGCTGAGCCCTTTTCAGGGATGCTCATTCACCTTGGTCTACCTAGCACTAAACTCTCACCTGTAGCTCCAAGAAGCTGCAGCATGCATAGCAGCCATACTCCAGTAAACTCTCTTGACAAATGAGGTAAATCAGTTGGAGGGTAAGAAATGGGCTCAAACCCAACAGTGACTTAGGCAGAAGGGGGAGGGTGTCTACCCCAAGCATGTAAAGGCTTCCCCCAGCAAAACAAGTGGATGAGAACAATGTGCCAAAGGCTACAAAGGCAGCTGAAGAAGGCACCATGGAGGGTTTAGAGCTTGGTCAGACATCAAAGACACCAAGAACATTCAATGCATCCTGGGCCATCACTGTCATTTTGATTTTTGTCTTTCCACTGGACTTCAATGACTCTAGGAGAGTGAGGGTGCTGACTTTGTACAACTTGGCCTCACAAATCCAATTAATGCAGAAGTCAAGCCATGACCCATGATGTCATTGTCATCTTCAAAAATGAAGGGCAAAAAGCAGCAACTATCTGCCACATAGTAAATACTTAACAAATCTGTGTTGACATGATTTGACTATAAATTTGAATTGAAAATATGATGAAAGAGGCAGCTAAGTGGCGCAGTGAGTAGAGACCGGCCCTGGAGTCAGGAGGATCTGAGTTCAAATCCAGCCTCAGATACTTGACACACGTACTACCTGTGTGACCTTGAGCAAGTCACTTAGCCCCAATTGCCCTGCCCTCCCAAAAAAACCCAAAAAATAAATGAAAGTAAAATATGATGAAATTCAATAGAAATAAAAGTAAAGCCTATATTTGGGTGTAAAATATAAGCCAGATATGGGAGGTGTGCAAAGATAGCTGTTTTTAAAAAGCCCTGAGGATTTTAGTCAACTGCTAGTTCAACATATGTCAACAATGTGATGTAGCAGCCAAAAATAAGGTGTGCTAAGAAGAGAATAGCTTCCAAGACTACAAAGGTGAGGGTCCCATTGTACACAGCCATCATTGGACCTTGTCTGGGTGTTGTGTTCAGCTTGGGCACCATGTTTTAGTAAGGATGATAAATTGGAGAAGGTTCAGTGAAGGGAAGCCAGGATTGAGGAGGGCTCAAGTTCTCCTATGAGAATCAGTTGAAAGGCCTGGGCATGTGGAGTCCAGAGTCAGGAGGCCTCAGGAGGGAGTAATGGGCACATGAATACTGTCTTCAAGTATATATCATATTGCCATGTGGAAGAGAGATTAGACTGTGAACTGAGAGCAATGCGTAAATGTCACAAGATCCGTATTTAGGCTGGATATCTGGAAGAAATCCCTGACTGCTTGATGTGACAGAAAGGGAAAGGCCTCTCTTCAGAGATGATTGTTTCTCTTTCCATGAAAATTTTTAACCCAAGGCTCCTGTCCAGTTGCTGAGTTGTGTCCAATTCTTTGGGATCCCATGGACCAGCCCCTTCTGTCCTCCACTATCTCCCAAAGTGTGTCCAAGCCCATAGCGCTTGTTTCCATGACGCTATCTAATCATCTCATTCTCTGCCAGTCCTTCTGCCTTTTACCTACAATCTTTCTCAACCTCAAGATCTTTTCCAATGAGTAAAGCAAGGCTACATGGCCACTTGTTATGTATATTACGGTGGCCACTCCTTTCCTGAATGAGTTTTCCTCTCATTTCAGGCTCTTCTGCTGACTCTCCAGACTTTCTCTTCCGTGCCACAGAAACCTCTGTACCCTGAAAGTTCACTTCAACCCTGGATTTTTTGCATCAGAAGTACTCGCTACCATTTGACCTCTTCCTCTGATTGGCTGGTTCCTCCTATGATCTTAATTTTAAGTAAAACCCCCAGGGCAGCCATGTGTTCATACTTCTGTAGGCTGCACTTCTAACTCCAGAAAGACGTTCTCTACCATTCCCCTATAAGGATCCTCTACCACACACGTCTCACCTTCCTTTTAGGTGTAGTATTTTTTCAATAGAATGAAAGATCTCTGGAGACAAGGACTGTCATTCTTTTTTTATTTTATTTTATTTTTAGTTTACAACACATGGTTCTACATAATTTTGAGTTCCAGATTTTCTTCCCTCCCTCCGTTCTGCCTTCCCCAAGACTGTGTGGAATCCGCAATATCTTCCATGTATAACCTTGCATTGAACTAATTTATATACTAGTCAACTTGTGGAGAAGAATTATGACCAATGGAATGAATCATGAGAAAGAAGAAACAGAATCAAAACAAAACCCCAAAAACAAGAACAAAAGAGAGAAAAAAAGGGGGAAAAAGGCAAGCATAAAGTGTGCCTCAATCTGCATTCATACTTCATAGTTCTTTCTCTGGATGTAGGATAGTATTCTCCATTGCAAGTCCTTTGGAGTTCTCTTTGCACTTTGTGTTGCTGAGAAAAGAAAGGTCTATCAGGGTTAGTCTTCACAGAATCCATATATCTGTGGTTGTCTATAATGTTCTCTTGGCTCTGCTCTACTCACTCAGCATTATGTCGTGTAGGTTTTTTCAGGTTGTTGTGGAATCCGCATCATCCCCATTTCTTATAACACAGTAATATTCCATTACATTCATATACCACAGCTTGTTCAGCCATTCCCCAATTGATGGGCATCCCCTTGATTTCCAATTCTTTGCTACTACAAAAAGAGCTGCTATAAATATTTTTGTACATATGGATCTTTTTCCCACTTGTATGATTCTTTGGGATACAAGCCTAGAAATATTATTGCTGGATCAAAGGGCATGAACATTTTTATAACCCTTTGGGCATAGTGCCAAATTGCTCTCCAGAATGGCTGGATCAGTTCAGAACTCCACCAGCAATGCAACAATGTTCCAATTTTTCCACATCCTCTCCAGCATTTGTCATTTTCTTGTTTTGTCATTTTAGCCAATCTGACAGGACAGATGTAGTATCTAAGAGTTGTTTTGATTTGCATTTCTCTAATCAGTAATGATTTCAAGCATTTTTTCATATGCCTATAGATATCTTTAATTTCTTCCTCTGAAAACTGCCTGTTCATGTCCTTTGACCATTTGTCAATTAGGGAATGACTTGTATTCCTATAAATTTGGCTCAGTTCCCTGATTTTTTCCCTAATATTTTAGAAATTAGGCCTTTATCAGAGACACTAGTTGTAAATATTTTCTCTGTTTTCTGCTTCCCTCCAAATCTTGGTTGCATTGGCTTTTTTTTGTCCAAAAGCTTTTCAATTTAACATAAGTATCCATTTCACATTTTGTAATGGGCTCTATCTCTTGTTGGGTCATGAATTCTCTTCTTTTCCATAAATCTGATAAGTAAGCTGCTCCTTGCTCTCCCAAATTGCTTATAGTATCAGCCTTTATTCCTAAATCATGAACCCATTTTGACTTTATTTTGGTACATGGTGTAAGATATTGGTCTATGTCCAGTTTCCACCCTACTGTTTTCCAGTTTTCACAGCAGTTTTTGTGAAATAGTGGATTCTTAGCCCAGAAGCTGGCCTCTTTGGGTTTATCAAAGAGTAGATTGCTGTAGTTGTTGACTTCTCCATCTTGTCTACCTATCCTATCCCAGTGATCCACGACTTTGTTTCTTAGCCAGTGCAAGGTAGCTTTAATGACTGCTGCCTTATAGTACAGGTCAATATCTGGTATGGCTAGACCACCTTCTCTAGTATTTCTTTTCATTAATTCCCTAGATATTCTAGACCTCTTGTTCTTCCAGATGAATTTTGTTATTATTTTATCCAGCTCTGTAAAATAATTTTTGGTAGTACAATTAGTATGGCATTGAATAGATACATTAATTTAGGTAAAATAGTCATTTTATTATATTAGCTCAGCCTAACCATGAACAATTGATATTTTTCCATTTATTTAGATCCGACTTTATTCACATGAAAAGTGTTTCATAATTATGTTCATATAGTCCCAGAGATTGTCTTGGCAGATAGACTCCCAAATATTTTATAGTGTCTACAATAATTTTGAGTGGAATTTCTCTTTCTATCTCTTGCTGTTGGGCTTTGTTAGTAATGTATCGGAATGCCGAGGATTTATGTGGGTTTATTTTATATCCTGCAACTTTGCTAAAGTTGTTTATTATTTCAAGTAGTTTTTTCCTTGATTCTCTAAGTAAATCATCATATCATCTGCAAAAAGTGATAATTTAGTTTCTTCTTTGCCTATTCTAATTCCTTCAATTTCTTTTTCTTCTCTTGTTGCTACAGCTAACGTTTCTAGTATCAAATTCAATAGTAGGGGTGATAATGGACATCCTTGTTTCATCCCTGATCTTATTGGGAATGAATATAGCTTATCTCCATTACAAATAATGCTTGTTGATTGTTTTAGGTAGGTGTTATTTATAACTTTAAGCAAGGCTCCATTTATTCCTATGCTTTCTAGTGTTTTTAATAGGAATGGGTGTGGTATTTTGTCAAAGGCTTTTTCTGCATCTATTGAGATGATCATATGGTTTCTTCTAGTTTTGTTGTTGATATGGTCAATTACGCTACTAGTTTTCCTAATATTGAACCAGCCTTGCATTCCTGGAATAAATCCTACCTGGTCATAGTGTATTATTCTCATGATAAGTTACTGCAATTTTTTTGCTAACATTTTATTTACAATTTTTGCATCAATATTCGTTAGGGAAATTGGTCTATAATTTTCTTTCTCTGTTTTGACTCTACAAGGTTTAGGTATTAGTACCATATTTGTGCCATAAAAAGAATTTGGTAGGACTCCTTCTTCACCTATTTTCCCAAATAGTCTACAAAGTATAGGAATTAATTGTTCTTTAAATGTTTGATAGAATTCACATGAAAAATCATCTGGCCCTCAAGATTTTTTTCTTAGGGAGTTCATTGCTGGCTTGCTCAATTTCTTTTTCTGAGATGGGGTTATTTAGAAATTTTACTTCTTCTTCTGTTAACCTGGGCAATTTATGTTTTTGTAGATATTCATCCATATTTCTAAAGTTGTCAAATTTATGGGAATACAATTAGGCAAAATAATTCCCAATTATTGTAGTGATTTCCTCTTCATTAGAGGAGAATTCAGGCTTTTCATTTTTGATACTTATAATTAGATTTTCTTCTTTCTTTTGTTTAATCAAACTGACCAAAGTTTTTTTTTTAATTTTATTGGTTTTTTTCATAAAACCAACTTTGTTTTATTTATTAATTAGTTTTCTTGGTTTCAATTATATTAATCTCTCTTTTGATTTTCAGTATTTCTAATTTGGCATTTAATTCAGGATTTTTAATTTGTTCTTTTTCTTGCTTTTTCAGTTGCATGCCCAATTCATTGATCTCCTTTTTCCCTATTATATCCATGTAAGCATTTAGAAATATAAAACTTCCCCTAAGAACTACTTTTGCTGCATCCCATAAGTTTTGGTATGTTATCTCATTGTCATTCTCTTGAATGAAGTTATTGTTTCTCTGATTTATTCTTTGGCCCACTCATTCTTTAGAATTAGATTATTTAGTTTCCAATTAATTTTTAGCTTATTTTTCCATGGTTCTTTATTACAAATAATTTTTATTGCATCTTGATCTGAAAAGTATGCTTTGACTACTTCTGCCTTTCTGCACTGGATTGTGAGGTTTTTATGCCCTAGTACATGGTCAATTTTTGAGTATGTGCCATGTACTACTGAGAAGAAAGCATATTCCTTTTTATCCCCATTCAGTTTCCTCCAGAGGTCTATCATATATGCCTTTTCAAAATTCTGTTCACCTCCTTAACTTCTTTCATATTTATTTCGAGGTTAGATTTATCAAGTTCAGAAAGGGGGAGGATGAGGTCTCCCGATATTATAGTTTTGCTATTTCTTCCTGTAACTCCCTTAACCTCTCCTCTAAGAAGCTGCAGGTCGTACCACTTGGTACATATATGTTAAACAATGATATTGCTCCATTGTTTATGGTGCCTTTTAGCAGGATGTAGTGTTCTTCCTTATCTCTTTTAATTAAACCTATCTTTACTTTTGCTTTGTCTGAGATTAGGATTGCTTTTTTTTTTTTAGTTTAGCTGAAGTGCAATATATTTTCCTCCAACCTTTTACCTTTACCCTGCGTGCATTCCCCTGTTTCAAATGTGTTTCTTGCAAACAACATATTGTAGAATTATGGTTTTTAATCCATACTGCTATCTGCTTCTGCTTTATGGGAGAGTTCATCCCATTCCCATTCACAGTTATGATTTCTACCTGTGTCTTTTTCTCCATCCAATTTCCCCCCGGTTATGCTTTTATTTCTCCTTTTCCCCTTCCACTCCTCAACAAAGTTTTGCTTTTGACTGTCGCCTTCCTCAGTATACTCTCCCTCTTGATTCCCCTCCCTTATCTTACCGTTTTGCATTTGCTACTTCTTTCCTCCATTCTGACCATTTTTTTTGAGTCTCCTTTTCCAGTTAGTTGATTTTACCTCTCAGGGTGTCATTTTCTCTATTTAGATTCTGAATCTCCATAGCCATTTTGCCAATCTTATTTTTTAAGGACTTGATTTCATCAGTTTTTTCTTTCCATTTTTTCTTTTATCTCCCTCATTTGGTTTTTAAAATCCTCCCTTAGCTCTTCTAATAATGCTTTTTGAGCTTGAGTCCAGTTCACATTCCCTTTTGAGGTATTAGATGAGTGTATAGTGTCATTGCTATCCTCTTCCAAATTGGTATTTTGATCATGCCTGTCTCCATAAAAAGAATCAATCATTCTCAGTTTGTGTGTGTGTGTGTGTGTTTGTGTGTGTTCTTCTTCATGTTCGTTAGCCTTTTCCTGGCTTTACAATAAATTTCTGCTTTGGAGGCTCAGGGCTCTCTGTCACACCTTTTTTATTCTGGGGATTGTGAGTCTAGTCACTGGCTTTGTGAATTCTAGCTTTCAGTTTCCTGAAGTATGGGAGAGGGGTATGACTGCCTGAGGTCTTTTCCCCTGGGGTTGCTCTCCAGCACTGTTGCTCTTCAGCATTGGTCTCAGCTCTTTTTTGTTTGGGCTGGTGACTGGCACTTCCCTGGTGAAACAAGGATATGTCTGGCCTCCTGGTGTTGATCCCTGCTTGCATTGCCCTTCTGGGACTCAGGAACTCCCACTATTTGGCCACTGAAGCCCCACTTCTGTCTCCTGTACTCCAGCATTTTTTCCATAGTAATTCTCTGGCTCGGGGTGGGGGGGCAGTGCTGTTGGGATTAGAGCCCTTTACCTGGAATTGGGTCTCCCAGAAGTTCAAGAAAACGCACTTCTTACCTTTAGGCTGCAAGCCTCAGGACTTAATGTCTCACAGCTGGTGGTGTTGCCCTGCTGCCTCTCATTGCTTCCACAAACTGCTGTCCTGTGTTGGGAGACCTGGGGATCTCCACCGGTTTCGGGCACTCGGCTTTCTCCCAGTCTATCTCCCATGTTGGTTTCCATGGCCACTTCCACTTTGGTGCTATCTGGAGCAGCTCTGCATGCAGAGTGCTCTCCCAGCCTACTGATTTGTGCCTTCAGCCTTTTGGACTCTTCTGGCTTGGAAATTTGCCTTATTCAGACTGATTACTCTTTCTAACTCTCTCGAATCTGCTCAGATTCGCTTTTTTATAGGAATCTGAAAGAACTTGTGAGAGAGCCCTGTAGGACTCTGTTTTCACACAGCCATCTTGGCTCCACCCCCAGGCACTGTCATTCTTTAGGCTTGTATTTGTGTTCCCAGCACTTATCATAGTCCCTAGCACACAGTAAGCACTTAACAAATGCTTGTTGGCTTGACATGACTGAATGGATTGGATGAAATGGTACTGAGGTCTCTTCCAGTTCTCAAATTCTGCATTTTTTTCTTTCCAGCTGTGTTCTAAGATCTCCAATTTAATCAGTTTAACCGATGCTTCTGGAATGTGATAATTGATTTCCCTATTGTTTTACTCATTATCTTTGAACCTTCCAGATCAAAACCCCTGTCCCAGGTTCTCATGCCCTTAATATGTTTTGATTCCCCCTATTAGAATGTAAGGTGCTTGGAGAAAAAAGCTACACTGCTTTTTTATTTGTATCTTCAAGACTTAGAATACTGTTTGACACATAGTATGTATTTAATAAATGCCTTTTCATTCAAATTTTCAATTCAAAGCACATATTGCTACAAATCACTGAATTCATCACATTCTTCATTCCTTATGGTATAATATGCCCTTACCTGTTTACTGAGAGGGTTTGGTAAGGACAGGTCAGTGACATCCACTCCAACCAGAGGTTCGCTATCCCCTCTTTGCACTCACTTGGCTCTCAGAGAGAATGGATTAGGTTTTGACCACTAGAAAACAACTACCCAGCACTCACCTGAATAAGGGTACTTCCTGGCCCTGGTAGTCAGTTTTCTCTCTCCTTGAAGTCCTTACAAAGTTCATTGGCATAGTTGTCCTGGGGCTCCACACACCACTTTAGAGAACTCCATGTCTGATGAGCCCCCAAATTATTATGATTAATGAAATATGCAAAAAAAACAAAGCAATTTTGAATAACTCCTACCACCAACAATTAAAAGAGACAAGAGAGTTCCAGATTCTGGTAGCCCCATATGGTGAAGAGCCCTGGAAAATGTTCTCCTTTTATCCAGCCTGCTCCAACTGTCCTGTATTTTCATCAAATTGCTTCAGTGCTCAAACATGTATTGCTCATTGTTGAATGTCCTGAGTTGCCTGAAAATACAAAGTATTCTTTTGCCTGAATCCATTGTTTCAGAGGATAATTTTAATGATACCAAAATAGTATAATCGTATTATCTAGAATGATACAATATTTGTAACATTGCTTACCATAGTGCCTGGCACATACACAAAATGTAAATGTATATACTTATTCCCTTCCTCTTCCCTCCAAACACACTCTAATATGTGCAGCAATGGTGTGTGGGTAAGAATCTTGTGCATCTTTATACAACATGTATAAGACAAATGGACTACTATTGTTATGCTAGCCACCTGCCAAATCATGCTGTATAGACACCATTTATGGTAATATTCCAGGGCTCTACTTAAACATTCCGTGTGCTTCACCAAAATTCTAAATAATTGACAATGTAAGCCACTTTTATTTCAAATTTGTTTTTAAAATGTGTTTCAATCACTAGTGTTATGACTGTAAATGTAATGAACGTAAATTTGAAAAATTTCCCCCATGAACAAGGGACAAAATGACAATTGTCATTAAAGTTCCTGTGTCTTATCACTTACCATATTGTGCAGAAATGAATGTATCTTCAGTTACATAACTTTACATTAGAATCTGAATAGTTGGATTAAACAGTGGAGTATTTTAATGTTGTACTTTTCCTGTTTGCATGTCTTTAAACTGTCAGAAACTATAGAGCCAAAAAAGTGGTACAATTTTAAATGTTAGATATTTATATTTATATATAAAATATTATAGTATATTAAATTGTTTTATATTACAAATTATTTAATTATATATTATTTGATAAATTTACAAATATATAAGTATATAATTATATTCCCCTCAATTTTCTTAAATTACAATTTTGGTATATTTACGTATTTAGTATTAACTGACTGTTCTAAACTTCGAAAAAAGTAACAGTTATGTTATCTGTAGTTTTCCAAACAGGGCACTGTGGAAAGTATGGAAAGATGGTGCATTCTATTCTTTAATTCACTTGCATTGCCAATACAACAAATAATAATAAAAATAAAAATTCAAAATTTAGCATAAAATGTAAAAAGCATCACTTGTAAAATACCTGTTTCCCCAAAATGAATGTCATGATTACAGCCTTCTTGTGAAGGGTCTTTTTCTATTCAACATTTACCCAACCTGATTTCTGATTTATGATCATCAAGCATGCAATCACTGTTTCGTTCTTTGATAAATGCTTTTTCAAAAAAAAAAAAGAGGGCAATATTTTCAAGTTTTCATGCAATATGCCTTTTGGGAGAGTGATATGGGGCTGTTCAATATATTTCAACCTCTAGGTATCATCTATGAAATGAGGCTGAAAACACTCCTTGGAAGATGAAGCTAGAGGGGGGGGTGGAGCCAAGATGGCAGCTGGAAAGCAGTGTCGAGTGTGAGTTCCCCGCCAAGTCCCTCCAAAAACCTATAAAAATGGCTCTGAACCAATTCTAGAACTGCAGAGCGCATAAAATAGCATAGGGAAACAGGGCTCTAGCCCAGGACAGCCTGGATGGTCTCTGGGTAAGGTCTATCCTGCACAGAGCTGAAAGTGGAGGGGAAGGAGGAGTGCTGGTGTGGCAGAGCTGGCGCATCCCCCCAAGATTGGAGCATAGAACTCTTTACAAGCAATCATACCTCGCTGAAAAACTCAAGAGTCAAGTTAGTTGGCTGGGAACATGGCCAGGCAGCGAAAATGCACCCAGATTCAGTCTCAGACTCTGGAATCCTTCTTTGGTGACAAAGAACACCAAAACTTACAACCAGAAGAAGTCAACAAAATCAAAGAGCCTACAACAAAAGCCCCCAAGAAAAACACAAACTGGTCTCAGGCCATGGAAGAGCTCAAAAAGGACTTGGAGAAGTAAGGTAGAGAAGTAGAGGAAAAATTGGGAAGAGAAATGAGAAGGATGAGAGAAAACCATGAAAAACAAGTCAATGACTTGCTAAAGGAGACCCAAAAATATACTGAAAAATATACTGAAGAAAACAACACCTTAAAAAATAGACTAACTCAAATGGCAAAAGAGCTCCAAAAAGCCAATGAGGAGAAGAATGCCTCGAAAGGCAGAATTAGCCAAATGGAAAAGGAGGTCCAAAAGACCACTGAAGAAAATACTAGCTTAAAAATTAGATTGGAGCAAGTGGAAGCTAGTGACTTGATGAGAAATCAAGATAGTATTAAACAGAACCAAAGGAATGAAAAAAATGGAAGACAATGTGAAACGTCTCATTGGAAAAACCACTGACTGGGAAAATAGATCCAGGAGAGATAATTTAAAAATTATTGGACTACCTGAAAGTCATCAAAAAAAGAGCCTAGATATGATCTTTCAAGAAATTATCAAGGAGAACTGCCCTGATATTCTAGAGCCACAGGGCAAAACAGAAATTGAAAGAATCCATAGATCACCTCATCAAAGAGATCCCAAAAAGAAATCTCCTAGGAATATTATCACCAAATTCCTGAGTTTCCAGGTCAAGGAGAAAATACTGCAGGTACCCAGAAAGAAACCATTTGAGTATTGTGGAAACACAATCAGAATAACCCAAGATCTAGCAGCTTCTACATTAAGAGATTGAAGGGCTTGGAATATTATATTCCGGAGGTCAATGGAGCTAGGATTAAAACCAAGAATCACCTACTCAGCAAAACTGAGTATCATGCTCCAAGGCAAAATATGGATTTTCAATAAAATA
>CM053622.1:814695711-814749299 GCA_028646595.1 Phalanger gymnotis
AATTTGCTGTGAGGAAAATAGGCACTAATGCAGTCTTAGTGGGGAAAATAAAGATGGATCCAATCACTTTGCCCGAACCTTCTGAAGTAATTACTTTGAGGCAATATCGTGTGCCAGGTGGGCAAGATGAAATTACCAACACAGGAGTATAATCTGTTCTCCTATCACTGCCCTCAAAACACTTTGCGATTGATGGAAAGGAGAAATTGCACCTTCTTTGGAATAAGAAGTATCATTTGTTGAAAGGGTAGTATTCACAATCTAGTTACTTGTAAGGCATTGCTCCAAATTGTTTTCCTTAGTAGCTGTACCAGTTCAGAGCTCCACCAACAATAGCCCCTCTGTTTTCCCAATGAAGAGCTATATTTTTAAAAAATCTGTATTTACAGGTGAATATCATGGGTTCTATAATGACAGAAATTTTAATCAATCTATGTGACATAAAGAGGAAGAAAGGGAACAAATAATTTTAAAATGATATATTAGAGATGTCAAGTACAAGTATTCCAGGGTTATAACATCCAGGCACCAAAACACAGAGACGAAAGTTCTGGCAAGCCCAGCACAAAACTATTTTCAAATACCTGTCATGGGAGACAACCTAAATTTGAGTCTCTTCAAATTATTGGCACCTGGATTGAATAAAGGAAGTTTTCAGTCCTATACCTGTAGGTATCATTGGTGACAATGTACTAAGAAGCTATTGGGAAAATATATGGGGACTCCTGCTTCCTATATGACCACATTGCCAAATGGAGCTTATTTTATATGAAATTTATTAATAATTTAAAAGAATTAAGAATAAAGACGGTGATTTACTTTAAAATTTTGAATGTATTAATCTATCTGTTGCAATTCCAATCCAAATCCAGTCAGGGAATGATCCAATATCAGCAGCCTAACAGCCACTTAAATGTATGGAAAAGATGAGGTATTTTTAAAGATAGAAATAGAATTTAAAAATATGAAAGTCACAAGTATTTAAAGTACATTAGAGAGATGGAAGTTTTCTGGGTTTGAAGGTAGAAGACATCACCTTCAAGGGACAAAGGCAAAGGTTCTAGATTTCCCTTAACACTTGTTTGGATTCCAAGTTTATTATCCATCTCGTTCCAAAAGTTTGACAACTCTCTGCTCAACATTTTCTTGCACTTGAAATCGTGAACTTTGAAAATGTTGGCATCTGCCTTTCACATAGTTTTTCAATTTAGTTATTCATGGAGAACAACCTTGGCCCACTAACACGTATAATTGAGAAGAATAAGGCACAAGTCTTTCATTCAAGGTACACAGCTGAAAGAGTCAACAATCACTCTACCCATTGTTTTCCATAGGCAAGTCCTTTATCTCTAGAAATCTGATCCCAATTAAGTTCTGGCATTTTTCAGCTACTGGATGAACAAGATGCTGAAAGCCATTACTATAGAGCATACTGCTACACAGGGACTCTTTGGTCAACCGATTCTGGCACACTTCGAAAATGTACCCAACAATCAATTTTTATTTTTGTCCAAGAGGCTAGGAGCCAAGGATCAGGTATACATGCACAGGTACATATAAGCAGAAAAGTTACTATCAGTAGACTGTGAAAGTTGAAAATGGCAGAGATAGTAAGACATCCAACACCCTCAGCCACATCACCCTTCTGGGGAAAAGGTAGAAAAGCGACTGTGGTGACTTTGGAAGAGAGAGTGAGACCCATGATTTCGTGCAACTTTGCCTCATTTTAATACAATTTATTCACAAATCAGAAGACATCACCCATACCATTTTACCATTTTAACATATCTCAAAGTCCTGCGGCAAGTGGTGAAGCAGCAGTTGTGAATACAACAGGTGAGAAGCTGTAGTCACAACCCTGAACATAGGCAGCCCAGAACACAGAGTCATTTTCTCACTGGAAGAAGTAGTGGGATTCAGCAGCCCCTGGGTGTCTCAGCAGCCTTTTAAGGATCACTCTGCTCACCTCCTGGTGTGAAGAAGGGGCTAGAAAAGGTCCTCTAAAATTGTCTGCTTACCCACCACTGGACTGATTACCATAGCAAGCAGGGATGCTGCTCATGACCCTAGTGAGATGGCCCTGAATCATTGAGCTGTGGCAGTTACCAGACATCTCAACCCACAAACACCAAGACAACAGAGAATGTTAGGGGGAAAAGCTGTGGGGAGTGAAAGGAGTTTGTGGTTTGGCCAACACCCCAGGGGCAGCAGAGGTGGTGCAGCTACAGAACTACAGCTGAAGTTGTATTATGGCCCCAGGCCCATCTGGTGGTAGGAATTACCCGGCAGATCAGAGCAGGAGTGCACAACCTGCTTAAGATATGTGTCAGGTCTGGGTTAGTAGTTCTTGCAGATGGAGGAGTGCTGCTGTGGCAGATCTGGCTGTACAGAAATAGCTCTGAAAACAACAGCGCATCACCTCAAGCTTGGAACAAAGTATTCTTTACTCTACAAGCAGTCATACTCCAACAAAAACTCAAGGGTCAAGTAAGTTGGCTGGGAACATGGCCAGGCAGTGAAACACATTCAGATTCAATCTCAGACTTTTGAATCTTTCTTGGTGACAAAGAAGAGGAAAACATACATCCAGAAAACATCAACAAAGTCAGAGCCTATATCAAAAGCCTCCAAGGAAAACATGAACTGGTCTCAGACCATGGAAGAGCTCAAGAAGGATTTGGAAAAGCAATTTAGAGAAGTAGAGGAAAAATTGGGAAGAGAAATGAGAAGGATGAGAGAAAACCATGAAAAACAAGTCAATGACTTGCTAAAGGAGACCCAAAAAATACTGAAAAATATATGGAACAAAACAACACTTTAAAAAATAGACTAACTCAAATGGCAAAAGAGCTCCAAAAAGCTGATGAGGAGAAGAATGCCTTGAAAGGCAGAATTACCCAAATGTAAAAGGAGGTCCAAAACACCACAGAAGAAAATACTACCTTAAAAATTAGACTGGAGCAAGTGAAAGCTAATGACTTGATGACAAATCAAGATATTATAAAACAGAACCAAAAGAATGAAAAAGTGGAAGACAATGTGACATATCTCATTTGACAAACCATTGACCCAGAAAATAGATCCAGAAGAGAGATTTTAAAAATTATTGGACTACCTGAAAGCCATGATCAATAAAAGAGCCTGGATATCATCTTTCAAGAAATTATCAAGGAGAACTGCCCTGATATTCTAAAGCCAGAGAATAAAATAGAAATTGAAAGAATTCACAGATCACCTCCTCAAATGGATTCCAAAAATAAAACTCCTAGGAATATTTTTGCTAAATTCCAGAGCTCCCAGATCAAGGAGAAAATACTGCAAACAGCCAGAAAGAAACAATTTGAGTATTGTGGAAACACAATCAGAATAACCCAAGATCTAGCAGCTTCTTGTTTAAGGGATCAAAGGGCTTAGAATACGATATTCTGGAGGTCAATGGAGCTAGGATTAAAACCAAGAATCACCTACCCAGCAAAACTGAGTATCATGCTCCAAGGCAAAATATGGATTGTCAATAAAATAGAGGACTTTCAAGCTTTCTCAGTGAAAAGACCAGAGCTGAAAAGAAAATTTGACTTTCAAACACAAGAATGAAGAGAAGCATGAAAAGTGTTGATCAAATTCTTGGAAAAGGGCAAATCACATCGGATAATAAGAGCCGAGACTAAAACGTTGCAGAGCTGGAAACTGCGGATGACCTCAGCATGCTAGGCCATGTGGTCAAGGTTGAGAAAAAGGTACAGTCTATAGAATCAAAACTGGACTGCCTACTAGACATACATCAACAGGTCCTAAGGAAAGGCTCTGGATCAGCCCTGACTTTGGCGTCATTTCGAATTCCACCTTTTGAATGTGAACAAACATCCGATTATCTAAGTCCTGTGGACAGCAAAGATCTGCACGGTTTCGCACAAACTAGTGGCTGCTTATCCAGGTTGGCCATCTCCCGAGGCCTGCAGTTTATACTCACACCAAATGAGGTCAGCACTGAGACATTCTATGCTCTCAGTCCACGAATGCATAGCCAAGCAACACCAGTGCCAATGAGTCAAAGCGACAGACTGGCGATGGTGGTCACCAACACCATTGCAAACCAAATACACCAGGTGACCAAGCCGGTGGCCCCGACCACCTGATAAATCCCCCCTCTCCCAGCCATCAAATATATCCCCAAACCTGAGCCCATACAGATCAGCCCTGCCACCACGCAGGAGAATATCTCTGTTGTCACTGCCTGCCTCATTGCCTCAAAAAAAAGCGTTCCATCTATAGTCAAACCCAACCAAGGATCGTTCCCTGAGAAAATGCTTTGACATGGGACAAGAGACCCTGTTGTCTGTTCACCGTCCAGTGCAGAAACATTTGGGCAAATCATTACCTGTACAAAACCTAATCAGATCGTCAGAGGAACTGAATGTGCAGCTTTCAGGTAGTGACTTGGGGAACTCCACAGGCAGCCAAGAGTTTTATCCCAAATAGAGAGAGTCCACTTTATTTAAAACTGATGAAGAAGTGGGCCTAGAAGAGACAGAAACTGAGACTTTGGTAGCATTTCTCAGTCTGCCAAGGAAACAGATTTCCTTTCTGACTCTAAGGACTGGAATGTCAAGATCATCTCAAAGCATTTGTGAGGCAGGGGAAAGACCAGATGTACTCAGTTTGCCCCAAGTCAAACTTAAATAATTTCTTGATTTTCTTTCTAGGCTTAGCACTTCCTTTAGCCATATATGTCATTGCATGAACTATTTTGAAAGCCCTTTTTAAAAGATAAAATAATGAGAATCAGGAAGAATAAGAAAGGCAGTTGAAGAGCCCATTATCTTCTAATTGCATGAAAATGCACCTTTCAGAGATGGCTCAAATTCCAAGGTACACCTACATTAACCTATTCATTTAATAAGGTACCAGAGGTTAAAATCCTGAAGGAAAAAAAAATCTCACACAGCTAATGCTATGTGCTTGATGAAAAAAGGAAAAATTTGAGCATTTACAAAAAGTGATACTGTATTTTGAAAGTAAGGAAGTAAAAATCTTAAAATTTAAGGCATTTTTGCTTCATGGTTAAATACAAAAATGTTATTTAAAAAAAAAAAAGAAAAACAAGTCAATGACTTGCTAAAGGAGACCCAAAAAGTACTGAAGAAAATAACATCTTAAAAATAGACTAACTCAAATGGTAAAAGAGCTCCAAAAAGCCAATGAGGAGAAGAATGCCTTGAAAGGCAGAATTAGCCAAATGGAAAAGGAGGTCCAAAAGACCACTGAAGAAAATGCCACCTTAAAAATTAGATTGGAGCAAGTGGAAGCTAGTGACTTGATGTGAAATCGTGAAATTATAAAACAGAACCAAAGGAATGAAAACATGGAAGACAATGTGAAATATGAATGTGAAAATTTGACTTTCAAACGCAGGAATCAAAAGAAGCATGAAAAGGTAATCATGAAAAAGAACAAGAAAAAGAAATTGCAAGGGACTTACTAAAGTTGAACTGTTTCGTTTACATTCCTACATGGAAAGATGATGTGTGTGATTCATGAAACCTCAGTATTAGGGTAGCTGAAGGGAATATGCATATATATATATATATATATTTGTTTATGTATATATCTGTATATGTGAGTGTTTATGTATATATATATGTATGTGTGTATATATATACATGTATATGTATATATATACAGAGAGAGAGAGAGAGCCTGCACAGGGTGAGTTGAAGATGAAGGGAAGATATCTAAAAGAAATAAAATCAAATTAAGGGATGAGAGAGGAATATATTGAGGGGGAGACATAGGGAGAGATAGAATGGGGTAAATCATCTCGCATTAAAGTAGCAAGAAAAGGCAGTTATGTAGGAGGAGAGGAGAGGGCAAGTGAGGGGAAATGGGTGAATCTTGTTCTCATCAGATTTGACCTGAAGAGGGAATACCATACATACTCAATTGGGTATCTTATCCCACAGAAAAGAAGGAGGAAGAAGATAAAAAAGGGGAGGATGATAGAAGGGAGGGCAGATGGGAGTGAAGGTAATCAAAAAGAAACACTTTCAAAAAGGGACAGAGTCAAGGGAAAAATTTCAATAAAGGGGGATCAGTTAGGAAGAAGCAAAATATAGTTAGTCTTTCACAACATGAGTATTGTGGAAGGGTTATACATAATGATATGCATCTGGCCCATGTTGAATTGCTTGACTTCTTAGGGAGGGTGGATGGGAAGGGAAGAGGGGAGAGAATTTGGAACTCAAAGTTTTAAAAACAGATGTTCAAAAACAAAAAAAAATGTTTTTGCATGCAACTAGAAAATAAGATACACAGGCAATGGGGCATAGAAATTTATCTTGCCCTACAAGAAAGGAAGGGAAAGGGTGATGGGAGGAGAATGGGGTGACAGAAGGGAGGGCCGACTGGGGAACAGGGCAACCAGAGTATATGCCCTCTTGGAGTGGGGGGCGAGGGTAGAAATGGGGAGAAAAGTTGTAATTCAAACTCTTGTGAAAATCAATGCAGAAAACTAAATTTATTAAATAAAATTTTAAAAAAAAGTATGGCAAAAAAAAAGAAAAAGAAAAAAAAGAGGCCAAACTCTTCAAGGGCACTTAGTTGAACTAAGTGCTAAGAGCCCATTTTGCTTACCAACACAACCCATTAACACACAAGTCACCACATATAAACCCAAAAAATCATGAACAAAAATAAATATCTTAATGGGATTCTTCATTTATAGATGAATTAGTTTCAATAACATTAGGAAAGGACTACACTTTATGCTTTATTCCGTAAAAACAGTTTTCCCTTCATTAGTATTCTTAAAGCCTCTTTTATCTGCTTATTCTGTAGACTGCATATAATAGGGTTCAGAAAGGAAGGTAATATGGAATGGAATATTGAAAGGATTATATCTTTAAGGGATCCAGAATCTGCAGGTGGTTGTAGGTGCACTTAACAGGATGAAATAAGGAACAAAGAAACCACAGTAATGTGGGGGACACAAGTAGAGAAGGCTTTCCTTTGGTCTTCTTTCACTGAAAATTTGAGCACAGTGGAAAATATGCCAATGTAACATGCAGTGGTGAAGACAAAACAGTCAACCCCAATCATCAAAGCAGAAGCAAGCAAGGATAAGGTATTGCTGAATGTCTCTGAGCAAGAGATCTTGAGTAGAGAGGGCATATCACAGAAGAACTGGTGGATTACATTAGATTGGCAGAAAGACAATCAAAATGTGTGACCAGTATGGAAACCTGCATACAAAAGGCCAATGAACAAACATGTTAAAGTCACCTGCATACAGACTCGGGGATTCAGGATCAATGGATAGAGAAGAGGGTGATATATGGCAACATAACAATCCCAGGCCATAACAGTAAGCAAAGTAAGCTCAACATATCCCATAAAAATCAAGAGAACATCTGAGCTGCACACCCATTAACTGAAATAGCTCTGTTGTTCATCAGGGAGTTACCAGATGCCTTGGGAACAATAATTGATTTGAAGCAAGCATCCACAATGGACAGATTCCTAAGGAAAAAGAACATGGGGATATGGAGTCTCCTGTCAATGGTGGTGACAATGACAATGAGGAGATTCCCAGCCAGGCCTGCTGAGTAAATGAGAAAGAAAAGCACAGAACATAAGATCTTCAGCTCACGGGTGTCAGAAAACCCCATAAGGAGAAATTCAGTCATAGTGGTGGTGAAGTTAGACATTTCCAGACTGAAGTGAGTGACCTAGAGAGCCAAAGAGAAATTAAACAATCTCTCAATCAGTGATTAAGAATGTATTGTCTGTAAAGATTAGAAGACTAATCCATTTTTTATCAATACAGTATAAGACTTGGCCCCTGACATGTACTATCTATGTAATTCTGGGCAAGTCTGCTCAAGAAAAAACTCTCTAAGACTTATCTATATATGAGAGGTCCAGAATTGTGCTGGCAAAGGATATTTTTGCACCTGGGAATTCTATCTTTTAAAGAATTAATGCTTAAAGAAGGAAAGTAATATTCCCAAAAAACCTTAGATTTGTCTTATCCTGTCTTTGTATTACTTTCCCTTGGACATCTCATCCTTATGAAAAGCTATTAACAGTAAGGAAGAGAAAGTCAAAACTTTAAAAAGACAGAGTTTCAAACATATTCATGGCTTTTACTGGCAGGGGTGACATGGACAACAATCTGTCCTCCCAAAATTTTCCTCTACACATTCTCCCACTGACTGAAAGAAGAAATTGCAAGTGAATGGTGGAGATGTATTCAACAGTACATTTCACCTATCTAGGCCCAGAAAGATGGTGAAGTCTGCTGACCTGGCCCGCTATTCTCTCTGCTCTTCTGAATAGCCTCAATTCATCTAATTGTCCTCAAAGCTTGTCACTGGCTCTCTTTCTTCCATTCAGAGGCATCAGGCAAGAAAAAGGTTATGCTGTATGACAGAACCTAAACTTAATTATCTTCAAACTATGGTATCCAGATTGAGCAAAGGAGGTTTTTAGCCCTATGTCTGAGGCTACCATTGGTGATAACGTACTAAGAAGCTACTGGGAAAATCTAGGGGGACTTCTGCTTCTTATATGACCACATTGCCAAATGGAGCTTGACTTTATATGAAATTTATTAATCTTTCAAAAGAATAAACAATAAAGACTGGGATTTACTTGAAGATTTTTGCATCTATTAACCCACCTGTTGCAATTCTAAGCAGTTATTTGGTGAGCTCTATGGCTGGGCAGGGGCAAGGAGTGATCCCGTATCAGCAGTCTGGCAGTCACTTAAAAGAGCAGAAAAGAGGAGGTAGTTGTAGGGATAGAAATAAGATTTATAAAAACATATGAAACTCACAAGTATTTAAAGAAGGTTAGAGATATGGAAATTCTCTGGGTCTGAAAATAGAAGACATCCCTTTCAAGTGAGAGTTCTAGGTTTCTCTTGACTTGTCTGTTTGCACTTCAAGTTTTGTTTGCAGATTTTTCTAAAAGTTGGCCATGCCTTTATTCAACTTCTTGCACTTTGAAAATGTTTGCACCTGTGGAAGAATATGATCTTCCTTTCACTTACTGCTCCTTAGCCTTGATGGACACAGTAATATCTTCCAGGGGTGACTGGACCAAGGTTTGTACCGGAGTGACTACTTGGTTCAATGATGGAAAGTTCTGTGGTTTTTCTTTTCTTTTGTTTTGTTTTCACTCTATGAAGAGAATGACACTGGTTTTGGAATTAGCAGAACTGGATTCACATTTCAGTTAAGGCACTTCCAAAGGTGCAACTTTGAACTAGTCACTTTAGATCATCTGAAAAATGTAATTGGTGGCCTGGATGATGGCCTCTACTACCCAATGCAATTTTACATCTATAATAGAAACCTACATATCCTCCCAGTCACCTGTATATGAATTGCTCCTCTGGATCTCCACTGAACTGAGATATTTAGCTGGTTTTTGTTGTTCTACACACAGACTCACTTTTACTTCTAACAATGACTCCACTTATATTTCCTTTTCCTGAGATATGACTTCCCTTTACCAAAAAGGAGTGAAAGTAGGGAAATGTTTGAAAAGAGTGATATATAGAGGGAAATGGAAAAGGAAAGGAAGAAAGAAAGAACACAGAAAGAAAGAAAGAAAGAAAGAAAGAAAGAAAGAAAGAAAGAAAGAAAGAAAGAAGAAGGAAGGATTGAAAGAAAGAGAGAGAAGGAAGGAAGAGAAAGAAAAAAGACAAAAAGAAAGAGTGAAAGAAAGTAGGAAGAAAGAAAAGTAGAAAGGAAATAGAGATAAAAGAAAGAAGGGACAGAGGGAGAGAGGAAAAAGGAAAGAAAATAAAGAAAGGAAGGAAGAGAAAGAAGCAAGTGAGGATGGAGAGGGAGAAAGAAACAAATAAAGAGAGAAAAGAGAAAAAGGAAAAAGGAGGGAAAGAAAGAGGAACACAAATGAAAGGAAAAAATGGGAAAAAGCATTTCATCTAAACTCATTATATCTTAACTGAATAAGGCAACAAGTTTTGATACTGTGAGCTTCTACAATTTGAATTGTTCAAGGATGATATCGTTGAATTCCTATGCCATGGAAAAGCTCTCCACAACTTCACCAGCTCAGACTGGATTTCCAGAAAATTATAAAGTGTCCATTGTCATCTGGCCATAATAAGTCTATTCAGCTTGGCTGGGAAGCACGTTTTCCTTAATTTTCATCCTTATATTTGTGGCTAAAGTTGGACACCATGTTTGATAGGATGGCTCCGTAGGCCAATTTCATTTTTTTCTAAAAATTTCTTCCATGTCCTTGGGGACATTGTCTCTTTTTTAAGCCAAACACAGAGAAGTAGACATCATTGCACTGAGGTAATAGTATCTGGGTAGTAAAAGACAAGATGCCAAATAAAGTCTTTTCGGGAGCACGAGGTTGGAGTTAAAGAAATGTTAATTCATGTATTTGTGTGAATACATATTATGGCTCTAGAATTCATTATCTCTCAGGTTCCCTCAAAAGACTAGAATAAGGCCCATCCACTCATTCTTGAAAAGGCCGAAGAGGAGAGATCTAAGTGTCTTGAGGAGTTGTTTAGCTCAGATGATTCAAATATGCTGTGGCGATGGTTGTGGCTTTGACTGGCATATAGGCAATAGAGGTTCACAAATGTTGTGTAAAATGTTTTAAAATATATTGCACTTTTTACATCACATTTATTGCCAAAGAAGACCTCATCACATTTTTGCCTTTGTTTACAAGAGGGATACTGGTTAACAAAGCCTATCAATAAAATAATGACATCTGACAGACTAGAAAACATTTGAAACCCACAGCTCCCCATCCTTGTACCAAGAAGAAAGTTGTGTGTTCCATCCTGTTCGCTTTGTGTTCTCTAGTCTCTTGCTCTCATCTTCTTTGATATTTGTCATTTCATCATAGAGTAAAATATATTTTCTTACATTAATATAACCATTGTTCACCCACTTTATTTTTATGATAAAAAGGGTTGCTATGAATAATCTCATTTCTCTGTTATCTTCATTTCTGTAATTGATGCATTTGATGCCCCTTTAGGTCTCTTCACATTAAAAGTTACACATAGCCTAGTGATCTTCTTGAAATTCTAAACTGCCTTCTAAAAGATTGTTAGAGTTGTAGCCCCACTAAAAGTGGATAAATGTTTCTATCTCCCCTCCTTTCCCATATCAACTTTTGTCATACTTTATCATTCTTAACTGATTTTATTCACATATATGGATATCCATATATAATGGATATCAAATTTTATCCATATATAGTCCATACAGTGGTATGTGTGACCCTGGGTAAGTCATTTAATTCTCTGTAGTCTAGGAAGTGGGCAGTAGGGTGTGTTCAGGATAAACTATTATTGCTGATGTTAGGGCTGCTGAACCCTTTTCAAGGCTGCTTCCTACCTTTGACATCTACATGATCCACCTAACTCTCACCTGCAGCTCCAAGAATGTGTGGCATGTACGGTGGCCATATCCTGGTAAACCACTTCAGGAGATGAGCAAAATCAAGTTGAGAGTAACTGAGGGGTCTTAAACTGGTTGGTGAGTTAGGAAGGTGTGTACCCCAAGCATGTGGCAGACTGGGCAGATGAGGTTCAAATGGCCAAGAAGGCAGATGAAGCAGGTGCTATGGAGCACTTAGAACTTGATTAGACATGGAAGATGCCAAGGTCCTCTGCTGCCTCTTGAGCCATTGCCAGTCACTTTGAATCTTTCCTGCCACTGCACAGTGGTGACTGTTTTGGGAGGATTTGGGGTTTTTTAATTTTTTTTATAAATGATTATGTCCCCATGACTTTCTTTCCCCTTGAGAATTAACTTAAAAATGGAAAGCAAGAGAAAATAATATTTTATGAACAAAAAAATTTCAGACTGTTTCTGGACATATCAAAAAACCCACACTAGGTTTTTTCCCTTTTTGTTAAGTACAATGGCTAAATAGAGTGACTAAGATATTCTACGGGGGACAATTTTTAATTTAGTAGAAATATTCTGATACAATTCTCATGGATGTTTAAGTCAGAAATAAGAAAGGCAGTAATTCAAATGGTTTCTATGCCCTTTCTCTGATTTGAAATTTATTAGTTCACTGGATACACATACAGATCTAGACCAAACAACTGGGCAGCAAAGGTCTCTAACAGTGGAAGGTCATTAATACCCAATGAATCTATTTATACATAAGTTCACACCAATATTTGAGCAAGAATATTATTAAGTTGGTCTACAACCTGCCAACAAAAGGAACCCACCGAACATAATTAAATGTTTTACAAGTAGTTTTGAACTCTACTTTGAAACTGACTGAATTTCAGCTGAAAGAAATTTTTAATATACCCAATCATGAAAATTTCCTTTTTTGCTTTCTCCTTTAAAAGCCATTGCACTCTTGCTGAGTACATAAACTGCACTTTTATCATTTATTGTTTTAAAAGTTACTGATGCAACTCTTCAGTTCAATCTAAGGGTGATTTGTATCAAGTATGTTTTGAGAAAAGAGAATACTAAATGAGTAGATTTGATTCAACAGCTCAATACCTGCATATACCAGCTATGTATGCTTAGACTGCTAAAAGTCACCAGATCAAATGGTCAAACAAAATCGTTGGATGGATCACTTGATGTGTTTTCAAGGTCTGTTGTTTTCAAACAGGTTGAATTTCTGGCAATGAAATAAGTGTTTCATTATTACAGACTTGAGATCCAAATCAATGAAACATAGGAACCATCGCTTCACAATTGTTTTAATTAGGTCACTTCATCTTTAAAATGTTTTCCCTTTAGCAGCAGGAATTTCAATAAAAACTTAGGACATTTTTAGATCCATATTTCAAAGGGAAATACCCTAGTAAACTTTCCTAATAGTTCTTTGCTTTAACTGAGAAACTCCACAGGAATTCCTGCTTTTTGTAATGGGATCTGAAAACAATAGCTTTCTTGTAACACTCTTACATAGAGTCTTGGCAATTTCTCTGCATGTGCACTGCGTAGACTTACTTCATGAAGATGGAAAATATAGTAAGCTACAGATAAAACTCAGTACAAATTGAGCTAGCCTGGGAAAACATGTTTAAAGCATTATTAGATACAAATGCAACTTTTATGAATCTTTGCATAATATCCAACCATTTTTCTCAAATAAAAAATGTTCATTATAGAAAAGTTCACACATAATGATTTTTTTTCCTGAATCATATAGAATGGAACTTGAGCAATCATTTATCAAGTTTGCATTCTAGTGCATGCAGTGGAAATACCTCCAGTAGATCAACAGGTGACATAAAAGAATGAAATTTATAGAATGCCATTGTAATGGCAAAACCATAAATGAGGTCGTTCATTATGCAGATATCAATCCACAGTGGTATTAACAGTTGCCACTTAGTTATTTATAGAGAACAACCTTGGTGCATTAACACATATAATTGAGAACAACAGCTAGGAGTTTTTCAGTCCAGGTACACAGCTGAAAGAGTCAATAATCACTCCTCCCATTGTTTTCCATAGGCAAGTCCTTTATCTGTAGAAATCTGAATCCAATTACAGTCTGGCATTTTCCAGCTACTGGATGAACAAGATGCTGAAAGCCATTACTATACAACATATTGCTACATAAGGACTCTTTCATCCACCAATTCTGGCACACTTCCAAAATATACCCAACAATTCAGTTTTATTTTTTGTCCAAGAGGCTAGGAGCCAGGGATGGGATATATGCACAAATACATATAACAGCAAGATTATTGTCAGTAGGCTCTGAAAGTTGAAAATGGCAGACATAGTGAGACCTCCAACACCCTCACCCATGTCACCCTTCCAGGGCAAAAGGCACAAAAGTGACTTTGGTGACTTTGAAAGAGAGAGGGAGGGCCATGATTCTGCAACTTTGTCGCATTTAAATCCAATTTACTCACAAGTCAAAAGACATCACCCATACCATTTTACCATTTTAACATATCTCAAAGACCTGTGGAAGTGGTGAAGCAGCAGTTGTTGATACAGCAGGCATGGAGCTGTAGTCACAACCCCGCACACTGGTAATGCAGAACATAGAGTCATTTCCTCACTGGAAGCAGTAGTGGGATTCAGCAGCCTTCTGGGTATCTGAGCAGCCTTTCAAGGATCACACTGCTCACTTCCTGGTTTGAGGAAGGGGCTAGAAAAGGTGCCCTAAAATTGTCTGCTTACCCATCACTGGCCTGATTACTACAGCAGGCAGGGATCCATCCCATGGTCAACACACACACACACACACACACACACACACACACACAAATGTACAAAAACTTCTGCAAGAAATTCCACTCACCAAATGCATGGAATGTTCACACACTTATAGATAACACAAAATCCATTAGACATGAAAGACAAATAGTTCTTGTTACAAGAGAATTCAGCAGGTATCACATCCAAATAGCAGCCCAGAGTGAAACAAGACTGGAAAATGAAGGGCAGCTTGCAGAAGTCACAGATGGATACACAATTTTTTTTTCTGGAATGGCTGCAGTGAAGGGGTGTGCCTGTGCCATGAAACTGGAGTTGGTATTGTAATCAAAATTAATCTAGTCAACAAGCTTGCATGCCTAACAAAAGGAATGAATGACATTCTGGTGAAGATGGGATTACCACTTTGAGGAAAATGCCACACCACCATCAAATCATCAGTGCCTGTGCTCCCACCATGAAAAACCCTGATAAGGTCAAAGAAAAAAAATGATGAAGACCTGGAGATGCTTATCACCAATGTGTCAAAATATGACAAATTTATAAATCTGGGTGAGCCTAATGCTAGAGGAATCTCAGTCTACCAAACATGGCAGGAACTTTTTGGGAGCAATGGATTGGAAGCAGCAACTGCAATGGCCAATTACTAACGAAAAGTTTTGCATCTCATGACTAATGCTGTCTTCCATTTACCTAAAAGCTTGGTGGAGGCACCTTCATGCCAACATTGGCATTTAATAGACTATGAGATTGTAAGGAGAAGAGGCAGACAGGATGTGAGAGTGATGAAGGCAATGTGTGGCACAGAGTGCTGTACTGATCATAGACTTATCCTTTCCAAGCTAAATATTCACATTCAAACAAAGCAGTGGCCTGAAGGCAAAATGACTACCAAGAGAATTAATGTCAACAGATTAGGGCACTTCTCTAAACAGGAACAGTTTTTTTTTTTTCCTAAGTTGGAGGGAAAGTTGAGTCAACACACAGTTGACAACAGTGGATCAGAAATGGAGTGGGCAGGTTTCAGAGATTTGTTGTACAGCATTGTATTCATTCATCTGGATCAGAACACTTGCAAACATCAAGACCATTTTGACAAAAATGATGGGGAAATTTAGAATCTGCTAAATGAAAAGCAGGAATGCCACATAATTTACCAGCAGGAGAGTTCATACACCTCTAAGAAGGCAACATTTAGTTCCATCAAAAGTAACACACGAGTGAAGCTTAGAGTGATGAAGGATTCTTGGATCAGTAAGAAGATAGGTGAAATTCAGTTTTATACTGATAGCAACATTCCAAAGTGCTTTTATGATGCCCCAAAGGCTATACATTGGTCAAAGACCTATGGTGCATTTCAACTGGCTAGCTTGCTGTTGTCCATCATTCTCAGAGGACCAAAATGACATAACCATGCTACAGCCAAATTTCAATGTGTCCAATTGTGGCTGATCAGAGCAATATGAAATCAGAATGCTCTGCCACAGAGTGGTCACAAAAAGTCCCTGTGAATATTTGGGTGGGGGATTCTCTAAATTTGTACATCCTCTGTTTCTTTTGAGCTCGCAGTGTTTCTGCACTTGCTGCTTCATCACTTGCCTGTCACCACAGGACTTTGAGGTAGATAATATGGTAAAAATGGTATATGTGATGTCTTCTGATTCATGTTTAAATTAGATTTATTTGAGGCAGAGTTACACTAACTCATTAGCCTCCCACTCTCCTGCAGAGTCATCACAGTCGAGTGGCAGGTCAGAGTCAAGATGGCTGATGATGGCTCAAGATTCAGTGGATGACCTTAGTGTCATTGATGTCTAATGAAACTCTAATGGCTCCTCAGCACCTGATTCAGCTGTCTTCATGGACATTGCAAAGAGTTGTTATCATCTGCTTCACATACTTGGGGTAGACACACCTGTCACCAATATTGCCTAACTCACAATAGGTTGAGACCCCTTAGTTCCCCTCAACTCTGTTTAGTCTGTCTGCTGAAATGGTTTACCTGGATGTGGCTTCTGTGAATGCCACAGCTACTTGTAGACACAGGTGAGAGTTTGATGGAACAGGTGCACACCAACTGTGGAAAGCAACCCTGAAAGGGACGTGGCAACCAACTACTCAGCACTGATGGAGACACATTGATTAGTGATAAGGATATGATCCTAGAAAAATGAGCTGAACACTTCCATAGCATTCTCAACAGACCCTCATCATTCAATACTGAAGCCATTGATTGTTTATTTCAGGTTGAAGTCAAGCCCTCCATTGCTAAAGATCCAACTGAAGAAGAGGTTTTGAATGCCTGTAGGTTCCTTTTGTGTGGCAAAGGCCATGGTGCCAATTCTATTACAGCTGAGATTTACAAGGTGGGGTTTTCATTGCTCATACAAAAGCTGACTAGAATATTCCAGGTTATATGGCAAGAGCCCCACCCCCCAAGATTTCAAGGACATCTTCATTGTTCATCTCTACATCTCAATGACACCTCTACTACTCATCTATAGGAAAAAGATTGTCCTGTGATAATCACAAGGGTGTCTCTCTCTTAGTCATTTCTGGCAAGATTCTCACCAGAGTCCTCCTTATTAGGCTGATCCTTCACCTGGAAGATGGCCATGAGAACTAGTGTGGCTTCTTAAAAAGGGAAGGAAAAGTTGATGTGCCATTTTGCTGCCAAACAATTCCAGGAGAAATGCCAGGGGCAGAACAGATGTCTGTGCACAATGTTTGTAGATCTGAGAAAGGCCTGTGACACTATCCATCAAGAAGGCTTATGGAAAATTATGGCAAAATTTGATTGCCTAGAGAAGTTCAACAGCATTGTATGTCACTTTCATGATGGAATGCTTACCCAGGTTCTGGATTATGGACAATGCTCCAGCACTTTCCCAGTCATCAATTTGGTGAAGCAAAGCTATAAATTTAATCCTATGCTTTTTAGAGGGCTGTTTTCAGCTATGATGTCAAACGTTTTCAGTAATAAAGATGACATCAAGGTCAGCTATTGCACTGATGGTAAATTCTTCAACTTGAAAAGCCTACAAGCCAAGGGACTGTTGGTGCCTGATTTTTTGTTTGCTAATGATTGTGCACTCAATGAATCCTCTGAAGCCATGCTGCAACACAGTGTGGGTCAATTGTCTGCTGCTTATACCAATTGTGTCCTACCAATTAACACCAAGAAGACACAGATGCTGGACTCCCAGGAGTCAAGATGGTGGAGTGAGCAGGAAATCAATATACCTCACCAATATTCACATCCAACAACCATAAAATAGTGCCCCAGAACAAATCCTGTAACAATGAAGCCAGCAGAAAGACAAAGTGGAGCAGTCTTTTAGTCCAGGAGACTTGGAGGATTGGCAAGAAAGGTCCATCTCACTTGGGGAAAGGGGCAGTACAGTACAGCACAGGAAGCATCCAAAAAAAGCAGCAGCAAATCCTACCTCGGCAAGCTGGTGAAAGATCCTAAGCCCCAGTGTGGTGGAGCAGGCAAATGCCAACAGCAATACCTCTTGCTTGCCTTAGTATAGCCAGCAAAACCAGCAAACTCCAGCTTCAAGTACCAACACATGCTTCAGCAAAGTCAGGGGGAAACAGGCATACTGTAGCACAGCCCAAGGCAAACAGGCACTGTAGCAGTCAGAACTCATTGGGCTTCACTGTAGCACTAGGAAAACACATAAAACACCCACCAGGTTTAAGCACACACCAGACCCCAGCACTAGGATCCCATACTGGCACCAGTTAACCTGTCGGACCAATTCAGCCTCCAGTAGCACCAGCCACCCCTTCAACAAAGCACCAAACAAAAGGCATCAGGGCAACATCAGAACATCACCAGATAAATAGCCAGGGTCCACAGCCACTGGAATAAGAACCATGAGACAGAGCCACTTCCAACCTGGGAGCAGAGATCAAATTCAAAAGAAGAGAGAAAGGCCAAAAATAAGCAAAAAACAACAAAAAAGTATGTGAGCACAGGGAGTTATTATGGTGACAGAGAAGACTAAGACACAGACTCAGAAGAGGACAACAGTGTCAAAACACCTTTGGGCAAAACCCCAAAGCAAAGTGGGAAGTGTTCTCAAGTTCAGGAAAAAAACATATGGAGGAGATCAAAAAGGAGCTTAAAAATCATAAAAAAGAGGTAGAAGAAAAATATGTGAAGTAAATGAGAGATGCAAGAGAATCATGAAAAAAAAGAGTCAATAGCTTGGAAAACTACTGAAAAAGCAGAATCGGACAAATGGAAAAGGACGTGCAAAAATCCACTGAAGAAAACACCTTAAAAAGTACCATTGATCAAATGAAAAAGAAAGTACAAAACCTGAATGAGGAGAAGAACAGCTTCAAAGCTAGAATTGGGCAAGTGGAGGTTAATGCCTCTAGGAGACAACAAGAATCAGTCAAAGAAGATCAAAAGAATGAAAACAATGGAAGAAAATGTAAAATACCTCCTGGGAAAAACAAGTCATCTGGAGAATAGGTCAAGAAGAGGCAATGTCAGAATCATCCGAGCCTCCCGTCCGTCCAATAGCTAAGCTTTCCTTTATGTTTTATTCCCTCCACTTAGAGTACAAGTTTCTCAAGAGAATGAACTGTTTCTCTTTTTCTATTTGTATTCCAGGATTTACCTCAGTGTTTGGCTTATTTGTAAGGGCTTAGGATATATATTTTGTTCATTCATTCAGTCATGCCTTCTGGCATCTCATTCCTTTTGATTTTATTTACATAATTTTTCTTCTGTATTTGTATCTTGTATTCCAAAGTCACTCAATCACTTTTTTAAAGAATCTACTAACATTTCTCCAAGGTATTTGAGTGTTTGTCTTTCTAATTTAGTCTCCGAATCCACCACTTAAATCCACTACTAAAATCTATCCTTATTTCTTATTAAAATGTTTGGGGCAGTGTGAGTAGAGCACTGGCTCTGGAGTCAGGGGTACCTGAGTTCAAATCTGGCCTCAGACACTTGACACACTTACTAGCTGCATGACCTTGGGCAAGTCACTTAACCCCAATTCCCCTGCCTTCCTGTTTCAACAATCCGGCTAGTAGCTGTTGTGGGAGTGTAAGACCAACCCAAGCCCAACAACAAGAATGGTACCAGCACGCTGCAAAAGCACAGGTTCTTTTGATCTGCTTAACTAAGGAAAGCTACATTAAGGGGTTGACAAGCTTACTTTAATTCAGCCTATAAATATCACTCACTTAGTTCAGGGGAAAAAGCCAGCACCCTGAACTTCAGAGCAAATTACAAACAAATTACAAATGTCAACAGACATGTCTGATTCAAATCCCAATACATAGTTGCCAGAGTTTAACAAAGTCCCAGCATTCACGTTACAAGCTAGAGGGCTCCAGCTACAGCTGCCCAGAGTCTCCACATCAGCACACCAGCACAAGTGAGAGCCCTAAACAAATTACAAACATCGACAGACCAACCAAATACAGATTCAAAGTTACTAACATATAGGTTCAGCCCAGGAGCTCATAACATGGGCTGGCTCAGAGTCACTCATGCCACCAGTGCTGTGGGTAAGAGCTCCAAAGAAGAGAAAGCCAAGCCCTGGTTTTATATCTTTTTCAGCATCAGGGGTGAGTCACACATGCGACTCACCCACGTGACCTAAAATCTTCACAAAGAGGTGACTTAAACCCACGTGGTCTAAGAGCCTCTGATGTCCCAAACCTATCACTCAAGCTCATGTGTAAACTAGGCCCTCCCCTGAGCTAGCCCCACCTTGGGCCCCACCTTAGTTACCAATCCACACTCACATAGGTTTTACACCTAATAGGGGTTTGGGCCTGGGGCTTAGCACCTAGTAAGGCTTAATGAAATACACTGAATTACTCAAAGGAAACAAAAGCCAATTAAGTGCTAAGAGCCCATTTTGCTTACCAACACACTTCCCCCATCACGGGAAAAAATCTTTAATTATTTTGTCATTTTCTTCCTCATTTGACCATGTGGTTGTTCTTGCACTTGTTTTTTCACATGTAGTCTTGAATGCTAGAAGGGATCTGCACTGTGAAAGACATTGATTTCTATATATTTTAGTTTGAATTTAATCCCAGAGGCAACAGGAAGTAAATAAGTCTTTGAATCTGCATTGGGGTTCCATAGAATAAACTTACAATATCTAGGGTTTTACAGGTGTTTTTCTGAGTTTCATCCTTATAAGGACAAGCCACTAGTACACCTCAATAGGTGTCGACACATGTACATATATATTTACATCCCTTATCTTGGGGTAGTGGTCCAATATAATCTATCTGCCAAATCTGGGCTGGAACTTTTCCCCTTGCTATTTCTCCAGTCACTATCCTAGGAACAGTTCATTCTTTTTCTAATTGGCATATACAACACTCCCCTGGTTATTTGTTTTAACAATGTGTGAGAGATACTAATACCTTGATCCTTTGCCCATTGATGGGTAGCCTGGACCCCTAAATGGTCAGCTGTCTGGTGGACCCATTTTGCTAAGGGTGGGTCATCAGTTGGCTTCGGAGTAGGGACAATACGTTCAGTAGCAATCTTTGCTAGCCGATCCCCGCGTGCATTGTACTCGCATTCTGGTGTGGTCAGGGTCACATAAGCTTCAATGTGAAAAACTGACAAATCTGTAACCAAAGACATATCCTACATATCTTCCCATAATGCTGTACCCCAAACTTGTTTGCTATGAATCTCCCAATTCTGATTCTTCCATATAGACATCCACCTAGCTAACCCATTAGCTACTGCCCATGAGTCAGTAAATATATGACACTGTCCTCGTTTCTCTGTCTTTATGGCTTGATGTACTACCATCAGTTCAGCATATTGGCTACTTCCACCTACCCCAGAATTTTGCAAAGTTTGACTAGTACAGGGGTTATAGGCTACTGTTTTCCAATGTCTCTTCTGTTCCAAATATTTTGCTGTCCCATCAGTAAACCAAGCATGTTTCTTCTGTTCCTTAGTTAGTCCATCAAATCCATTATTCCATTTCACTAAGGATGGTACCAACTGTTGCTTAGGTTCAGGGAGTTTTTCATTCCTCTCAGTGTCAATGTTCACCACAGATTCATGTAGAGCAGAAGCTCCTGCTCTTGACCTAATCTGAATATACCACTTCCATTTGATTATGCTCACCTCTTGGGCATGTCCAATTCTGTGGAAAGGTGAGGTACTCATTACCTAAGTTGTAATCTGAATTCCAGGCCTTAATACCACTTCATGACCCAGAGCCAGTTGCTCAGTTTCTACCAAAGCCCAATATGCAGCTAACAGTTTCTTCTCAAAAGGTGTGTATTGAATTCCAGATTCCAAGGTAGTTTCCTTGACCAAAATCCTAAAGGTACACTTTGGCTCTGTTGTTTTTGCCACAGACTCCAATTCGCATAGTCATCTTGCACAGTCACTTGGAATTCCACTGGCCCATTTTGCATAGGCCATAAATCCAAGGCTAATTTTATAGCAGCCTTTGCTTCCTCAAAAGCTCTTCTTTGTTCAAGTCCCCAGTCAAATTCCTATTTCTTCCTGGTGACTTTATACAAGGGTTTCAAAATCTATCCCAAGTGTGGGTTGTGGTGTTCCCAATAACCAAAGAACCCTATGAACTTTTGGGCCTCTTTGTTATTAGTAGAGGTGGGAAAATCCTGGATTTTTTGGCAAGCTTGTGGGAGAATTTCTCGCAGTCCTTTGTTCCACTGTACCCCAAAAATTTTACAGTTTGAGCTGGCCCTTGAACCTTTGCAGGGTTAATTTCCCATCCTTTGCTTTTCACATGGTCAATTAGTAGTGTCAAACTCTTCTCCACTTCTTTTATATTTTTTCCCTATGTCATGATGTCATCTATGTAGTGAGTAAGCTGTATACCAGGCAACTTTAATTCATCTAAATGCTCAGCTACAAGCCTGTGGCAAATAGTTGGGCTATGAAGATATCCTTGTGGCAGGCATTTAAATGTATACTGTCAGCCTTGCCAAGTAAAAGCAAACTGGTTCTATTGCTGAGCTCTGAGCCACAGCAGGAGTGGTGTGTGACTCTGAGTCAGCCGTTGTAATGAGCTCTATGGATGAACATTCAGATGTTGATAACTACAAATAGTATTTGCTCTGAAGTTCAGGGTGCTGGTTTTTTCCCCTAAACTAAGTAAATTATATTTGTATGCTAGATTAAAGTGAGATTGTTAACCCCTTAAAGTTGCTTTCCTTAATAAAGCAGATCAAAAAAGACCTGGTTTTCTGCCGCATTCTGTGTTCTGGTTGTTTTTGGTTTTACACCCCCACAGCAGCTGCTAGCCAGACTGTTGATACAGGAACATCTCAAGCAACCTAGACAGGGGACAAAAAGTACTTCTGAGAACCTAGAGCTAAATATTACTCATGTGTCCCATATTTACATCAGTCCCTCCACTAGAGAGAGGGAGAGCAAAAGACCTCTAATACATTAAGTGGACCTCCTTCAGCAAGCACGTGGGAAGATGTGGCCAAAATCTCACTATATTACCTAGCTTTGATGGGCTGCAATATGTAATGTTTTAAGAAATTTCTAAATTAGTGACATCACAGATTCATTTGAAAATTTGTCCTTAATCACAGCTTAGAAGGACATATTATTTTGGGCATAGAAAACGACTGTCTTTGCTTTTAAACATCTTTAGATGGGGGGGGAGCCAAGATGGCCACATGAAAATAGTATCTTTCTGGAACTCTCTCACGAATTCTGTCAGATACTTCTTAAAAAGTGAATTCAAGCAGATTTGAGAGAGAAACCACTAATAGACTGAGTGGGGCAGAAGCACCAGGTGCAGAACAGTAGCAGATCACACCGCAACAGGAGCAGCAGAGGAACCCAACTAGCATGCTTGTCTGGGAGAGTGCTGGGTGGAAGAAACATGGAATCAGGAGCAGTCCCAGGGTGGAAGTACTGGCTACAGTAGCGATTGAATCCCAGGCCTCTCAAACCAGGACAAGAGTCTTTCAGAGCTACAGGAGACACCACCTCAGAGCCAGTGGCCACAGGAGCAGCTACTCCTGATGCTTCCAGCCCACAAACAGTCTGAAGGTTTGAAACTTGCCTTCTGAACTTCTGGGAGCCATGATTGCCCGGGTACCCACCCACACCGCCCTCTCTACTTACGCATCTCGGTAAGTCTTCGGTCGTCACCGGCCTCCACAGTCCCACCACGGAGGAATAACCAGACAGAGCGCCCGAGGTTCTTTCTAAAGGAGTTTATTCTTGCATAGCTCACAACCCTCTTCCCCTAGTTCCGGGGATCAGGGCTTTTTATAGGGCATAGACACCAATCATAGAGCAGTACAGTGAATATTGCCTTCTATAGAGATGAGCAGACTAAGCGGCAGTCGCCAATCACAACAGTACAGCAAACATTACCTTACTTACAGCAAACGTTACCTTATAAGGGTGTGTGCAGGCATGCTGAGCAGCAGTGCTTTACAGTACCTTATAAGGGGTATGCAGTCATGCTAAGCAGCAGTGCTTTCCCATCCCCCGCCCCCAACAATGATGACAAGGTGAAATGGCTCTTCCTTCTTCCCTCACCCAAATGATACTCCCTCAGGAGAAATGCTGAAATAGAGGAGCCAGCAGTGGGGCTTCAGTAGCCTTGTAGCTCAGAAAGCTGGTGAGTCCCCCCGTTGTGGTGGCAGAAGGAGACTAGTGCAGGAAGAGAGGTGTTCCAGCAGGCCCCACCTCAGCAGAACAGCTGGAGCTTTTGAGCCCTAGGGGGTGGAGCCAGCAATCATCAACACCAGGACCCCAGACACTCCTTTGCACAGCCAACGGGAGTGGCACACACCAGCATGGACAACTGCTGTGACCACCTAAGCTGTAGGGCAGGCCTAAAGGAAGAGGAGACTTCAAGCAGCCAGACAACTGCTCCCCCACACCTCACACTACTAGAGGACACAGCACACAAAGCCAGGGAGTTCCAGAAGCAGAGATCCATTTTAGAAGTGAGGGGGAAAAACACCTTGAAAAAGCAAACCAGAAGACCAAAGATCATTGATTCTTATTAGGGAAATAGGGAACATCAAAACACCCATTCAGAAAAGGACAACATTTACACTATACCCACATCTGAAACCTAAAAAGGGAATGTGAACTGGTCTCCAGACCAAAAAGCATTCCTGGAAGAGCTCAAAGAGGATTTTAAAAGCCAAATTACAGAGGTAAAAGAAGAGAACGAATCTTTAAAAAGCAAAATTGGTGAAATGGTTAAGGAGATTCAGAATACATTTGGAGAGAATAACTCCTTAAAAAGAAAATTAATCAAATGGAAAACGAGATACAGAAGCTAAATGAAGGAATCAATATTAAAAATTAGAATTATACAGGTAGAAGCTAATGACTTTATGAGACACCAAGAATCAGTCAAACATAACCTAAAAAATGAAAAAGTAGAAGAAAATGTGAAATATATCATTGGGAAAACAACTGACCTGGAAAATAGATCCAGGAGAGATAATCTAAGAATTATTGGTCTACCTGAAAGCCATAATGGAAAAAAAAAGAGCCTGGACAACATCTTCCATGAAATCCAAAAAGAAAATTGTCCCGAGGTCCTAGAGAATAAAACAGTCATCAAAAGAACCCACTGATCATCCCCTGAAAAAGATCCCAAATTGAAAACTCCAAGAAATATTATAACCAAATTCCAGAATTATCATGACAAAGAGAAAATACTGCAAGTAGCCAGAAATAAACAATTCAAATATCATAGGACTACAGTCAGGATCATGTGGGATCTTGCAGATTCTACAATAAAAGACAGGAGGAATTGGAATATGATATTCCAAAAGGCAAAGGAGCTTGGACTACAACCAAGAATCAACTACCCAGCAAAACTGAGCATACTTTTTCAGGTACTGAGATGAATATTTAATGAAATAAAGGAATTCCACACCTTCCTGATGAAAAGGACAGAGCTCAATGGAAAATTTCATCTTCAAATATGAAACACAAGAGAGACATAAAAAGGTAAACAGAGGGGGAAAACTATGTTTTCCAATAAGGGAGAAGTGCTTACATCCTTATATAGGATTTTATACATATAAGTCAATCTTGAGAATGATACAGAGTTATGACAATTGAAATGGATATATATATATACATATACGTATATATATATACGTATACATACACACACATATACACACACACACACACTGAGGGTGTTAGTATAAGTAATTGGAGTGATGATAAAAAAATAATGAAGGAATGAAAAGGTATTTTTCTGGGAGGAGAGGTAAGGAGGAGGTGGAAAAGGGTAAATTAACTCACATAAAGAAGCACAAAAACAAAGAGGGTAAAAAGGGAGGGAGAAAAGGAGTGTTTGAGCTTTACTCTCTTCAAATTTGGTTCAAGGAGGGAATAACATCCTCTGATAAGTAGAGAAATTAAATTTGTTCTACATTCAGTGTTAGGCAAAAAGGAAAAGAAAGGGGGGTGGAGAGAAGGGAGAGAAGAAGCAGCAAGAGGAAAAGGGTAAGACAAAGGAGGGGTGTCATTAGGAAGGGAAAACTGAGGAAGATGGTGGTCAAAAACAAAACTCTTTTGAGGACTGGAAGGGAGAAGGGAGAAATAAAAGCATAAAAGGGCGGGGCAAAAGGATAGAGACAAAGACACAGATCATAAACATAACTGTGAATGTGAATGGGATGAACTCTCCCATAAAACAGAGGCAGATAGCAGAATGAATTACACGCTATAACCTTACAGTGTGTTGTTTACAAGAAACACATTTGAAACAGAGGGATACACACAGGGTAAAGGTAAAAGTCTGGAATAGAATATATTGTGATTCAGCTAAAGCAAAAAAATAACAGAGGTAGCAATCCTGATCTCAGACAAAGAAAAAGCAAAGACAGAACTAATTAAAAGAGTTAAGGTAGGAAACTATGTCCTGTGAAAAGGCACCATCAACAATGAAGCAATATCCCTACATATATGCACCAAGTGGCATAGCATATAAATTCTTAGAGGAGAAGTTAAGGGAGTTACAGGAAGAAATAGACAGCAAAAATATACTATTGGGGGACCTCAACCCCCACCCCCACACTTGATAAATCTAACCTCAAAATAAATAAGAAAGAAGTCAGAGAGGTGAATAGAATTTTAGAAAAGGTAGATATGATAGACATCTGCAGAAAACTGAATGGGGATCAAAAGGAATATACCTTTTCCTAAGGGGTACATGGAACATACTCAAAAATTGACCACTTACTAGGGCATAAAAACCTCTCAATCCAGTGCAGAAAGGCAGAAATAGTCTATGCATCCTTTTTAGATCATGATGCAATAAAAATTATTTGTAATAAAGGACCACAGAAAGATGAACCAAGAATTAATTGGAAACAATAATCTAATCCTAAAGAATGAATGGGTCAAAGAACAAATGATAGAAAGAATAACTTCATTCAAGAGAATGACAATAATGAGATAACATACCAAAACTTACAGGATGCAACAAACACAGTTCTAAGGGGAAGTTTTATATCTCTAAATTCTTACATGAATAAAATAGATGAAAAGGAGATCAATGAATTTGGCATGCAACCGAAAAGGCTAGAAAAAGAAGAAATTTAAGATCCTCAATTAAATACCAAATTAGAAATACTGAAAACCAAAGGAGAGATTAATAAAACTGAATTAAAAAATACTATTGAGCTAATAAATAAAACTAAGAGCTAGTCTTATGAAAAAAAACAATAAAATTGATAAACCTTTGGTCAATCTAATTAAAAACATAAAGAAAACCAAATTTTCAATATCAAAAATGCAAAGGGTGAATTCACTTCCAATGAAGAGGAAATTAAAACAATAACTAGGAATTATTTTGCCCAATTGTGTACCCATAAATGTGACAACTCGAGGGAAATGGATGAATATGTACAAAAATATAAATTACCCAGGTTAACAGAAGAAGAAGAAAATTCCTAAATAGCTCCATCTCAGAAAAAGACATTGAGCAAGCCATCAATGAATTCACTAGAAAAACGTCTCCAGGGCCAGATGGTTTTACATATGAATTCTATCAAACACTTAAAAAGCATTTAATTCTCATACTTTATAGACTATTTCAGAAAACAGGTGAAGAAGGAGTCCTACCAAATTCTTTTTATGACACAAATATAGTACTAACCAGGAAGAATCAAAATAGAGAAAGAAAATTATAGACCAATTTTTCTAATGAATAGTGATGCAAAAGTTTTAAATAAAATATTAGCAAAAAGATTGCAACAACTTATCACTAGAATAATACACCATCACCAGGTAGGATTTATTCTAGGAATGCAAGGCTGGTTCAATATTAAGAAAGCTATCAGCATAATTGATCATATTAACAACAAAACTAGCAAAAACAAATAATTATCTCAATAGATGTAGAAAAAGCTTTTGACAAAATACAACATCCATTCCTATTAAAAACACTAGAAAGCAGGGCAGCTAGGTGGCGCAGTGAGTCTCTACTGGACCTGGAGTCAGGAGACCTGAGTTCAAATCCGGCCTCAAAAACTTGACACACTTACTAGCTGTGTGATTTTGGGCAAGTCATTTAACCCCAATTGCCCTGCCTTCCCCCAACAAAAACAAACAAACAAAAAATAGAAAGCATGGGAATAAATGGAGTCTTCCTTAAAATTGTAAGTAGCATCTATCAAAAACTGTCAGCAAGCATCATATGTAATGGGGATAAGCTAGATGCATTCCCAATAAGATCAGGGGTGAAATAACAATGTCCATTATCACCCACATTATTCACTTTGGTACTAGAAACATTAGCTTTAGCAAAAAGAGAAGAAAAAGAAACTGAAGAAATTAGAATAGATAAAGAAGAAACTAAGTTACCACTCCTTGCAGATGATATGATGATTTACTTAGAGAATCAACAAAAAACTACTTGAAATAATAAAAAATTTTAGCAAAGTTGCAGGATATAAAATAAGCCCACATAAATCCTCAGCATTCCTATATATTACTAACAAAGCCCAACAGCAAGAGATAGAGAAATTCCATTTAAAGTTACTGCAGACACTATAAAATATTTGGGAGTCTATCTGCCAAGACAAACCTAGGACCTATATGAACACAATTGTGAAACACTTTACACACAAATAAAGTCAGGTCTAAATAAACAGAAAAACATCAGTTGCTGATGGTTAGGCTGAGCTAATATAATAAAAATGACAATTTTACCCAAATTAATTTGTTTATTCGATGCCATACCAATCAAACTACCAAAAATTATTTTACAGAGCTGGATAAAATAATAACAAAATTCATCTGGAAGGACAAAAGGTCTAGAATATCTAGGGAACTAGTGAAAAGAAATGCTAGAGAAGGTGGCCTAGCCATACCAGATATTAAACTGTGATATAAAGCAGCAGTCATTAAAGCTACCTTGTACTGGCTAAGAAACAGAACGTTGGATCAGTGGGATTGATTAGGTACAGAAGATATAGTAGTCAACCACTATAGCAATCTAGTCCTTGATAAACCCAAAGAATCCAGCTTCTGGGATAAGAATTCACTATTTCACAAAAACTACTGGGAAATTTGGAAAAATGATATGGCAGAAACTGGGCATAGACCAACATCTTACACCGTCTATCAAAATAAAGTCAAAATGGGTTCATAATTTGGGAATAATGGCTGATACTATAAGCAATTTGGGAGAACAAAGAATAGTTTACCTGTCAGATTTATGGGAAAGGAAAGAATTCATGACCCAACAAGTGATAGTGTTACAAAATGCAAAATGGATAATTTTGATTATGTTAAATTGAAAAGTTTTTGTATAAACAAAGCCAAGGCAACCAAGATAAGGAAAGAAGCAGAAAACTGGGAGAAAATCTTTACAACCAGTATCTCTGATAAAGGCTCATATCTAAAATATACAGGGAACTGATACAAATTTATAGGAATACAAGTTGTTCCCCAATTGAGAAATGGTCAAAGGATATGAACAGGAAGTTTTCAGAAGAAGAAATTAAAGGTATCTATAGACATACAAAAAATGCTCTAAATCACTATTGATTAGAGGAATCTAAATCAAAATACCTCTTAGGTACCACATCTCTCCTGCCAGATTGGCTAATATGACAAAATAGGAAAATGATAAATGCTGGAGAGGATGTGGAAAAATTGGAATGTTATTACATTGTGGGTGAAGTTATGAACTGATCTAGCCATCCTAGAGAGCAATTTGGAACTATGCCCAAAGGGCTATAAAAATGTGCATACCCTTTGACCCAGCAATATCACTTTTATGGCTATATCCCAAAGAGATCATGCAAATGGGAAAGGAACCTGCAAGTACAACATTTATAGCAGCTCTTTTTGTGGTGGCAAAGGATTGGAAATCAAGGGGATGACCGTCAATTGAGGAATGGCTGAACAAGTATGGTATATGAATGTAGTAGAGTAATACTGTGCTATAAGAAAATGGGAGCAAACAGACTTCATAATAATCTAAAAGATGTACATTATCTGATGCTGAGTAAGGGGAGCAGAACCAGGAGATCATTATCCATGATTACAGACTGTAATACTAATTAAGGTGGGACTTTTTGCTGTTGACCTTTAATGATTCTGGCCTTTGTTGCTCTTGGGGCTGATAAAGTGGGATGTTTTCTGTATCTCTCAGCACTGAGACAATTGGGAGCCATTGATTTGCATCTGATGTGATATTGGGTGTGGGGAACTTCTCCACACCCAGCCTGAGTGAGGTCACGGCCCTGAACAGGATACATAAGTGCAGTGGTTAGCATTCTCTCTCAGAGCTCTGAGCCACAGCAGGAGTGGCATGTGACTCTGGGCCAGGTGTTCTAATGAGCTGTACACCCAGATGTTGATAACTACAAATTGTATTTGGTCTGTAATTCAGGGTGCTGGCTTTTTCCCCTGAGCTAGGTGGATGTTATTTGTATGCTGGATTAAAGTAAGATTGTTAACCCCTTAACATTGCTTTCCTTAATAAATCAGATGAAAAGGACCTGGACTTGCAGTGTTCTGTGGACTGGCTGTTGGCTTTACACCCTCACAGCAGCTGCTAGCCAGATTGTTGATACACAGACATAGGATATCTGTAAAGATTAACTGATAGACTCAACTCTTCTCATCTATGCAAGGTTAAAAGACAGCTCCAAAAGACTCATGATGGCAAAAGCTATGGACCTGCAGAAAAACAATTATGGAGTCTGCATGCAGATTAATAGGAATGCATGTTGTTTTTTGTCAAAAGATTTTTCTCGCTCTATTGAGATAATCATATTTTTTGGCCTCTCTTTTTCCCCCTTTTTTAAATTGGGTTTTGTTTCTCCTTCCTCATGATTCATTCCGTTGGTTATAATTCTTCATTACAACTGGACTACTATGTAAATAAGTTCAATGTGAAGGTATATGTAGAACCTACATTGGATTACATGCCCTCTCAGCAGGTTGGGGGGAGGAGTGAGAGTGAGAGAAAATTTGAAATCCAAATACTTGTGGAACTGAGTGTTGTAAACTAAATATCAAAAATTAATTAAAAAAGAATATGAAAACATCTTTGGATAGTTCTGTGTGCTTCTTATTAATGAGTCATCCTAAATTAAGACAGCTACATGGCATAGCGGATATAAGGCCAGACCTAGTATCAGGAAGACTCATTTTACTGGGATCAAATCTGACCTCATGCGTTTACCAGCTGTGACGCTGAACAAGTCACTTAACCCTTTTCACCTCAATTTCCTTATCTGTAAAACGATCTGGAGAAGGAAATGGTAAAGCCATTTCCAGTATCTTTGCTAAGAAAACATTAAAAGGGGTCATACAGTGTCAGGTAGGACTGAAAAAGAGGAAACCAACAATAGGAATAAACCGATCAAACAGTTTGAATGAGAGGACTTAACAACTCTACATTCTCCAGTTATATGTATGACCACTAGACCTCACTATCTACTACCATGTCATTGAACCCTCTAGACTTCTGACACTCTCTTCTCACTTACTGATGTAAGATAAATGTGGTCTTGCCATTCAGTCCACTGAAAACTTAGTATTTTTGAGTCTTCCATTTACCCTGTATCCGAACTTTATTTTATGCTTTGTCCCTCTACTTAAAGCATAATTTCTAATAGCACTGAGCTTATCATTTCTTATACCACAGTAGTATTCCAACACAATCACATACAAAAAGTTCATGTTACTTTTTGAAAAAAGAAAGACATCCTATTAACCTCCAGCAATATTCCTAGAATCCTTAGGTTGAGATGAACTCTGCATTGCTTTAAGGAATCAGAGATGTCTGTTGAATTTGAGAGGGAAAAAACCCTATGTGGAATATATTCCTTATTTATATGTCATAAATAGTCCAAACAAAGGCCACCAAAGAGCTAATGGAATTATATTATTTGGAATTCATGAATATTTCTCAAAATCATAAAAAATTATACTAATATTGATAGAATACCAATTCTAAGCACTTTTTAACTCATTAAGATCAGTGATACATCTGTAACTATCAAAATACAAATAGCCAGCCATAACTTATATATGTATGTGCATATATATATATATGTATATATATATATACATACATGTGTATATATGAGAGATTTTTCATTTATGAATGAATTAGGTCCAACAACATGAGGAAAGAACTACAGTTTATGCTTTATTCCTTGGCAAAAGTTTTCCCTTCATTACTATTCTTGTAGCCTCTTTTATCTGCTTATTTCATAGACGATATATAATAGGGTTCAGAAAAGGAGGTATTATAGAATAGAATATTGAAATTATAATATCTTTAATGGAACCAGAATCTGAAAGTGGTTGTAGGTATGCATAATAACCTGAAAAAAGAAACAAAGAAACTACAATGATGTGGGGGACACAAGTAGAGAAGGCTTTCTTTTGGTCTTCTTTCTTTGGAAATTTGAAGACAATGGAAAATATGCTAACGTAAGATGCAGTGATGAAGGCAAAGCAGCCACCCCCAATCACCAGAGTAGAGACAAGTAAGCATAACATATTGCTGAATGTCTCTGAGCAAGAGATCTTGAGTAGAGAGGGGATGTCACAGAAAAACTGGTGGATCACATTGGATTGGCAGAAAGACAACTGAAATGTGTAAACAGTATGGAAACCTGCATACAAAAGGCCAGTGAACAAGCAAATTAATTTTAGTCAATATCCAATTTCTGCATATTGTTTTCTAATTTTCAAAATTTTTTTGTGAAATAATGAATTCTTATCTCTAAAACGTAAGTCTTTACACATGTCAAATACAAGGTTACTATATTTATTTGGCACTGTAAATTGTATTTCTACTCTGTTCCATTGATCTACCTTTCTATTTCCTAACCAATACCAAATAGTTTTGAAAATTACTGCCTTGGGGGTTGGAGCCAAGATGGCGCTGTGAAAGGAAGGAACTACCAGAGCTCTCTCACAAATTCTGTCAGATAAATCCAAAAAAGTGAATCTGAGCAAATTTGAGAGAGTTAGAAGCCACTAGTAGACTGAGAGGGGTAGGAGCACCCAGCACGCAGAACAACACCAGACCAAACCAACCAGGAACAGCAGAGGAATCCAGCCAGCATGTGGATCTGGGAGGGCTCTAGGTGAGCAAAACACTGGAGCAGGAACAGGCTCAGGGCAGAAGTACTGGCTAAAACCAAGATCAAGCCCCAGGCCTCTGAGTCCAGTATGGGAGTCTGTCAGAGTGCAGAGCCTGTGGCCATAGGAGCAGCTAGCCTGGAGGCCTCCAAACCACAGTCTAAAGGTTTGAAACTTGCTTTCTTGAACTTCCAGGAGCCATGATGTCCAAGGAAAACAGCTTTTGTCCCTCCCTTGAATAAACCAAGAGAATAATGCCTCAGGATAAACGAAGGAGCCAGAAGGGGTTTTCAGTAGCAAGAGAGGTGGTGGAGATGGACCTTCTTGTGGTGGTGGAAAGAGACTAATGCAGGAAGAGAGGTGTCCCAGCAGCCCTCACCTCAGCAGAACAACAAGAGTAACTGAGCCCCAGGGGGTGGAGCTAAAAACCGTCAATTCCAGGAGGCCAGACTGGGGTTTGCACAGACAGGAGAAGTGGCAGCCACCAGTACAGACAAGAGCTGAGACCACCCATTCTGTAGAACAGTCGTAGGGAAGAGGATACCTCCAGCAGCCATATGACCCCTCTCCCACTCCTCACAAAAGCCAGTGAGCAGAACCACAGATTCCAACACAAGAAACTTGGGAGAGAGCCCCCTGAGCCTCATAAACAGAGATCCACTTTAGGAGACAGAAGGAAAAAGAAGACCATGAAAAACCATGCAAAGAAGCCAAAGATGATTGATATGGAGACAGGGAAGACCAAAATACCAATTCAGAAGAGGACAGCATGGACACTACACCCACATCTGAAACCTCAAAACAGAAAGCGAACTGGTCTCCAGACCAAAAAGTATTCCTGGAAGAACTCAAGGAGGACTTTAGAAACCAAATTAGGGAGATAAAAGAAAAAATGGGGAAAAAAAGCAATGAGGAAAACGAATCTTTAAAAGGTAAAATTGGGGAATTGGTTAAGGAAAATCAGAATATAAATGGAGAAAATATCTCATTGCAAAGCAAAATCAACAAAAGGGAAAAGGAGATATAGAAGAAAAAGGAAGAAAATAAAACATTAAAAATTAGAATTGGGCAAGTAGAAGCTAATGACTCTATGAGACATCAAGAATCAGTCAAACAAAATCTAAAGAACAAAAATATAGAAGAAAATATGAAATACCTGATTGGAAAAACAAGTGACCTGGAAAATATATCCAGGAGAAACAATCTAATAATTATTGGTCTACCTGAAAGCTATGAGGAAAAAAAAGTCTGGACAGTATCTTCCATGAAATTCTTAAGGAAAATTGCCTGGAGATCCTAGAACCAGAGGGTAAAAACATTTTCAAAAGGATCCATCAGTCACCCCCTGAAAAAGATCCCAAATTGAAAACTCCAAGAAATATTATAGCCAAATTCCAGAACTACCAGTTCAAGGATAAAACACTGTAAGCAGCTAGGAAGAAACAATTCAAATATCACAGAACTACAGTCAGGACCACACAGGACCTTTCAGTTTCTACTTTAAATGACAGAAGAAATTGGAATATGACATTCTTCAAGTCAAAGGAGCTTGCACTACAACCAAAGATCAACTACCCAGCAAAACGGAGCATAATTTTCCAGGCAAGGAGATGAACATTCAATGAAATAAGGGTATTCCAAACCTTCCTGATGAAAAGGTCAGAGCTCAATGGAAAATTTGATCTCCAAATACAAAACACAAGACAGACATTAAAAAGGTTAACCGAGGAAAAGAAATCCTACTTCAATAAGGCTAATTATCAATAATCGATAAGGCTAATAATCAATAAGGCTAATTAGTTACATCTTGATATAGGATTATTTTGTTTTATATATGTTATATATATATACATATGCATATATATATATGTCAATCTTCAGAATCGTATAGTTACTATGAAAATTGAAAGGGATATTCATAGACTGTGGGTATCAGTGTAAAATAACTAATATAGTGAAAAAACATAATTAAGAGATATAAAGGGATGGTTCTGGGAGAAGAGGTAAGGAGGTAGTAGAAAAGGGTAAATTACATCACATGAAGAGGCACGAAAACATATTGCAATAGAGGAAAAGAAAGGAGGGAGAAGAGCAGTATTTGGGCTTTACTCTCATTTCATTTAGTTCAAGAAGGGAATAACATACCCTGAGAAGTACAGCAATCTAACTTGTCCTACAGGCAGTAGGAGGGGAAAGGGCAAAAAAGGGAGAGGAGTGGTTTTGTAACAATTCGGCTAGCAGCTGCTGTGGGGGTGAAAAATCAACATAAGCCCAACAATGAGAATGCTGCAAGCACAGGTTCTTTTGATCTGTTTTACTAAGGAAAGCAACGTTAAGGGGTTAACAATCTTACTTTCATCCAACATATAAATATCATTCACTCAGCTCAGAGGGAAAAACCAGCACCTTGAGCTTCAGAGAAAATACAAACAGAGCAAATAAACATGAATCAACGGACAGATTTCTGTCTGACAAAATCACAATATACAGTTACCAGAGAAGCATCAATATCTCAGTTTTCTCCAAAGCCGGGGAGCTCATAACAGCGGCTACCCAGAGTCACCCACCATTCCTTCTGTGGCTCAGAGCTCCAAGGAAGAAAGCCAACCTCTTGGTTTATATATCTTCTTCAGGGTCAAAGGTGAGTCACACATGCAACACCCACATGACCAAAAAGCATCACAAAAATGCAACTTAAAGCCATGTGGTCTAAAAGCCTTGGATGTCACAAACATGTCACTCAAACTCAAGCAAATTAGGCTTTCCCTTGAGACAAGGAGGTCATCAAGGACTCCTAATTTAATCAAGGAAACAAAGGCCAAACTCTTCAAGGGCACTTGGTTGAATAAGTGCTAAGAGCCATCTTGATTCTCAATACAGGTGGTCAGAAGGGAGGGAAAAAAGTAGCAAGGGGAGAATGGCAAGATTAGGGATAGGAATCAAGAGGGAAGGTAAACTGAGGAAGGCAGTGGTCAAAAGCAAAATGCTGTTGAGGGGTGGAAGGGGAAAGGGAGAAACAAAAGCATAAACAGGGGGGAAATAGGATAGAGAAAAAGACAGATAGTAATCATAATTGTGAATGTGAATGGGATGAACTCTCACATAAAATGGAAGTGGATGGCAGAATGGATTAAAAATCATGATCCTACATACAATATGCTGTTTACAAGAAACACACTTGAAACAGGATGATACACATAGGTTAAAGGTAAAAAGCAGGAGTAGAATATATTGTGCTTCAGCTAAAGTAAAAAAAAAGCAGGGGTAGCAATCCTAATCTCTGACAAAGCAAGAGCAAAGATAAATCCAATTAAAAGAGATAAGGAAAGACAATACATCCTGCTAAAAGTCACCATAAACAATGAAGCAATATAATTATTTAATGTATATGTACCAAGTGGTATAGCAGGCAAATTCTTAGTGCAGAAGTTAAAGGAGTTACAGGAAGAAATATACTACAAAACCACACTAGTGGGGGACCTCAAGCTCCCCCTCACTAAACTTGATAAATCTAACCTCAAAATAAATATGAAAGAAGTTAAGGAGGTGAATAGAATTTTTTAAAAGGCAGATATGATAGACCTCTGGAAAAAAACTGAATGGGATAAAAAGGAATACACCTTTTTTTTTTCTCAGCAGTACATGGCACATACACAAAAACTGACAATGTCCTAGGACATAAAAACCTCACAATCCAGTGCAGAAAGGCAGAAATAGTCAAAGTGTACTTTTCAGATAATGATGCAATAAAAATTATTTGTAACAAAGAACCATGGAAAAAGAAGATAAAAATTATTTGGAAACTATATAATCTAATTCTAAAGAATGAGTGGGCCAAAGAACAAATCATAGAAACAATTAATAACTTCACTCAAGAGAATTACAATAATTAGACAACATACCAAAACTTATGGGATGCAGAAAAAGCAGATCTTATGGGAAGTTTTATATCTCTAAATGCTTACATGAATAAAATAGAGAAAAAGGAGATCAATGAATTCAAACAACAATTAATTGCTATACTTTATAGACTGTTTGGTAAAATAGGTGAGGAAGGAGTCCTACCAAATTCCTTTTATGACACAAATATGGTACTAATACCCAAGCCAGGTAGAGCCAAAACAGAGAAAGAAAATTATAGACTAATTTCCCTAATGAACATTGATGCAAAAATTTTAAATAAAATATTAACAAAAAGATTGCAGCAACTTATCAGGAGAATAATATACTATAACCAGGTAGGATTTATTCCAGGAATGCAAGACTGGTTCAATATTATGAAAACAATCATCATAATTGATCATATCAACAACAATACTAGCAGAAACCATATAATCATCTCAATAGATGCAGAAAAGCCTTTGACAAAATACAACATGCATACCTATTAAAAACACTATAAAGCGCAGGAATAAACAGAGCCTTCCATACAATTATAAATAGCATCTACCTAAAATCATCAACAAGCATTATTTGTCATGGGGATAAGCTAGAGGTATTCCCAGTAAGATCAGGGGTGAAACTAGGATGTCTATTTTCACCCCTTTTATTCACTTTGGTACTAGAAACATTAGCTGTAGCAATAAGAGAAAAAAAATCTTGAATTAGAATAGGCAAAGAAAAACTAAATTATCACTTTTTGCAGGTGATATGATAATTTGCTTAGAGAATCCTAGAGAATAAAGTAAAAAATTACTTGAAATAATAAACAATTTTGGCAAAGTTACAGGATATAAAATAAACCCACATAAATCCTTGTCATTCCTTTACATTACTAACAAAGCCCAACAGCAAGGGATAGAAAGAGAAATTCCATTTAAAGTTACTATAGACACTATAAAATATTTGGGAATCTATCTGCCATGACAAACCCAGGGCCTATATGCATAATTATGAAATACTTTTCACACAAATAAAGTCAGATCTAAATAAATGGGGAAAATGACAATTTTACCTAAACTAATTTATTTAATGCCATACTTATCAAACTACCAAAAAAGTATTTTATAGAGCAAGATAAAATAATAACAAAATACATCTGGAAGAACAACAGGTCTAGAATATCTAGGGAATTAATGAAAAGAAATGCTAGGGAAGGTGGTCTAGCCATAACAGATATTAAACTGTACTATAAAGCAGCAGTCATCAAAACTGCCTGGTACTGGCTAAGAAACAGAGTCATGGATCAGTGGAATAGGTTAGGTACACAAGACAGAGAAGTCAACTACTATAGCAATCTACTCTTTGATAAACCCAAAGACCCCAGCTTCTGGGCTAAGAATTCACTATTTCACAAAAACTCCTGGGGAAATTGGAAAATGGTAAGGCAGAAATTGGGCATAGACCAATATCTTACACCATGTTCCATTTAGGAATAAAGGCTGATACTATAAGCAATTTGGAAGAGCAAGGAATAGTTTACCTATCAGATTTATGGAAAAGCAAAGAATTCATGACACAACAGGAGACAGAGAGCATTACAAAATTCAAAATTGATAATTTTGATTATGTCAAATTGAAAAGTTTTTTTTTTCATAAAAATAGCCAATGCAACAAAGATTAGAAGGGAAGCTGAAGATTGGGAGAAAATCTTTACCACTAGTGTCTCTGATAAAAGCCTCATCTCTAAAATATACAGTGAACTGATTCAAACTTACAAGAATACAAGTTATTTCCCATTGAGAAATGGTCAAAGGACATGAACAAGCAGTTTTCAGAAGAAGAAATTAAAGTTATCTATAGGCATATGAAAAAATGCTCGACATCACTACTGATTAGAGAAATGCAAATCAAAACAATTCTTAGGTACCACATCTCTCCTGTCATGTTGACTAAAAAGACAAAACAGGAAAATGACAAATGCTGGAGAGGATGTGGGAAAAATGGAACACTTACATTTCTGGTGGAGCTGTGAACTGATCCAGCCATTCTGGAGAGCAGAGAGCCCAAAGGGCTATAAAGACGTTCATACCCTTTGACCCAGCAATACCACTTCTAGGGTTGTATCCCAAAGAGATCACACAAGTGAGAAAAGGACCCAAATGTACAAAGATATTTATAGCAGCTCTTTTTGTAGTAGCAAAGAACTGGAAATCAAGAGGATGCCCATCAATTGGGGAATGGCTGAACAAATTGTGGTATATGAATGCAATGGAATGCTATTGTGCTATAATAAATGGGGAAGATACGGACTTCGTAATGACCTGGAAAAACCTACACAATATGATGCTGAGTGAGCAGAGCAGAACTAGGAGAACATTATACATAGCCAAAGATATATGGATTCTGTGATGACTAACCTTGACAGACTTAGCTCTCTTAGCAATGCAACGTTCAAAGACAAAGCCAAAGGACTCGTGAGGGAGAGAGACATCTACATCCAGAGAGAGAACTATGGAGACTTAATTGAGGCAAACTGTTTGCTCCCCTTTTTTTACTTTTTTTTCTTCTCACTTTTTTTTGGTTTTTGGTTTTTTCTCATTTTGTTTCTTCTTTCTCATGATTCATTCAATGGATAATTCCTCTTTACAACTAGAATATTGTGTAAATAAGTTCAATGTGAAGTTATATGTAGAAGACATATCGTTTTCCATTCCGTCTTGGGGAGGGAAGGGGAAAGGGGGAAAGAAAATTTGGAACTCAGGTTCATGTGGAACTGAGTGTTGTAAACTAAAAATAAAAAATCTTAATAAAGGAAAAGAAAATTACTGTCTTATAACACAGTTTAAGATATGGTACTGCTAAACTATACTCCTTTACATTTTTTTTTCATTTTTTCTTTTGATATTCTTGACTTTTTGTTCTTCCAAATGAATTTTGTTATTATTTTTTCTAATTCAGTAACAATTTTTTTGTAATTCAATTGGGGTAGCATTGAATTATAAATTAGTTAAGACATAATTGTCACTTTATTGTATTTGGCTCTACCTACCCCTGAGCAATTGGTATTTCTCCTATTTCCTTTATTTTTATTTGTATACCCAGGGTTTGGCTCAGTATTTTGCTTATTACAAATGTGTAGGAATTATTTTTTTTGGTTCACTCATTCAGTCACTCCTACTTGCATCTTATTCCTTTTGATTTTGCCATAAATTTTGCTTTGTATTTGCTGCTGGGGTTTCAAATCAGTCATTCTCTTTTCAAAAAAAAAACCCTACTAACATTTGTCTGAAATACTCTATTGTTTGTCTTTTTTTTTTCTCTGAAGCCACAACTTATTATTCTAACATCTATTCTTATTTCTTTTGAAATGCTTAATTGTTTTATTGCTCTTCTGACTATTTTGGTTTTCTTCAACTTGGTTCTTCATGTCTAGTCTTGAATGGTAGCTGGGAGCTGCACTGTGAAAGACATTAATTTCTACATATTGTAGCTTGCATTTAATCTTAGAAGCAATGGGGAACTATTTGAGCTTTCCGAGTGGAAGAGTGACATGGTAAGGCATTTTCCTTACATATCATAATTTGACAATGGCATGATGAATGAAGGATAGATTCCTGAGGAAGAAAACCCTGAATCCTAGAAAAAAAAAACAGTTAAGGGAGAGCATTAAAATAATACAGAAATTCTGGAGAAACTGTGAACTAAGTAAATGGTGATGTGAATGGTGAGATTTTTTTTTTAAAAAAAAGAATATATCCCTATACAAAGAAGAATATAGTAGGTATATCCACCTGTGATATCTATGCCATGCAGATTGAAGTGAAATAAATAATAATAATAAATTCAGCATACTAAATTATTTTTTAAAATTTATTCTACTTTTAATTTATGGAATAAAACATATTTCCATAACATAGTATAAGAAAAAAAAAACATGATTACACATGAAACTGGAAATTTATTATGTACAACTTGCTATTCCTTTTAAATATATGATAAAATTATCATGTAAATTTCTCTTTTTTTCCTTCCCACCCCATGCCCAAGAGATGGCTACCATTATACACAAATAGGTATGTATGTAAGTCTTTACATCTTTTCTAATATCATTGAGCTTTAACATTTCTTATAGCACAGTAGTATTCCATCACAATCACATACAAAAAATTCACATTACTTTTTGAAAAAAGAAAGACATGCTATTAACCTCCAGCAATATCCCTAGAACCCTTAGGTTGAGATGAACTCTGCATTGCTTTAAGGAATCAGAGTTGTCTGTTGAATTTGAGAGGGAAAAAACCTTATATGGAATATATTCCTTATTTATATGTCATAAGTAGTCCTAACAAAGGCCACCGAAGAGCTAATGGAATTATATTATTTGGAATTCATGAATATTTCTCAAAATCATAAAAATGATACTAATATTGATAGTATCAAAGCCAATTCTAAGCACTTTTTAACCCATTAAGACTAGTGATGCATCTGTAACTATCAAAATACAAATAGCTAGCCATAACTTACATATGTATGTGCATATATATGTACATACATGTGTACATATATATTCATATATGAGAGATTTTTCATTTATGAATAAATTAGGTCCAACAACATGAGGAAAGAACTACAGTTTATGCTTTATTCCTTAGCAAAAGTTTTCCCTTCATTACTATTCTTGTAGCCTCTTTTATCTGCTTATTTCGTAGACTATATATAATAGGGTTCAGAAAAGGAGGTATTATAGAATAGAATATTGATATTATAATATCTTTAATGGAACCAGAATCTGAAGGTGGTTGTAGGTATGAATAATAACCTGAAAAAAGAAACAAAGAAACTACAATGATGTGGGGGACACAAGTAGAGAAGGCTTTCTTTTGGTCTTCTTTCTTTGGAAATTTGAAGACAGTGGAAAATATGCTAATGTAAGATGCAGTGATGAAAGCAAAGCAGCCACCCCCAATCACCAGAGTAGAGACAAGTAAGCATAACATATTGCTGAATGTCTCTGAGCAAGAGATCTTGAGTAGAGAGGGGATGTCACAGAAAAACTGGTGGATCACATTGGATTGGCAGAAAGACAATTGAAATGTGTAAACAGTATGGAAACCTGCATACAAAAGGCCAGTGAACAAGCAAATTAAGGTCATCTGAATACAGACACCAGGATTCATGATCACTGAATAGAGAAGTGGGTGGCAAATGGCAACATAACGATCACGGGCCATGGCAGTGAGCAAAGTAAACTCAACATATGCCATGAAATTCACCAGGAATACCTGAGCTGCACATCCAGGAACTGAGATAGCTCTGTTGTTTACCAGGGAGTTAATAGATGGCTGGGGAATTGTTATTGATATGAAGCAGGCATCCACAATGGACAGATTCCTAAGGAAAAAGTACATGGGGGTGTGGAGTCTCCTGTCAAAGGTGGTGATGATGACAATGAGGAGATTCCCCATCAAGCCTGCTGAGTAAATGAGAAACAAAAGCAAAGAATATAAGATCTGCAGCTCACGGGTGTCAGAAAACCCCATAAGGAGAAATTCAGTCACAGTGGTGGTAAAGTTAGACATTTTCAGACTCCAATTTGTGACCTAGGGAGCCAAAGAAAAATGAAACAGTCCATCAATCAATGATTATTAAAGCCATACTGCGTGTAGGAGAGACTATTTCATTTTTATCATTAGTATATAAGACATTGCCCCTGTAGTGTACTGGCTGTGTGACTCTGGGCAAGTCAGGTTACCTCTCAAGGAAAAACTACAAGTTACATGAGAGGTGGAGTCCTGTCCTTGTAAAGGAAATTACTACAACTGGGAATTCCAAATATTAAAAACATGGATACTTAAGGAAGCAAATAGTGTTACCAAAGACCCCACATTGACTTTTTTCCTGTAATGTGTTGATTATCTGTGAGTGAATAACCAGCACAGACAATCTGACCTGGGTCAGAAGCCACCAATGAAAATGATGATCTTTAATTCTTTAAGTCCTCTGAGATGTGGTCTTAGAGTGTCTTTATATCCATGAACACTTTGAAGAAAAAGTCAGAAATTTTAAATGACATACTTTCAAAAATACCAGCTGCTTTTGCTGGCACTGGAAACAGGGACTATAACTTTTTCTCCTACCACTGCCCTCAACACACTTTCCCACTGACTGAAAGAAGAAATCACAGGCGAATATGAAATATATACAACCATATATTTTTCCTATCCAGGTACAGGAGAATGGTGAAGTGTGCTGACCTGGCCTGCTATTGTCTCTGCTCCTCTGAATAGTCTCACTTCATCTAATTGTCACCATAGCTGGTCACTGGCTCTCCCGATCTTATCACTTCAATTTTTTTCCATTCAGAGGCATCATGCAACGAAAAATGAGTGGCCTACCACCCTCCCCCAACTCTACCCTTGTCTAATATGGAATGGCATCCAAGGGACCAGAATATCCTGAGACTCCATCCCCCTTTCTCTTAAGCCCTCTATCGCCCTAAAGAAATCATTCAAGGTTAAGGATCCAGAATTTGGGGGCGGTTGGTAGACAGACATTTCTTGGCCATTAATTCTCCACAATGACATTTTCAGTTGAGTGGTAATCAATTCCTGGCAGAGGAGCTACATTTTTGTTATGTTAAACACATATATACATACATACATACATACATACATACATACATACATACATACATACATACATATATTTGTTAACATGTATATGTATATTTGATTTTTTCTCATTTTCAGTCCTGAATTCTGTTCCATATTTCTCACTCTTCCTCACCCATTGAAAAGTAGACAAAAAATAGTATGCATATATATATTCACCTAAAGCAAATGACCATAGTAGTTATCAGTGAAAAATGGAGAGACAGACAGACAGAGAGAGAGCGAGAGAGAGAGAAAGAGAGAGAGAGAGAGAGAGAAGGAAAGAAAGAAGGAAGGAAGGAAGGAAGGAAGGAAGGAAGGAAGGAAGGAAGGAAGGAAGGAAGGAAGGAAGGAATTAAGGATGGAGGAAGGAAAGAAGGAAGGAAGAAGTAAAAGAAAAGAAAATCTGCTTTAATACCTGTCCTGAGTCCCTTGCTTCTCTATCTGAATGAAGAGTGATGGCTTCATCATGAGTCTATTGGATCTATGGTTTATTGTTTTGTTCATTAGTTTTTTTCAAACTTGATTATATTCAAAATATTGTTGTTAGTATATAATTATATTGTTTATGGTTCCTTCATGTTGCTTCATTTTATACATATCTTCCCAAGTTCTTCTCAAATTTTCCACTTTATTTCATGTTTGCAGATGATAATTGGCTTAGCCATTCCCCAATTCAAGCTCATCCCCTCTGTTTCCAATTTTTTACCACCACAAAAAGAACTTATATAAACATATTCATACATAAGGGTTCCTTTGCTTCTCCTTTACTCTCTTTGAAATAAGTGGTGTCACTGGGTAAAAAGGTATTATTCATGATTCAATTGCTTGTCAGATGTTGCTCTAAATTGCTTTGCATAATGGTTAGACCAGTTCAAAACTCCACCAATAATAGTCCTTCAGTTTGGCCACAGGGAGATTATATTTTTTTTTAAATCTGTTTTACAAATGAATGCTCATGAAGGTGAAATTGAGAGAAATATTAATCAATCAATGACACACAACCACCAATTAAATGTAAAATAATGTATGACAAATCTCAGAAACAAGTTTTCCAGGGTTATAGCAACAAGATATCACAGATTAGGAACAAAAGTTCCTGCGAACCCAGCATAAAACTGCTTTCCAAATATCTGTCATATGTAAGAACTTAAACATGAATCTTTTCAAACTATTGGTACCTCAATTGGGCAAATGAGGTTTTCAGCCCTATATGAGGCTATAATTGGTAAAGAAGTACTAACAATTGGGCAAAACTATTGGGACTACTGCTTGCTGTATGACCATATTGCCAAGTGGTGTCTGATTTGATGTGTAATTTATTAATATTTGAAAGAATGAACTTGAAAGACTGAGTTTTGTTTAAAAATTTTATATGTACTAACTCATTTGTTCCAGTTTCACTCAGGGAAGTGGTCAGATCTATGGCTGGGCAGGGATAGAGAGTGCTCCAATATCAGAAACTTGGCAGCCAGCTAAATGAATGGGAAAGGGGATAATTTTAGAGATTGAAATAAGATAAAAATATGAAATTCACAAATATTTGAAAGAGATTAGAGAGATGGAAAGAAAAAGGAAAGAAAGAAAGAAAAAAGAAAGAAAGAAAAAGGAAGGAAGGAAGGAGGGAAGGAGGGAAGGGAGGGGCAAAATTAGAGTGGAGGAAGCATTCAATTCAAATTCACTTTTATCATACCTGAATAAGGCAACAAGTCTCCTTGCTGTTACCTTCTCCAGAATGAACTGCTCAGAAAATTATAAAGTTTGCATTGTTGTCTGGCCATCATAATTCTGTTTTCCTTGATTTGGAAGCAAGTTTTCCCTCAATTTTCCCCATTATATTTGTAGATGAAGTTGTGTACCAGGTTTGATAGGATGACTCCTTAGGCCAATTTCATCTTTGCTGCAAATTCCTTGTATTTCCTTGGGGACAGTTTCCCCACTCTTTAGCCAAATACAGAGAGGCAGAGATCATTGCACTGGGGTAATTATCTCTGGGTAGCAAAAGAAAAGGTGCCAAATGAAGTTCCCCCCAAGAGCAATGAGAAAGTGTTCAAGAAATATTAATTAATGAGCATGTATGAGAGTACTTATTATGGCTGTAAGATTCATTATCTCTCAGGTTCCCTCAAAAGAACCTTAATAAGCCTCCTTCACCCATTCTTGAAAATGCAAAAGAGGAGAGATTCAAGTGTCCTGAGGAGCTCTTTGGCTTATTAACTCAGTTTATGCAGATATGCTGTGGCTATGGTTATGGTTTTGAATATAGGCAAGAGAGCTTCACAAATTTTGTGTAAAATGTTTTAAACCATATTTTACTAAAACTGGGACTTCTGGGAGCCAATATGGCAGAGTAAGCAATAAGTTTCTGTATCCCTCCCATATTGACCTCTAAAACAACACCAAAAAAACTTCCCAGGAAAAATCCTGGAACAGCAAAAACAGCAGAAAGATGAGATGGAGCAGTCTCTTAGCCTAAGAAAGTTTGAAGATCATCAACAAAGGTCTGTTTCATTCATGAAAAAAGGAGTGCATTACAGGACAGGAAGCATCATAGCAAGCCAGTGGCAAGCCCCACCTCAACAAATCAGTGGAAAGTCCTGAGCCCCCGGGTAGTGGAGAGGGCAAATGCTGAAACTGGGATCCCCAACATACCTTAGCAAAGCCAGGGAAAACAATACACTCCAGTACAGATAACCATACCCTATTTCCTCTTTTTCTCAGAAGTGCATGGCACCTGCACAAAAATTACCAAAGTAGTAGGGGATAAAAACCTCATAATCCAATGCAGAAAGGCAGAAATATTAAATGCATCTTTTTCAGATCACAGTGCTATGAAAATTATATTTAATAAAAGGCCATGGAAATATAGGCTAAATATTAATTAGACACTAAATAATCTAATCCTAAAGGATGAGTGGGTCAAACAAGAAATCATAAAAACAATCAACCATATCGTACAAGATAATGACAATAATGAGACAACATAATAAAACCTGTGGGTTGCAGTCAAGTGGGTTGTTAGGGGAAATTGTACATCTCTCAAAGTTTAGAGTAATAAAATAGAAAAAATGAGATCAATCGGACATGCAACCAAAAAACCTAGGGAAAAAAAAAACAAATAAAAAAATCCCCAATTAAATACCAAATTAGAAATTCTGAAAATCAAAGGAGAGATTAATAAAATTGAAATTAAGAAAATTAGTAAACTAATAAATAAAACTAAGAGCTGGTTTTATGAAAAAAACAGTGAAATATATAAACTGATGGTTAATTTGATTAAAAAAGAATAAAATACCAAATTGCCAGTACCAAAAATAAAAAGGGTGAATTCACCACTATTGAAGAGGAAATTAAAACAATAATTAGGAAATATTTTGCCCAGCTCTCTGACAATCAGTTTGACAATATTAGTGAAATGGATGAATATTTTTAAAACTATGAATTGCCTGGAACAGCAGAAGAGGAAATAAAATACCTAAATAACCCCATTTCAGAAAAAGAAATTAAACAAGCCATCAATGAAATCCATAAGAATCAAATGGATTCAAAAATTAATTCTACCAAATTTTTGAAAAACAATTAATTCAAACACTATATAAACTATTTGAAAAAAATGGGTGAAGAAGGAACCCTACCAAATTCTTTTTATGACACAAATATCATGTTGATATCCAAACTAAGAAGAGCCAAAATAGATAAAGAAAATTATAGAGCAATTTTCCTAATGAATATAGATGCAAAAATTTTACATACAGTATTAGCAAGGAGATTATAGCAACTTATCACAAGAATAATACACTATGACCAGATGAGATTTATAGTAGGAATGCAGGGCTGGTTCAATATTATAAAAACTATCAGTAAAACTGACCATATCAATAACAAAATTAACAGAAATCATATGATCATCCAAATAGATGCAGAAAAAACTTGGCAAAATACAACACCCATTCTTATTAAAAACACTAGTGAGCATCAGAATAAATGAAATTTCCTTAAAATAATAAGTAGCATCTATGTTAAATCATCAGCAAGCATTATATGTAATGGGATAAGTTGCTTTCCCAGTAAGGTCAGGGATGAAACAAGTATATCCATTATCCCCATTGTCATTCAATATTGTACTGGAAATGTTAGCTTTAGCAATAAGAGAAGAAAAATAAATTGAAAGAATTAGAATAGGCAAAAAAGAAACAAAGTTATCACTCTTTGCAGATGATATGATGGAATACTTAGAGAATCAAACAGAAAAACTACTTGGAATAATTAACAACTTTAGCAAAGTTGCAAGATATAAAATAAACCCACACAAATCACCAGCATTTCTATATATTACTAATAAAGCCCAAAACCAAGAGATGGAAAGAGAAATTCCTTTTAAAGTTACTGTAGACATTGTAAGATATTTGAGAGTCTATCTGTCAGGACAAACCAAGGAATTGTATGAGTACGATTACAAAACACTTTTCACACAATTAAAGTCAAAAGTAAATAGTTGGAAAAATATCAGTTGGTGATGGGTAGACTGAGATAATATATAATAAAATGAACAATTCTACCTAAATTAATTTACTTATTTAGTGCCATAGCAATCAAACTAGCAAAAATTATTTTGTAGGGCTATAAAAAATAAGTTAAAAAATTCACCTGGAAGAAAAAAGTTCCTGAATATTAAGGGAATTAATTAAAGGAAAGGCAATGGAAGGTGGCCTATCTGTACCAGATCTAAAACTGTATTATAAACCAGAAATCACCAAAATTACTTAGTACTGGCTAAGAAATAGAGTGCTGGATCAATGGAATAGGTTAAGTACACAAGACACATTACTCAATGACTATAGTACTTTACAGTATGTTAAATCCAAAGGCCCCAGCTTCTGGGATAAAAACTCACTATCTGACAAATCTTCTGGGAAAACTCAAAAAAAATATGGCAGAAACTAGGCATAGACCAACATCTTACACCACATATGAAGATAAAATCAAAATGGGTACACAATTAAAATATAAAAGCTGATACTATAAGCAAATTAGGAGAGCAAGGTATAGTTTACCTGTCAGATCCATGGTGAAGGGAACCAAATAAGAGATAGAGCACATTATGAAATAAAAAATGGATAATTTTGATTACATTAAATTGAAAAGGTTTTGCAAGTACAAAGCAAATGCAGCCAAGATTAGAAGGGAAACAGATGGGAAACAATTTTTAGAGCCAATGTCTCTGTTAAAGGGCACAATTCCAAAGTATATAGAGAGCTAAGTCAAAATTATAAGAAAGAGAGCCATTCTCCAGTTAATATATGGTCAAAATTATAAGAAAGAGAGCCATTCTCCAGTTAATATATGGTCAAAGGCAGCTTTAAAACAAAGAAATTAAAGCTATCTATAGTCATATAAAATGCTTTAAATCCCTACTAAGTAGAGAAATAAAAATTAAAATAATTCTGAGGTACCACATCACACTTATAAGATTGGCTAACATGACAAAACCAGAAAATGATAAATGTTGGAGAAGATGGGGAAAAATTGGAACACTAATGCATTGCTGGTGGAGTTATGAGCTGATCCAACCTATCTGGAGAACAATTTGGAAATATTCCCAAAAGGCTATAAAACTGTGATTTCCCTTTGACCCAGAAATACCACTTCTAGATCTCTGTCCCAAGAGATCATAAAAATGAGAAAAAGATCCACATGTACGAAAATATTTATAGCAACTCTTTTTGTGGTGGCTAAGAATTGGAAACTGGGGGATGGCCATCAATTGGGGAATGGCTGAACAAGTTGCATAATGAATGTAATGGAATACAATTGTTCCATAAGAAATGATGAGCAGGAGGATTTCAGGAAAACCTGGAAAGACTTCCTTGAACTGGTGGTAAGTGTGGTGAGCAGAATCAGGAGAACATTGTACACAGTAATAGTAAGAATTTCCAATGACCAACTTTGATAGACTTAGCTCTTCTCAGCAATTCAAGGATCTAAGACCATTCAAAAAGAGCTACAATGGAAAATGCAATGCACAATCCAGAGAATGAACTATGGAGTCTGAACACAGATTGAAGCATACTATTTTATCTCTTTCTTTGTTGGTTTTTCTTTCTCATTTTTTCCCTTGGTTCTAATTCTTCTTTACAACATGATTAATGTTGATATATGTTTAATATGATTATCCATTATGGCCTATATCGGAATGAATGCTGTCTTGGGGAAGTGGGAGGGGAGGAAGGGCAAGAAACTTTAGAACCTAAAATCTTGTAAATGGGAAGGATGAAAATGATAAATAAATAAATAATCATAGATAGGTAGATATACGAATAAGTCAGAGAAAAACAAAATGTATTTTAATTTTTATATCACATTCAGCTCCAAAGAATCTCTCATCACATTTTGCCATTCTTTTTCAAGAAAGAATCTAGTTAAGGAAACCTACAAATAAAGTAATGACATCTGACGGACAAAAAAAGACATTTGAAGCCCATAGCTCCCCATCCTTCTACCAAGAAGAAAGTGGTCAGTTCCAATCCATTTCCTTTGTGTTTTCTGGTCTCTTATTCCAATCTTCCTTGATATTTATCATTTGATCTTAGAGTGAAATGAATATTTTTTAGATTAACATAACAGTTGTTCTCCAATTTTGTTTTTGTTATGACAAAAAGGCTTGCTACGGATATTCTCATGTCTATAGTATGTTCATTTCTGCAATTGATGTGTTTGAGGTATACTCTCATTAATGTCTCTCAGCATTAAAAGTTACACGCAATCTAGTGATTTTTTCTTGAAAATTCTAAATTAATTACCAAAAGGTTAGACTTGTAGCCACACAAAAGGTAATAAACATGTCAGCCTTTCCAATATTGACTTTTTCCAACTTTTATCAACCTTAACTGATTTCATATTTTGTCTATAATGCATATGATGGTATGTGTGACTCTATGTAATTTATTTAACTCTCAGTGCTCTGGGACAGTCTTTAATGGTATAAGTGATAGAGAAGGGAAAGATTAGCAAGGGGGAGAGGTGGGGCTCCTTACACTGCAGTTCTATTAACCAATGAATTCATATATCTATCCCAGTTCCTATGTTATCATGAAGAACTCTATACCAACTTTTAGACTGTAATATCGTACTTGATATGCATTGGATATAATTTTTTCACAAAACATATTTATTGGTAGAAAAAATACAATTCATTTCCTCATAAATCATTAATATTGAGCATATTAGTCATATCATATCAATATCTGGGTTCTTGTTCATCCTTTGTCATGGAATGATGTCTTGACTTGCACATGAATCAAATTTAAATGAGGCAGAGTTGGAGAAGGTTGTCAGTCTCATTCTCTTTCCAGAGGAATAGAAGTCAATGACAAAAGTCAAGATGACTTTTGCACATGGCTCAGGATACGACAGACAACCTTCGCATCTTCTTTGGTATGTGACCAATCTCTAATTGCTTCATAGTACCTGCTTCAGCTTTATGGCCAATGGAACAAATTCTTCTCATTCATCCATCCTGTTGGGGAGATCTTCACATCCTTAGATAGTCTCCTAACTCCCCAAATGGATTTAAGGCTTGTTGTTTGTCTTTAACCTGATTTGACCAATGTACCAAGATGTTTTTACCAGGGCGTGGCCACTGTGCATGCTACTGCTTCTTAGAGCCACAGCTGAAAGTTGAGTAACAAGTAGACACCAAAGGCAGACAAGCAGCCCAGAAAAGGGCTTAGCAAACTCTCACACCAGTGGTGCTTTTTCCTCCCTTAACACCCCATACTAAGTTCATGGATGAGTTGCAATAAATCCAGAGGATTATAAACAAAATAACAAGAAATTTTAATCTCAATTCATATGAAGATGAGTTATTTAGCTTAGTAAAGAGCAAACTAAGAGAAGACATGATAACTGGCTTAAAATTTTGGAAGGCTTTCACTTAGAAAAGTGACTAGAACACTTTTTAAGATTTTTAAGGACACAACACCTTAGAGAAACCTTAGAGCAGCCTGGGTTTATATATATGGCTTTGGATATTCTTTCAGTCCCTCAGATTTGGTGATTATTTGACTCATATATTTTGGGGCTGCCTTTTTTCATCAATTGTGTCAAACTCAATTTGAAACAAATACCACTAAACTATAGGTAAGGATACTTATGGGCTGAATATTGAATTAGAAAACCACATATTAACATTATCTGTGTTCTTGTGAATTTTGTTTTCTTGAATATTTCCTAATTACATTTTAATCTGATTAGGTTGGCACTCAGGAATGCTGTTGACAATATTGTGGTTTGTAGTCTACATGTTTTATAACTCTGCGTTATACAATACATTTGTATTGATTCACTGTAGATTTGTACTGTTCAGCTTTTATCCATTGTCTAGTACTTTATTGATGTTCTTAGTCTAACTGTGTTAGCTTTATCTATGTTTAAGAAAAGAATTGGTAAATAAATCCATTGTCACCTCACCACACAATGTTAATGTTAAGATCCTCCCCTTGTATGTTCTTTGTACTTAATTTTGGGATTTGTAATAGTTAAAATACTAGTTAAAATGGCAGCACTCAAAGTTGTTCTTAAATTAAATCGCAGTTTCACTTTTAAATTAAATTAAATTACAATTTTAAATATCTCAATCATAATTTTGAGTGAAGAACTAACTGTTCAGAGAAAGGGTTAAAATATTCCTTGGTTTTGGACTTGGCCTGGAACTCCTACCTCCTCCATTTTGAATGGAGTAAAACTTTGTGTTTTCTGAATGGTCTTGAGAAATTTGGACTTCTCATGTTTCCATGGGTTTCCAAGTGTCTTCCCCTTATCAGCTTATGTAGTTCTTACATTAGACAGTTACAAATATACCAGATGAAGTTGTATACATTCACAAAAATCACAGCAAAAAAGTTACATGATGTCTAAGGGGGGAACATCTCAAGCAACCTAGACAGGAGACAAAAAGGACTACTGAGAACCTGGAGCTGAGTGTTACCCACATGCCCTATGTCTACTTCAGCATCTTGGACTCTGCATTTACTTCCAGGAGAGCAAAAGGCCTCTAGCACATTGTGCTCCTCCTTCAATAAGCTTGTGGGACATGGACAAGAATGTCACAAGATCATTTGGCTGTGATGGACTATAATATGTATTATTTTAGGAAATTTCCAAATTAATGAAATCACTGATTCATGTGAATATTTGAACTTAATCTCAGCTTAGAAGTATATGTTATTTTGGGCATAGAAAACAAGCTCCTTTATGTTTAAAAATCTGTAGCTATTTCCATGTATTTCTTATTAATGAGGAACATACCTAAGTTAGGGCAGCTACATGGCACAGTAGACAGAAAGCCAAGCCTTTGGTCAGGAAGACTCATCTTCCTGAATTCAAATCCGACCTCAGACATTTACTAACTATTTGACACTGAGCCAGTCACTTAACTCTGTTTGCCTCAGTTTCTTCATCTGCAAATGAGATGGACAGGGAAATGGTAAACCACCCTAGCATCTTTGCCAAGAAAATCTCAAAAGGGGTCACACAGAGTCAGATAAGACTAAAAAACAGCTAACCAATAATAATAACAAATTGTTCATATAGTTTGAATGAGATAGGAATCAACAACTTTATATGTGTATATATGCATTTTTGTTGTATATGTGTATGTATATGTATGTACCTGTGTATATCCACACACACATATATCTGTATATACACATATATATGTATTCATACATATATGTATATATATAGATATATCTATATCTATATCTGTATCTATATCTATATCTATATTTATATCTATATATATATATATGACCACCAGACCTTATCATCTACTACCCTGCCACTGAATCCTCTAGAATCTTGACAGTGTCATCTGACCTCTTGATGTAACGTAAGGATGGTCTTGCCATCTACCCCACTGAAACTTAGGATTTTTGAGCCTTCAATTTACCCTGTGTCTGAACTTCGTTTTATCTTTTGTCCTTCTACCTAAAATATAAGCTCCTCAAGAGAACAAACTCTTTACTTTTTTAAAATTTTTCTTTATTTTATTTTAGTTAGTGGAATGAAACAAACATTTCATATAACACTGTAGCATTTTTTTTCTTTTTTTTCTTTTTTTTCTTTTTTTTAATTTATTTTTAATATGTTTAGTTTTCAGCATTGATTTTCACATGCGTTTGAATTACAGATTTTCTCCCCATTTCCACCCCCCCACTCCAAGAT
>CM053622.1:814757523-814809120 GCA_028646595.1 Phalanger gymnotis
AAGAAAACTCCTAGGAATATTGTGGCCAAATTCCAGAGCTCCCAAATCAAGGAGAAAATATTGCAAGCAGCCAGAAAGAAACAATTTCAGTATTGTGGAAACACAATCAGAATAACACAGCATCTAGCAGCTTCTACCTTAAGGGATTGAAGGGCTTGGAATACAATATTCCAGAGGTCAATGGAGCTAGGATTAAAACCAAGAATCACCTACCCAGCAAAATTGAGTATCATGATCCAAGGCAAAATATGGATTTTCAGAAAATAGAGGACTTTCAAGCTTTCTCAGTGAAAAGACCAGAGCTGAATAGAAAATTTGACTTTCAAAAACAAGAATCAAGAGAATAATGAAAAGGTAAACAAGAAAGAGAAATCATAAGGCACTTACTAAAGTTGAACTGTTTTGTTTACATCCTACTTGGAAAAATGATGTGTATGATTCATGAGACTTCAGTATTAGGATAGCCGAAGGGAATATACATATATATATATATATATATATATATATATATATATATATATATATATATATATATATATATACACACATATATGTGTGTGTGTGTGTATACATATATATATATGTGTGTGTGTGTGTATGCATGTGTATGTGTATATATATATATATATATACATATATATATATATGTATGTATAAAGAGAGAGAGACAGACAGACAGACAGAGGGCACAGGGTGAGTTGAATATGAAGGGATGATATCTAAAAAATAAAATCAAATTAAGGGATGAGAGAGGATTATACTGAGAGAGAGAGAAAGGGAGAGATAGAATGGTGTAAATTATCTCTCATAAAAGTGGCAAGAAAAAGCAGTTCTGTAGGAAGAGAAGAGTGGGCAGGTGAGGGGAAATGAATAAATCTCACTTTCATCGGATTTGACCTGAGGAGGACATACCATACACACTCAACTGGGTATCTTACCCCACAGGATAGAAGGAGGAAGAGGATAAAAAGGGGGGATGATAGAAGGGAGGGCAGATAGGGGGAGGAGGTAATCAAAAACTAACCTTTTCGAAAAGGGACAGGGTCAAGGGAGAAAATTCAATAAAGGGAGATAGGTTAGGAAGGAACAAAATATCATTAGTCTTTCACAACATGAGTATTGTGGAAGGGTTTTACATAATGACACACATGTGGCCTATGTTGAATTGCTTGCCTTCTTAGGGAGGGTGGGTGGGGAAGGAAGAAGGGAGAGAATTTGGAACTCAAAATTTTAAAAACAGATGTTCAAAAATAAACAAAAATAGTTTTTCCATGCTACTAGGAAATAAGATACATAGGCAATGGGGTGTAGAAATTTATCGTGTCCTACAAGAAAGGAAGGGAAAAGGGGATGGGAGGGGAGTGGGGTGACAGAAGGGAGGGCTGACTGGGGAACAGGGCAACCAGAATATACGCCATCTTGGAGTGGGCGGAAGGGTAGAAATGGGGAAAAAATTTGTAATTCAAACTCTTGAAAATCAATGTAGAAAACTAAATATATTAAATAAATTTTAAAAAAATTAAAAAAAAATAAATCAATAAATGTAAACTGAAAAAAAATAAATTCAACAAATTAGTTTCAAAAAACAAGAAAGAAAATTGCCTCAGAGGTCCTAGAACCAGAGGGTAAAACTGTCACTGAAAGAAGCCATAGATCACTCCTGGAGAAAGATCCCAAATTGAAAACTCCAAGAAATATAGCCAAATTCCAGAACTACCAGGTCAAGGAGAAAATATTGCAAGCAGCTAGAAAGAAATGATTCAGATATCATGGAAATACAGGATCACGCAGGATCTTTCAGCTTCTACATTAAATGACAGGAGAAATTGGAATATGATATTCCAAAAGGCAAAGAGCTTGGACTACAACTAAGGATCAACTATGCAGCAAAATTAAGCATAATTTTTCAGGCAAAGAGATGGACATTCAATGAAATAAGGGAATTCCAGATCTTCCTGATTAAAAGGCCAGAGCACAATGGAAAACTGTATTTTCAAATACAAAACTCAAGAGAGACATAAAAAGGTAAAGGGGGAAAAATACCCTAGTTAATCAACAAGGCAAATTAGTTACATCCTTATATCGGGTTATTTTGTTTTATATATGTTTAATATATACATGTGTGTGTGCGTGTGTATGCATATATGTACACATATGTCAGTCTTGAAAATAGTATACTTATTGTGACAATTGAAAGGGATATTCTTAGACTGTGGATGTCAGTATAAAATAACCAATATAATGATAAAAAATATAATTATAGAGATATAAAGGGATTCTTCTGGGAGAGGAGGTTAAGAGGTAGTAGAAAAGGGTAAATTACATCACATGAAGAGGCACAAAAACATATTTTAGTAGAGGGAAAGAGCAGTATCTGAGCTTTACTCTCATCAGATTTGGCTCAATAAGGGAATAGCATACCCTGAAAAGTATAGAAATCTAATTTTTCCTACAGGCAGTAGGAGGGGAAAGGGCAGAAAAAAGAGAGGGGGTGGTCAGAAGGGAGGGAAGAAGTAGCAAGTGAAAAACGGGAAGACAAGGAAGGAGAATCAAGAGGGAGGGTAAACTGAGGAAGGTGGCGGTCAAAAGCAAAACTTTGTTAAGGAGTGGAAGCAGAAAGGGAGAAATAAAATCATAAACAGGGGGAAATAGGATGGAGAAAAATACACAGATAGAAATCATAACTGTGAATGTGAATGGGATGAACTCTCCCATAAAACGGAAGCAGGTAGCAGAATGGATTAAAAACCGTAATCCTACAATATGCTATTTATAAGAAACACATTTGAAACAGGGCGATACACACAGAGTAAAGGTAAAAAGCTAATGTAAAAAAAAAGCAGGGGTAGCAATCCTAATCTCAGGCAAAGCAAAAGCAAAGAGATCTAATTAAAAGAGATAAGGAAGAATAACACATCCTGCTAAAAGGCACCATAAACAATGAAGCAATATCATAGTGATATGGCATGCAAATTCTTAGAGGAGAGGTTAAGAGAGTTACAGGAAGAAATAGACAGCAAATAATAATGGGAGACTTCCACCTCCCCCTCCCTGAACTTGATCAATCTAACCCCAAAATAAACAAGAAAGAAGGTAAGGAGGTGGACAGAATTTTAGAAAAGGCAAATATGATAGATCTCTGGAGAAAACTGAATGGAGATAAAAAGGAATATATATTTTTTCTCAGCAGCACATTGGCACATACTCAAAAATTGACCATGTACTAGGGCATTAAAAAGCTCACAATCCAGTGCAGAAAGACAGAAGTAGTCATAGCATCCTTTTCAGATCATGATGCAATAAAAATTACTTGTAGTAAATTAACAGGGAAAAATAAGCTAAAAATTAGTTGGAAACTAATCTAATTCTAAATAATGAGTGGGCCAAAGAATAAATCATAGAAACATTAATAACTTCATTCAAGAGAATGACAATAATGAGACAACATACCAAAACTTATGGGATGCAGCAAAAGCCGTTCTTAGGGGAAGTTTTATATCTCTGAATGCTTACATGAAAAAAAATAGAGAAAAAGGAGATCAATGAATTGGGCATGCAACTGAAAAAGCTACAAAAAGAACAAATTGAAAATCCCCAATTAAATACCAAATTAGAAATACTGAAAATCAAAGGAGAGATTAATAAATTTGAAATCAAGAAAACTATTGAATTAATAAATAAAACCAAGAGCTGATTTTATGAAAAAATGTGGCATCTCACATATTTTTATGATTATGATTAAGGATTCTGTTTAAATTACATGGGGACATTTTTTTCAGTGGTTTTCATGCCCAGTGTTTACTCAATAGCTCTCTTCCCAGTAGTCCTTGTACTTAGTGTTTCAACCAATTTGATTGTGAGTTAATAAGCTTATGTTCTGAGTCAATGGTCTGAGAGATTTCATATTACCTCTGTGTCTCCCTCTGTCTGTCTCTGTCTCTGTGTTTCTGTCCCTTTCTAAATATAGACATAGATATGTAGATATGGATATAGTAGTTCTCCCTTATCCAAGGGCCATGCTATTCCAAGAGTCCTAGTGGATTCCAGAAACCAGGGATAGTAATGAATCCTACAGATAAAGTTCTCAGTTGAACTTTCAACACTTATGTTAACTTTACTGTACAGTCATGTTCTCTCTTTCTTCTCTCCTGCCCTTGGTTAGGCCCTCCATGGCCTCCCAACCCCTTAATCAAAAAAATAAAAAATTAAGAGCCTCCAAATGATGTAGAAGAACAGACCAAAGGAGAGACCACCTGTCATGGTGTAGTAGGAAGGCCGAATTTATAATCTCAAATATAATCATGTATGTGTTTGAATGGTTCGAAATCGCAAGGTATGAGAGATTCTCTAAGGAGAAAACAACGAGAAATTTATTTAGGCCCCACCGCAGCAAAAACTTGAACCAGCCTCCCCATTCCAACATCTTGACAAAAAGACTCCAGGCCCAGAAAGCCCATTTCACAAGGGCAACTAGGAGACCAAAGAAAAGCAAGAGAGTATTTAGCCAAATCATGTTCACTGGCCTCACGTTCCTGCTCGCACTCGGGTAAGCCCTGCCTCCACAGCTCTGGCTTCCGCAGCTTCTGGCTTCTGCAGCTTCCTGCCTCTGCAGCTTGCTGCCTCCGCAGCTTCTGGCTTCCACAGCTTCCTGCTTCCACAGCTTCCTGCTTCCACAGCTTTCTGCTTCCACTGTACTTGTCTCTTGGCTCGCTTTTCCTCACAGCTGAGCCTCTGGCATTCTCAAGCCCCACCTCAATGACCAGAGACCATTGGTTCCCGAGTTGGCCCCTCTTAAGTCATTAATCTACACCCACACAGGTTTCACACCTGATAGAGCTTTGGGCCTGAGGCTTAGCACTTAACAGCTGAAAGTACTTCCACTCAAAAGAAACAAAAGCCATGCTAATGAGACAATTTTGCTTAACAACACACATGGTCACCAAATAGAGCTTTGCCCCTCTGAGTCCAGCCACCAGAGTGTCCAGTATTCCTGTGTCTGTCTTTGTGGTGATAATGTGACTAAAGATCCTTCCTGCCCATTCAACGGGCCTCAAGTGGGGGTGGTTAAGACAGGCCTGATTAGAGGCAGGCCTACACCTTTGTGATTTCAATCAGTGATTAAAGATCTTTCCCACACCCTTTTGGGAAGTAGATGCTAAGGCTCAGGCCCACACCCTTTTGCTGATTGGTATGAAGATCTAGGGTCCTAAAAAGAGTATATACACCCAAAAGGTAGCCATTGAGAACAGAGAATTCAGAATCCAGCCCAAGGAGGAGAAATAAGAAGTCCAAGAACTGCAGAGAGAGTGCAGAGCAGAGAGGGGGAAACCAGGGAATTGTAGAGACCAGAGAACTGAGAGGGAAGAGAACACAAGCAAGCAGACAGTTAGGATTTGTGACTGTTTATGGGGAATCCCCAGCAGGGGAGAAGGTTACAGGATGACTTGGTTCTTTGCTGCAATACTGTGTTATAATTTTCTTATTGCTACCTTGAGGTGAGCTTACTGCTTTTGGAAGATAATTACTGCTATGTCGAATTAGAGTTATTGGTCTTGGAGTTGTATGCTCTGGTGTCTAAATAAATATTATACTTCCTCTGCCTTCTACCTAGATAGTTTTTCATAGTTTGCAATTCTGAACGATACAGGCATGTTCATGGTCATCCTTGAGGTCATGAATCTTGCCTTAATGATACAGGTTTTTATCGATGAGCTCTTGCATACAGCATGAGTGTCCCTGACCTCTAAATGTCGATGAACCATGTGCTGGTCCCCTCCCTCTATGGGAACAAGGCCCCCTTCCTGCTTCCCCTATTTCCCCAGAATTCACGGTTGATTCTAGGTTATTGCAATGGTGGAAAACAAAACCTCAAATGAAGGTGGAGTACTGAATATATCAGTGGATCGAATGCCAAGATGGAGTTTGGAAGACTTAGCTTCCTGAGTTTAAATCTTGCCTCAGACACTTAGTAACTGTGTGACTTTGGGCAAGTCGCTTAGCTCTATTTACCTCAGTTTTCTCATCTGCAAAATGAGTTGGAGAAGGAAATGGCAAACCACTCCACTATCTTTGCCAAGAAAACCCCAAATGGGGTCACTGAAAATCAGACAAAGCTGAAAAAAACTGAAACTGTGTGTATTTGTTTGTTTATACACATGTATGTATAATACATATGTATATTGTCAACCTGAAAGTTTGGTTAAAAGAGGCAAACAGGTTAGATGATATATATTCATGTTATTTATTCACTTAGAGCTAGCAGAAAACATACATGCATGTAGCCAGACAAAATCTGACTGCCTGACAAAAGGAATGAGAAGGGTTAAATACATTTTAGAACCATCCCAATTCAGGGTGGCTGTGTCACTCAAATTTATGATCTCCAAATATGTTTAATCATGGCATGAGAAAGGAATCTTCTTAATTGAATAGGTGGCAAATACAATAAGATAAGAGAGTTGACAAAGGGTCAGTTGAAATTATGACCCAAGACATCTGTGTTTTCTTTACCATTAACATACCATAACATAGCATATGTCCATAAAATATTAAGATAAGAAAAATTCACATTATTCAAGATAGTGTCTCAAGTTAAGGTTCTCATCCTCAATGGCCATAAACAGAGGAAAAATGCTCTTAGTCAAAACTATCAGGCCTTGTTGACCCAGGAAGAGGCATTCTGAGTTCATTCAGAGCAAGGCACGTCTATTCCGCAAGAAAATGCAAGGCATTATGGTAGATTAAGCTCAGAGTGGGCCATAATGTCTCTCTTGATTGGCCAATCCAGGTTTTAAGCCTCTCTCAGATCTTGGGGGTTCAAAATGGTTTGGGGAGGAGTCTACAATGTATATGTATGTATATGTGTATGTGTAAATGTGTCTATATGGATACACATATATGTATGTGTGTATAAATGTATCTATATGTATACACACGTGTGTGTGTGTGTGTGTGTGTGTGTGTGATTAGTTGCTTCATGGAAGTCAGCTTTGTTAGTTCTCTATAACCAGACTCTAAAGATCTTGACCCCCCCAAAATAACAACTGAGGGAGACTTTAAGTCCCCTGCTTCTAGCAGGCTGGTTCATATAACCAAACCTCAGAAAATGCTGATTACTCCTTGTTTTCGAGTTCCAGACATAGTGGTGAAAACTATTAATTGGTCCAGTTATGTTAAGGGTCTAATTAGATGAGGACTCTCTGAGTGTACCAGCTAACTTTTAATGAGCCTTGTGAAGTTGAGGCCCTGGGGAATTTTTGTAAATATTCTGTCAATTGGCCAAGTAACAAACATTAACAAGTCTCTCGGGTGACTAAAAGGTAGTTATGTTTTCATTTCAGCACTTGGAGGGTAGGTCAGTCTCAGAGAGCTCACGGTCCTGTGATTAGCAATTCTGCCTAGTTCAAAGTTTTGCCTTAGGCTCTGGGCCTGGGACCAGAGTCTCAGAGCACTGAACTTTCTTTCCAAACAATTCCAATTCCAATTAGCAGCACTGATCTCCCTCTTTGGCAGGATGCAATCTCTTGGGGTCAGGCTATCTTCTTATTGCCAAAACAGATTAATTCAAATACAGTCTGAAAAGAAACGGATTCTATCTAGAGACCCAGATTTTTTTAACTTGCCAACAGGTTGTTGTATTCTCTTACAGACATAATTGAGTCCAATAGATAAGAATATCTTTCAGGATATTGATCTAGGACTCTGGTCAGATTTAATAGGGCGATGTGGTTCAGCAGTAACAGTCCTAGACTTGGAGTCAGAAACTCTGGATTGAGTTCTGCTTCTACACTTAGTCACAGTGACCAAAGCACTGGAACTCTGAGCCTCAGTTACCATGTGTGAAATATAATACTCCTGTTACTACTAACCTTGGCGGGCTGTTGTGGAGAAATTGCTTAGAAATTGCAAGTGTTTTATATACATGATTTTTTACTATCTAACGGGCTACTGGTTGCACGATGCAACCTTAAAGTGCTATATAAATTTTAACAGCTGTTATTATATTTTGTTATTAATATTATATTTATAATTTTATTTTACATAGTTTATAATATTTATTATATTTTATAAAAGGAGATCCAAAGTTACCCCAGCCTAGATAACTTGAGTAAAATATAGCAGCTGCTGCCATTTATGTGGCACTTTGAGGTTTCCGAAGGAATTATGCACTTGTTCATTCCTTGACAATAAACATATCACCTACAGCTATGCACGGTGAAGACTGCTGGACTTGGAATCAAGGGTACCTGGGTTCAAATCTTGCTTCAGAAACATAGAGTAACTTTGAGCAAATGATGACTTCTCTAAAATTCATCTTCCTCCTCAGTGAAATATGGGGCCTGGACGCAATAATCTCTAAAGACTTTTCCATCTCTAAACATGAGCCTAAACATGATCCTCGTCCAATCCTTCTCCAGCTCCTATGATTTGAGTACTATTTACTCAGTGGAAGTTTTTGGACTAGGCACTGAAGGGCCTCTGGGTGGCTCGGTGGATACAGCGCCGGGTCTAGAGTCAGGAAGACCTGAGTTCAAATCCAGCCCCAGGTGCTTACTAGTTGTGCAACCCTGAGCAAGTGACTTAACCTATGTTTGCCTTAATCCACTGGAGAAGGAAATGGCAAATCATTCCAGGGTCTTTGCCACCCTCCCACCCCCCCAAAAAAAACAACCACTCATGGACAGCATTGGCATCCTATGGTCCACAAAGTTACGAAGAGTTGAACATGACTAAATGACTGAACACCAAGAGGATAGAATTCTGATTTCCAAGACATGCTCTTGCCTTCAAGAATTGTCCCATCTGCTTGAGGAGATAAGACATGCACACAGTCCCAAAATACAAAATGAAATCTCATTCATGTAAAATAATGGATACCATCCAAGTACAATAAGGGTCACGAAGAGGGAGAAAGTACTTCCATTTGAGAAATTCATGAAAGTTTCTTTGAAGAGGTGGCATTTAAACTGAGCCCTGAGAAATAGTTAAAAATTACAAAATGTGGAGATGACAGAAGGATTCCCTGAGCCAGAGTGGATATTAGGAGCAAAGGTGGGGGATGGGAAAATCCATGGCATGTTCAGAAATTAATCAGTGTTGGAGAGGGTATATGGAAGTGAATAGTGACAGACAAATCTGGAAACACAGGTTGGGTGTCATGAGATGGAATACCTGGAATGACAGGCTTGTTTCAGACTTGTTACCAGACAATGGGAGGCATTAAAAGGTTTTTGATTGAGGGGAGGCATAAAATGATTAACCTGATAGGTGTAAACATCAGTTTGCAGTATGAGAGACTAATCAAGAGTCTGTTGATATAATCCAGGCAAGACAATGAGGACCAGAAATTTCCAAGAAGGGGATGTATTCATTCATTAATTCAAATATTAGTTATATGAGTTTGTAATTTAGATTTTGGCCATGGTTGGAGCTTACATTTAAGCATTTCGGTGGTGTTATCCAGTGAGAGTTGGAAATGGGGATGTGGAACTCAAAGGAGAGGTTGATTCTTCATGATGGACTTTTAGCTTTTTGTTGTTCAGTCAAGTCAGACCCTTGATGACTCCATTTGGGGTTTTCTTGGCAAAGATACTGGAGTGATTTGCCATTTCCTTCTCCAGCTCCTTTTACAAATTGGGGAACTAAGGCAAATAGGGTTAAGTGACTTACCCATGATTGCATAGCTAGTAAGTGCCTGAGACCAGATCAGAACACATGAAGATGAGTCTTCCTGACTCCAGGCCTGATGCTCTATCTTCTGTGCCACCTCACTGCCCTGTGTGATAGGAATAGTGTCCTAATCAACATCATGCAGATGGGCCTAGATTTTTCCTGATTAGATATTGAAACCATCCTTAGGACTTTCTTGGCTGCAAAAGTGAAGAGTTCAGGTGGATGACATCACTTTCAGATTATCTGAGTGAAAGAATTCGTCGTGGCTTTGAGGTTTAGCTGGCAGATCATGATAGGGAAGTGAGGCAGGGGCAGGGAGACTTCATGAATCAACTAGCAGGGACTTCATTGAACATCGTCATTGAATAGCTTTCCCCTACTATGGCTAAGTAAGGCTTTTGTTAACCATTGAATGACCAGCAAGTGCCTTACTTTATTCAAATATTAAACTTAAGAGGACTGTTGTCAGTCAGGCAAGACCAGAATAACTGGTGTAATCATCAGAATTGGAATAGAATGATCTGATTGAAGTGTGGGATGAGACATTTAGAAGAAGACAACCCTGGACTGCCTTTGATGCTTCTGATTGTGCTTACAATGATGCCTCTAGATGGCAGTTGCTTACCATGTTGAAGCTCCTACCTCTGGAAGATTAGAGACTTCATCTGTCTGGAAGGAGAGGCTAACTGATGGGAATACACTCTGTGTCACTACTAACTAAATGTCTTACTGTTGGTGTTCAGTCATTTCAGTCCTATCCTGCTCTTCATGAACCAATTTGGGGTTTTCTTGGCAAAGATATTGGAGTGGTTTGCCATTTCCTTCTCCTCATTTTACAGATGAGGAAACTGAGGCAAAGAGGGTTAAGTGACTTTCCCAGGATCACACAGTTAGTAAGTGTCTGAGGCCAGATTTGAACTCCAGTCTTCCTGATTCCAGACCAGGCATTATATCTACTGGACCACTTAGCTACCCCCTACCTAACAGGGTAGTTAGGTACCCCTAACTGTACCCTGAAGAAAATTAAAACAAGCTGTTGGTGGTAGAATTTGTACAACTTCTTGCACTTGGGGATGATAGGCCACAACCTGGTAGATGTAGACATTGGCCTAGATCAGGATGTACATTCCCCACCCTCCACCTGGAAAATTATTTTGTCATATTGCAAGAAATGGCCTTGGGACTTTTTCTGTAACATTTGGGAGGCTAATGGAAACTCTACCACATGCAGTTTTGTGGAGAGGCACTTGTGAGGAAATTTCTTGGTTCTTTCCAGGATCCCAAAGATCTTTCCGTAATTATTGATGTGGACAAATCTTGTAAAAAGCACCCAACATGTGTTTCTAAAAGGGGCGTGTGTCAGCTTTAAAAGCTGCCAGTCACATATCCAAATTAAACTGTAACCTTCTCTCACTCTGAGTCTCTTTTTTCCTCCCTGTCAACCTCCCCTTTCTCCCTCCCTCTCCCTTTCTATCTCTCTGCCCCTCTCTGTCTCTGTCTCTCTATCTCTGTCTCTGTCTCTCTGTCTCTGTCTCTGTCTCTCCCCCTTCTCGTTTCCTCCCCCTTTCTCTCTCTATGCCTCTGTCTCTGTCTCTCTGCCTCTCTCTCTCTCTCTCTCTCTCTCTCTCTCTCTCTCTCTCTCTCTGTTGCTCTCTTTTATCCCCTCTATCTTTCTCTCTGTCTGTCAGTCTGGCATCCACCTCTATATTAGCATAATCAGATCCTGCCTGCACATGCCAGATCAAGCTCATCTCCTGGTACAGAGGAGTCACTTTTTTGTTTTTTACTTGTTTCTGTTTTGTTTATGACTCTGCTCTGGCAATTTGTGGAGAGGAGGAGGGAGCATAGTCAGTCCCCAGCAATGCTAAACCACAGCACAGGGGTTCAGAGTCAGGTCCTAGCAGTAGCAGTACCACTAGCCTTTCTGCTTCAATGTGGAAGTGGGTCAGTGACAGCACAGGTTGAAGGTAACACTCTACCCTGGTAGAAGGGGCAGAGTGAGGCCCCAGTAGCACAGAATGTCAATGGTGGCAGCTAAAAAAAACATGGAGACCCTGGAATGAAAAGTAAAAGATGACACAGAATTGGCAGTGGTTGTGGGCCCCAGTGGCAATGGCAGCTCAGTAGCAGCAGAATGGGCAGATTCATGAGTGCAAGAAAAGGGTGCATGAGCAGGGACGATAGCAAAAGACAAAGCTAATATAGCTCTTTGCTTGCTATAATCAGAAGTAACAGGCCCCTCCAAACTGATTCCAGTACAAAACCTAGAGGAAAGAGGGCCAGGAAGACCAAAGGTGGCATTATTAAATGATGGCATGCTTTCTGACAGCAAGGAGGAGCTGAAAGTGTCTACCCAGCCCCTATTGAAAAAATAGAGAAATCTCTCAGGAGGCTATAATGGGGCAAAGATTCAGTGTCCCCTTCTCACCCCCATGGATCCATGAGGGAGGAAGAGAGGGAGAAGTTGTGGCTGGTGAGCCAGAGAACACTGAGTGGTTGGTAGAGTAGGGCAACCCTCCATGACTCATAATGAGGAGTATTGATGATGCAAGAAGCCTTATTTTCGTCACTCCGGTATCAGGGATGTTTCTGCTCATGTTGGCCCATTTACTTTTAGAGACCCATTTTATGAATTATAAATATTTGGTACCACATGGACTTGCTTGTTTAAATGGGATTTGGTCCTTCTAGAGGGAAGGCGAAAGGGTCAGAATTTCTGCTCTTCACTCTCCCATATCTAGTCACTTCTTCATGTGGCTGTTAATTTGTTTTGTTTTGCTTTGTTGTGTTTTTTTGTTCTTCTGTCTTCATTTTTGTTTACCTTATCTCGTATAGTATATGTCTGGTTTCTTACAACCTCAAATTCAGTGATGACTAATATCAACACTAAAGTCATTTTAGTGATGGAAGGTGGAAGACAGTAAGGACCTTATCATCAACATGTGTTGTGTCGTAGGAATAACATCGTAACCTTCAGCCCCTAAGAATTATAAGCTAGTTTTTTTTTCCTGAAAAAAAAACGGTAACCATTATCAGGATATAATTGGCTGAGAGAACTAATGACTTGGACAGTCGATACTTCTGTGTATCTAATATGACTATTATGGAAATAGGTTTTGCATGATTTTAAAAAATATTTATTAATTTATTTATTTTTAGTTTTCAACATTCATTTCCACAAGATTTTGAATTACAAATTCTCTCCCCATCTCTCCCCTCCCCCACCCCAAGATGACATAAATTCTGATTACCTCTTCCCCCAGTCTGCCCTCCCTTCTATTACCCCATGCCACCCCCTCTCTTATTCCCTTCCCCTTACTTTCTTATAATGCAAGATACATTTGTATACCCCATTGCCTGTATGTCTTGTTTTCTAGTTGAATGTAAAAACAGCTTTATAATTTGTTTTTCAAACTTTGAGTTCCAAATTCTCTCCTTTCTTCTCTTCCCACCTTCATTGAGAAGGCAAGCAATTCAATATAGGTTATACATGTGATGTTATGCGAAACACTTCCATAATAGTCATGTTGTGAAAGACTAATTATATTTCCCTCCATCCCATCCCACCCCCATTTATTCAGTTTTTTTTTCTTCTGACCCTGTCCCTTTTCAAAAGTGTCTGCTTCTAACTACCCCCTCCCTCAATCTGCCCTCACTTTTATCATTCTGCCATTACTCCCTTCCCCCCTACTTTCATGTAGGGTAAGATACTCAATTGAGTATTGACTGTGTATGTTACTCCCTCCTTAAGACAAATACAATGAAAGTAGGGTTCATTCATTCCCTTTCACCTTCCCCTCTTACGCTCCATTGTAAAAGTTTTTTCTTCCCTGTTTTATGTGAGAAAATTTATCCTATTCTATCTCTCCCTTTCTCCTCCCAATATATTCCTCTATCACCCATTAGTTTTATTTTTTAGGAATCATCAATTCATCCTGTGCCCTCTGTGTGTGTGTGTGTGTGTGTGTGTGTGTCTGTCTCCATCTCCCTCTGTCTCGATCTCTCTCTGTCTCTCTGACATATATATATATATACATACATATATGTCTGTATATACGTACACACATATATGTGTATGTATATATATTTCCTCCAACTACCCTAATATTGAGAAAGGTGTCATGGGTTACAAATATCATCTTCTCATGTAGGAATGTGAACAGTTTAACTTTAATGAGTCTCTTATGATTTCTCTTTCCTATTTACCTTTTCATGTTTCTCTTGATTTTTGTATTTGACAGTTAAATTTTCTATTCAGTTCTGGTCTTTTCATCAATAATGCTTGAAAGTCCTCTATTTCATTGAATGCCCATTTTTTCTCCTGAAGGATTATACTCAGTTTTGCTGGGTAGGTGATTCTTGGTCTTAATCCTAACTCATTTGACTTCTGGAATATCATACCCCAAGCCCTTTGATCCCTTAATGTAGAAGCTGCTAGATCTTGTGTTATCCTGATTGTGTTTCCACAATACTCAAATCATTTCTTTCTGGCTGCTTGCAATATTTTCTCCTTGATCTGGGAACTTTGGAATTTGGATACAATATTCCTAGGTGTTTTCCTTCTGGGATCTTTTTCAAGAGGCAATTGGTAGATTCTTTCAATTTATATTTTACCCTCTGGCTCTAGAATATCAGGGCAGTTTTCCTTGATAATTTCTTGAAAGTTGATGTCTGGGCTCTTTTTTGGATCATGGCTTTGAGGTTGTCCAATAGTTTTTAAATTATCTCTCCTAGATCTATTTTCTTTTTTTAGGGTCATACTTTGGCATTTATTATTTAAGTTCAAGAACAGGTTATGAAGGGGAGGCTAGGGGAGAGAAAAGAAGGGGAGAGACAGGGAGACAAGAGCCTCTCATCTGTGTCTGCTCTAGATAGGTTTGATCCTGATTTCTGAGCCTTGGCCCAGGGCACATAACAAAGCACACAATCAGTTGAGGTTCTATGGGGTACAGATTTAGGAAAACATAGGAGGTGGCCAGAGTTATACATCCAAACAGAGGTGGGGGGTGGGATTCTCTTTGGATCAGTAGCACCACTTCTTTTTAGGTATTTAAGCATAGTAATAAGTTCCATCCCACTTATTTCAGCTCTTATGAAAACATTCTTCTCGTTAAAATCTTTGTGCTAAAGAATTCTTTTATTGCTTCTCTAACTTATTGTACTTTACTTCTAATTTCTTTGAATATGCATCCAACTTGTAAGCTGCCTGCTCAAGAGCTGCTACTTGTGCCTCAATTAAAGTGATCTGATCCAGATAAAACTGAAGTGCTGCATATTTCTGGTTTAAGTCCTTTAGGTTTCTACTTATGTTTGCCACAATATCTTTCATTTCTAGATACTTCAAGCTAGTCAATTTGTTCATATTTTCCAGAAGTTTATAGTCTTCTCTGGTGGCTATTACCTCAGCTGTCAGGTATGTGGCCATTTTGGAGAACATATCCTGGCACAGCCCCATGATGTCCACCTCAATGGGCTTAATGGTCTCCTTGGCCATCTCCACCACAGCATCATCTTGGCTGGGGAAGGAAGGAAGTAGAAATCATGGGGGGAAGGATGGGGATGGGGAGGAGGTGGAGAGAGAGGGGAAGGGAGGGGATGGAAAAGGGGAGAGGAGGGGAATGGAGAGGAGGGTAAGGGAGAGGAGGAAAGGGGAGAAAAGGGACTCCTAGATCTATTTTCCAGGTTAGTAGTTTTTCCGATGAGATATTTCACATTGTCTTCTATTATATTTTCATTCTTTTGGTTCTGTTATGTAATTTCTTGATTTCCCATAAAGTTATTAGTTTCCATTTGCTCCATTCTAATTTTTAAGGAGTTATTTTCTTCAGTGAACTTTTGGACCTCTTTTTCCATTTGGCCAATTCTGCTTTTTAAGGCATTCTTCTCTTGATTGGATTTTTGGACCTCTTTTGCCATTTGTGTTAGTCTTTTTTTAAGGTGTTATTTTCTTCAGTATTTTGGGGAGTCCTTTAGCAACCTGTTGACTCATTTTTTCATGATTTTATTGCATCAATTATTTCTCTTCCCAATTTTTCTTTTACTTCTCTTACTTGATTTTCAAACTCCTTTCTGACCTCTTCCATGGCCTGTGGCCAATTCATATTTTTCTGGGAGCTCTTTGATGTAGGATCTTCATTTTGTTGACTTCTTCTTGTTGTATGTTTTGATCTTCTTTGTCACCAAAGTAAGGTTCTATATTCTGAATTTTTTACACTATTTTCTCATTTTCCCAGCCAATTACTTTACTTTTGAGTTCTTTGTCAAGGTAGGACTCTGCTTCCAGAATGGAGAATTCAAGGGTTTTGTATAGCTGTTTTCAGAAATATTTCTAGGCATCTATAAATTTTCAGTTCTTCTAAGGTAGTATGAACAAAGGAGAGGTGTTTAGTCCTTTCCTGGCCTGTGCTCTGGTCTGTGATTGATCTCAAGCACTCTTTTCTGCCTTGGAGCTGTGAGAAGGATTCCATTTCCACAGCTGCCAAAACCTCTGTCACATCAGCATTCCTCCTCACCCTAGGACCACCACTCAGTTCTGCAACCCAGATCCAAACAGAGCAAAGCAAGAGAATATTGCCTCAGGACCAACAAAGAGATCCCTGCAATCTCACTCTGGTCAGCCACTCACTCCCCTCTCCCACACTGTCTGTGGTCCTGGAGCTCTGGAAGCTGCTGCCACTGTTGCTGCCACCACCACCACCTCTGATGCCCAGGAGCTTGGGCCGGTATGTGCTCTTCACTCACCCAGGTCCAACAGAGTTTTCCCACTGAACTTTTATGTTGTCTTTGGCATTTGTGCATTGAAAAGTCTGGAAACTGCCACAGCTGACAGTGATTCAGTCCCCTGAGGCCTGCCCCAGCCCTGTCTGTGTGGCCCATGATAGACTGTGCTCCACTTCCAGCCCAGTGTAATAGACCTTTCCTGTCATCTTTCCAGGTTGTTTTGGGATGGAGATTTGTTTCACTCTGACATTTTGTGGGTTCTGTAGCCCTAGAATTTATTTAGAGTCATTTTACAGGTATTTGGAGGAGTTTCAGGGAGAGCTCAAGCAAGTTCATGCTTTTACTCCATCATCTTGGTTCTGCCCCTTGTTTTACATGATTATACATATATAACCTAGATCAAATTGCTTACCGCCTTAGGGAGGGGTGAAGGGAGGGAAGGAGAAAATTTTCAACTCAAAATTTTATTTAAAAAATTTAAGGGTTTTTTAAAGTTAAAAGTTAATTCAGCTTTATTTTGAGAATTTTACATTTCCTTTTGAGATTTTTTTTATTTTATTTAAAATTTTTGGAATAAAATGAGCATCTCCATAATATAGTACAATAATAAAAGATGATTGAACACGAAACTGCAAATCTGCTGTGTACAACTTGCTATTCCTTTCAAATGTACAATGAAATTATCATATAAATTTCTTTTTTTCCCTCCGCCCATTCCCTATCTTAGTGGTGGCTAGCATTAGTCACAAATAGATATGTATAGATATATATGTCAAATTATTCTATGTATACTTTTATTTATCAGTTCTTTCTCTGGATGCAGACAGCATGTATGCCCTTTATAGTTAATTTGGGTATTCATAATAGTCAAAATAATTTATTTGCTCAAAGTCGTTCTTAAAACAATATTGCTGTTACTGTATACAATGTTCTCTTGGTTCTGCTCATTTCATTCTTCATTTATTTCATGCAAGTCTTTCCATGTTTTTTTAAGATCTCTAAGATCACATTATGTCTTACAGTCCAGTAGTATTCAATCAAAATAATATACCACAACTTGTTCAGCCATTCCTCAATTGTAGGCATCCCTGCAATTTCCAGTTCTTTGGCACAACAAAGAGAGCTGCTATAAACATTTTAGAACATATAGGTTCTTTTCCTGTTTTTCCTAATCATATTTCGAAGTCGGCCAAGTAGCAGAATTGGTGGCAAAAAGGGTATAGGTAGATTAATAACTCTGGGCATAATTCCGTATTACTCTCCAAAATGATTGGATCAGTTCACAATTTCACCAATGAATTAGTATCCCAGATTTTCCATATCCCTTCCAATATTTGTTACTTTCCCCTTCAGCATTTTAGTCAATCTGTAAACAACATATTGTAGGAATATGGTTTTTAATCCATTCTGCTTTCTGCCTCCATTTTATGGGAGCGTTCATTCCATTCACATTCAAAGTTATCATTACTATCTGTGTCTTTTTCTCCATCCTATTTATGCCATTATTTCTCCCTTCTCCCTTCCACTCCTCAAAAGATTTTTGCTTTTGACCATCATCTTCTGGAATTTTCCCTCCATAATGACACCCCTCCCCTATCTTAGCCTTTCCCCCTTGCTACTTCTTCCATCCCTTCTATCTACTCCCCATTTTGCTTTCCCCTACTGCTTATAGGACAAATTTGATTTCTATACTTATCAAAGTATGTTATTCCCTCCTCGAACCAAATCTGATGAGAGTAAAGCTCAAACACTGCTTTTCTCCCTCTCTTCTTTCCCTCTATGTTTTTGTGCCTCTTCATGTGGAATAATTTACCCTTTTCTACCTCCTCTTTATCTCTTCTCCAAGAACAATCCCTTTGTACCCTTTAATTATCATTTTTATTCTCAAATCAGTTATTTTATACTGACACCCTTAGTCTATGAATATCTATTTCAATTGTCATAATAACTGTACCATTCTCAAGATTGACAAATATATATAAATAAACATATATAAATCAATGTACTCCTATATAAGGATGTAAACAATTTTCCCTTATTAAATAACGTAGTTCCCCCCACCCCGCACCATTTACTTTTTTATGTCTCTCTTGAGTTTTGTATTTGGAGATCAAATTTTCCATTGAGCTCTGGCCTTTTTATCAGGAAGGTCTTGAATTCCCTTATTTCATTGAATGTCCATCTCCTTGCCTGAAAAATTGTGCTCAGTTTTGCTGAGTAGTTGATTCTCAGTTGTAGTTCAAGCTCCTTTGCCTTTTGGAATATCATATTCTAATTCTTCCTTTCTTTTATTGTAGAAGTTACAAGATCCTGTGTGATCCTGATTCATTCCATGACATCTGAATTGTTTCTTTCTGGCTACTTGCAGTATTTTGTCCTTGACCTGATAATTCTGGAATTTGGGTACAATATTCTTTGGAGTTTTCAATGTGGGATTTCTTTCAGGAGGCGATCAGTGGATTCAGTCTCCTTCCACCACCACAAGAAGCACCTCTCCCCAACTTCTCTCACTAAAAGGCCGCTGAAGCCCCTCTTCTGACTCCTCTATTTCAGGGTTTGTCCCAAGGGAGTATTATCTGGGTGAAGAAGGTATGGATGAGAGCCATTTTACCTGGTCATCATGGCTCCTGGAATTTCAAGAAGGTGAGTTTCAAACCTTTAGACTGTGGGCTGGAGGCCTCAGGGGTAGCTGTTCCCGAGGCCACAGGCTCTGCGCTGGTGTTTCCCATGAGGCCTGGGGATTGATTGCCTCCTTAGCCAGTACTTCCATCCTGAACCTGTTCCTGCTCTTTGCATTTGGCTAGCCCAGCGCTCCCCCAGACCTCTCCCAGACCTGTGCACTGGTGTGGTCTGGTGCCCATTCTGCGTGCCCAGTGCTCCTGCTCCACTCAGGCTGCTAGTGGCTTTTAACTCTCAAATCTGCTCAGGTTTACTTTTTTAGATGTATCTGGCAGAATTTGTGAGAAAGCTCCAGTAGTTCCTTCCTTTCACAGCGCCATCTTGGCTCCACCCCCCCATTTTAGGCAATCTGATAGGTGTAAAAATCACATCTCAAGGTTCTTTTAATTTGCAACACTCCAATCAATAATGATTTAGAGCATTTTTTCCACATAACTATAAATTGCTTTTATTTCTGCATTGGAAAACTGCCTGTTCACATCCTTTGACTATTTATCAGTTGGGAAATGACTTTCATTCTTATAGATTTGACGAAGTTCTTTATATATCTTAGATATGAGACCTTTATCTGAAAAAACTGTCTCTATTTTTCCCAATATTCTGCTGCCCTTCTCTTCTTGGCTACATTTGTTTTACTTGTAGAAAACCTTTTTAATTTAATGTACTCAAAATTACTCACTTTGTACCTCACTCTGCTCTCTAGCTCTGACTTATTCATAAAGTGCTCACCTATCCATAAGTCTGAGGAGTAACATGTGCCATGCTCTTCTAATTTTCTCATAAAATATTTCTTTATGTTTAAATAATGTATCCGTTTTGAACTCATCTTGGTAGGCAGTGTAAGATATTGGTCTATGCCAAATTTCTGCCATAGTGATTTCCGGTTTTCCCAACAATTTTTACCAAATAATGAATTCCCAAATCTTAAGTGTTTACACTTGCCAAAAACAAGGTTATTGTGTTTATTTGCTGCTCTAAATTGTTTATCTCCTCTTTCCCACTGATCTACCTTTCAATTTCTTAGCTAGTATGAGATAGTTTCGATAATTACTGCCTTATAATATAGTTTAAGATTTGGTACTGCTAGACCTCCTTCCCTTATATTGTTTTTTATTATTTCTTTTGATATTCTTGACTTGGTTTTTCTAAATGAAATTTTTTATTTTTTCTAATGCACATTCAAAATTATAGCTATTACTTGTGAATTTCCCTCCATCTTATTCTTGTTCACTATTTTCCTTCTCAGCCTCTTTTCATCCTATCCCTGTTACCTCATCTGCTCATCTTACCCACTTATTCCTTATTTTACCCACCCTTCTAAAAGTCCTTAACTCTCAGTCCCCCAGTTTTCTTACCTTTTTAGAAATTCAGAAGACTTCCACACCTCTTCAGATATATATGTTGTTTCCTCTTCAACCCAGATGAGAGTAAGTTTCCAGTATTACCAGGCCTCCATCCTCACCTGCTTGTTTTATATTAGTTTTTTTTTCCTTTCAAGCCCCATTTTCATGAGAATTTCTCCTTTAACCTTTTCCTACCCAATTTGGTTTTTAGAATCACCTCATCATACACAACTCAGCCCCAATCTTTCTTTCAAACTGCCTTAGTAATGATAACAGTTTAGGAATACTATTACTAATAATAATAACTAATAATTAGTAATATTGATAACATTCATATATCATAAGTAAACAGTTTGATCTTAATTATTGTCTTATGATTAGTCTTTAATGATTTCCTTATATGTCTTCTAGATCTTTTATATCAAATTTTCCATTAAGTTCTGGTGTTTTTGTTACAAATACTTAAAAGTCTTTCAGTTCATCAAGTGTCCATTTCTTTTCATTCAAGCATATACTCAACTTTGCCGGATAGGTTATTGTTGGATGCAATTTCAGCTCTTTTGCTCTTTGAAATATAATGTTCCAAGATCTGTGTTCTTTTAGTATAGAAACTGCTAGATCTTGTGGAATCCTGACTGTTTTTCCACAGCATTTTTTTTATTGTCACTTGCATTATATTTCCTTTCACCTGGGAATTTTGAAACTTCGCTATTACATTCCTGTAAGTTTTCTTCCTAGGATCTCTTTCAGGTGGCGATAGATAGATTTTGATTCTTCTTGTTCTAAAACTTCAGAGCAATTTTTAAAAATAATTTGTTGTAATATTGTGCCCAGATTCCTTTTTTAATCATAGCTTTCAGCTAGACTGACAATTCTTGTATTACATCTACTCAATCTGTTCTGCAAATAGGTAATTTTTCTAATGATATGTTTCAGATTCCTTTCTATGAATGTTAAAATGAATGCTAAAAATTGCTTTTACATACAATTGGAAAAAAACAAAACCCTATAAAATACTGTTGTGCCTCCTTTGTAAAAATATCCATGAAGGTTTGAGCTTGGTTCTGAAATTTGGCTGATAGACAACAATGGGGTTGTTGTTGTTTGTTTGTTGCTGTTGTTGCTGTTGTTGTTGTTGTTGTTTGTCCTTCATTCTTGAAGAGGACCAATGACATCAGGAGGGTAATGTCTTGTGAATTGGGTTTAAGTGAGTCAAGGCTGTGCAAAGTCATTAGCCTCACTCTCTCCTCCAGAGTCATCACTGTCCAATGGCAATACATAGGTCTGGACAACTTCTTATGGCCCCAGATGCAGTGGGAGATCTTGACCTTTTTAGCTAAGGTCTTTCTGAGGTCTCATTTTTTCTGAGACAGCACCCCATCAGTGATTAAAGGCTAGGCAATAATTGAGGCAAAAGATGGCCTAGCTTGCCTTCACAAAAGAATCAATCTGGGAGCAGAAGACCCTCAGAGTTTCTAGCCAGAACAGAAATAATTGTTATTCACATTCACTCTGAGCCATCAAAATTCAAACATTGAGCAAGTGAGGCTTGGGCTGGGGCCCATTATTGTCCAATTGGTGAGAGCCATAGTTATTTGGATTTAGTGGCATAGTCAAGTAGCTCCATTTGAATCTCAATAGGCTTTATCAAAGCTTGCTTTTCCTGAGTTATATTTCAAGAAATCATAAACGAAATTACATGAGACAAAAGAGTTAATTATCCCTGGTTGATGGTTTTTTGGTTTTTATTTCATTTTTTCTTTTTTTGTTTTTTGGAAAACAAAACAATGACAAAAATGAATAAGTGTGTGTGGGGGGGGAAACCTAGCCTCTAAATCCCAAAATATCTTGCAAAGTATAAGTCATCAAAATTTATATTCATTGGACAGAGCAAAAGAGAAGGAGGGAGGGTTAAGAAGGGGTAGGAGGAGGGAGGAAATAGCAGCATTGCTCAGCTGGAACTGGCCACTAGTGGCCAAGCTAATGCTACTCACAGATTGTTGTTCATCCTTCATTCTCAAAGAGGACCAGTGGCACAAGGAGGGTGATGTCTTGACTTGCAAGTGAATTATATTTAATGAAGCAGAGCTGTGTTGGGGAGTAAGAAGACTGAAAATGTAGGAAGGCGCTGGGTTATCCCACAATGGATAACTCAGAGGCAAGAGAGCTTCACTCAGCCGAATCAACTCACAGTGTCCTCTTATATATCCCCCCTGCTTAATGACTTAAATAAATATCTTATTTAAATAAATAACAATTCTCCTTTGCTTTATATTTGGATGGCTTAGAAGTATCTCATTTTATGCTAGGGAATTGGCCTTTGGTCAGGTCTACTTTCCAGAACAAGTTAGAAATATAAATTTGACAGTTAAATCCATTATAATGATCATTGAATTAGTGGGAATAGGTATTATCACACACAGACACACACACACACACACACATACACACACACACACACACACGCACACATGCACACACACGCACACATGCGCGCACACACAGAAAGATTATATAGATTGCATAAGCAGAGAGAAGCTCATTTAGAGGTGTGATAAGGAAAACGGGCCTAGATTTACAAAGCAATATACAAAGACACAGGAGACCCACAAGAGTATACTTTCAAAAACTAAAAGAAGAAAAAGACTATTAGAGAGAAAGTGATCAATCAAGAGAGAGTCTTCAAAGATCAATAAGAAGATGGCTGAAAAAGGTCATTGGATCAATTTCCAAAGGACACAATTAATGATTTTACAAAGAATAGCTCAGCAGTTATACGGATGGAAGTCAGCATACCAAGCATTGAGAAGAGAGGGACTGCCTGTTGCCCTTCATTCTTGAAGAGAACCAAAATGACATCACTGTGTTAGAGTCAAGTGACGGTGTGTCCAATTTCAACCGATCCGACCAATACAAGCTCGGAATGCTCTACCACAGGTCAGGCGTAGTCCAGGTGAACATTTGAGGTGGATTCTCGGAATTCGTGCATCTCGCGTTTTTGTTTTTGTTTTTGCTTTTGTTTTCTTGAGATACTTCAGTTCTGTATTGCTCATAGAGCACAGCACCTTCTCCAGTGTGGACCTGCCATTCTGAATGCTCCTGTGCCAATGTCTGCCATGTATCGCAATCAATCCCAAAGTTCTTAAGAGAGACCTTGAGAGTATCCTTGTATCATTTCTTCTGATTACCATGTGAGAGCTTGCCCTGTGTGAGTTCTCCATAAAATAGGCTTTTTGGCAAGTGCACGTTTTGCATTTGAACAATGTGGCCAGCCCATGAGTTGCGCTCTCTGCAGTAGAATTTGAATACTTGGCAGTTTAGTTTGAGTAAGGACCTCAGTGTCTGGTACCTTATCCAGCCAGGTGATCTTCATATTTTTCCTAAGACCATTCAGATGGAAGGGATTCAGTTTCCTGATGTGGCACTGGTAGACTGTCCAGGTCTCACAGACAAACAACAGTGAGCTCAGCACTACAGCTCTATAGAACTTCAGTTTGGTAGTCAGTCTAATATGTCTTCTCCCCCATACTTTCCTTTGGAGCCTCCCAAACACTGAGCTTGTCCTCTTTTGGCACAATGATGTTAAGGGTTTCCAGGTTTTCATAAAATTTTTCTTTGACCTCATCAAGTTTCATCATCGTAGGAGCATATGCACTGATGATGGTGGTATGGAATTTTCCTGCAAGAGGTAATCACATGGTCATGAGCCTGTCATTCATTTGTTTTGATAGGCATACAAGCTTGTTTACTTGATTGGTTTTGATTGCAAAGCCTATGCCAGCTTCAAGGCACTCCCTTTCATAGCAGCCTCTCCAGAAAATCACGTATCCAGTTCCAACTTCAGTGAGCTGGCCTTCATTTGTGAGCCCTGTTTCACTCAGGACTGTTATTTGGATGCAATTACTGGCCAAGCTCTCTTGCAACAAGAGCTGTTGATCTTTCGGGTCTCCTGGGTTTTGTGTTGTCTATAAGTATGCATACATTCTGTGTACTGATGGTGAGTGGAATCGTCTTTGCAGAAGTTTTTGTACATTTTTTGTGTTTCAACCACAAGGTGGGATCCCTACTTGCTGTGGTAATCAGGCAAGGGTCAGGTAAGCAGTCAATTTTAGGGCATCTTTTCTAGCCCCTTCCTCACACCAGGAAGTGAGCAATGTGGTCCTTAAAAGGCTGGCAGACACCCATGGGGCTGGTAAATCCCACTGTGGCTTCTGGTGAGAAGACAACACTATGGCCTAGGCCATCTGTGTGCAGAGTTGTGACTATAGCTCCCAGTGTATCCACACCTGCTGCTTCCTCACTAGTCTGTCACTCCAGAACTTTGAGATAGGCAAAAAATAGTAAAATGATGATCACAAACTCATCAGCCTTGCTCTCTCCTCCAGAGTCCTCACAGTCCATTGGGACAACAGTCAAGATGACTGGTGATGGCTCAAGATGCATTAGTGTCTTTGATGTCTAATCAAGTTCTAAGATCTCCAGTGCCTGCTTCAGCTGCCTTCATGGCCTTTGGAAGATACTGTTTTCATCCACCCATTCCACCTGAGGAAGACTTCACATGCTTGGAGTAGACACCCCACTAACTTAACAAGTTTGAGACCCCTCAGTTACCCTCAACCTGGTTTAGCCTGTCTGTCAAAATGGTCTACTAGGATGCAGCCGCTATACATGCTATAGCTTCTTGGAGCCACAGATCAGAGTTAGATGGATCATATGGACACCAAAGGTGGAAAGTAGCCCTGAAAAGTACTCAGCAGCCTTCACACCAGAGGTAATAGTCTTCCCTGAACACACCCTTCATCCAATTGAGAAAAGAGGGACTAGCAAAGAAAAAGAGATGTAGGTTGATTACTTTTTATAGAAGCTTCATGATGAAGAGAAGAGAGATATTACAGCTTCACTATAAGAATTCAGAAATTTGTGATTATGTTGTTTCCTTCCCCAATGGAATGTGAGTCCAATATATTTCAGTGAGCTGTAGTCACATGATATTGGCACACTGGAGTCACTCAGTGCTAAAGTTGACAGGCATACTTAACCTTACCAATATGGCATAGAATTCATAAAGGCAAATGAACATCATTGTAACAAAATTGTGATGTTTGCCTGTCACAAGTCCTGTGTCATTCTTCCCTTTCTCCACCATTTTTCAAAGGTATCTGAGACTATCTCCTTAATTAGATATGCTAATTCTTTTGACACTTTGTCATATTAACAATTCTTTAATGTCAAAGAAAAACTTTTTTTAATACATGATTCTGAACACAGTGCTTGACACTTAGTAGACACTTAAAATTTGCTTGTCAGATGAATGAAAGATTGAACCCAGAGTTTTAAATATTGCTATATTATCAAGTAGTGAATATATGATTGAATCTAGAATGATGAATGATTTACTCATGATCAGGCTACCCATATGACAATAAAAACAATAATAAAGTGATATAATTTTCATTGTTATACATTGATATGCTTAATCATTATGGTCACTATCACATTATTATTAATTATATAATAATAATTCATGTAGGTCTTTCAGGTTTACAAAATCTGTCCCATGTTATCTTATTTCATTTTGGCAGAAAACCTACCTTACTGCAGGACAGAGGTGGGGTGTACATATGACGTAATGTTCTCATCTGCCTGAGGTGTAAAGCATTCAGGGAAGACTAGTATCTCTGCTGACTCCTTTTCAGGGCTGCTTTCCACATTTAGTATCCACTTGTCACCCAACTCTCATCTGTGGCTCCAAGAAGCTATAGAATTCACAACAGCCACACCCCAGCAAACTGTTTTGACAAACAGGCTAACCCAGGTTGACGGTAACCCACAGACCTTTTCTGTGTATAAAAGATTCCCCCCATCCCATCCAGGTAGAACGGGTGGTTAAGAACAATTCATTCTAATGGCCATGAAGGTAGCTGAAGCAGGTGCTATAGAGCACTTAGTGCTTGGCCAGGCATCAGAAAAGACGCCAAGGTTGTCCAATGCATCCTGAGCCATCACCGGTCATCTTGACTTTGTCTTTCCACTGGACTCTGATGACTCTGGAACAGGAAATGAGGTTGACAACTTCAAGCAACTCTGCCTTATTTAAATCTAATCTATGCATGAATCAAAAGTTATCACCCAGACCATTTTACCATTTTTACCTAACTCAAAGTCCTATGGTGACAGGCAAGTGATGAAGAAGCAGGTGTGGATACACTAGGAGTTGTAGTCACAACCCTACCCATAGACAGCCCAAGCCAAAGGGGCATTTCACTGGACTGAAGGAAGCTCCCTGGGTGTCTGAGTCTCATGGCATGTGGAAGGAGCTAAACAAAGTGCCCTAAAATTGTCTGCTTTACCCAACCTGTCCTGCTTGCCACAGCAGGAAGAAATCCCACACTGAAGTGGAAACTCAAAAAAATATACAAAAACATTTGCAAACATGATTCCACTCACCATCAGGACATGCAATGTGTGATACTCTCTCAGGGTCTTCCTGTAGAACTTTGGAATTGATTGCGAAATAAGTCACTCCAAATGTTAATGTGGACTAGATACGCCAGACTTGTGGCAGAGTTTGTACTGGTCTAATCAGCCATGGTTGAACATGCTGTACCTTGACTGCAACATAGTGAAATGATTTTTTTTCTTCATCAAGAACATAAGATAACAACCAACAACCAATCTTATTGACCCATTCTTTTTTAAATTATTATTTGTCTAATTTTTTAGTTTTCAGCACTGATTTCCACAAGAGTTTGAATCACAAATTTTCTCCCCATTTCTACCCTCCCTCCCCACTCCAAGATGGCATATATTCTGATTGCCCCATTTCCCAGTAAGCCCTCCCTTCTGTCGCCTCATTACCCCCATCCCCTTTTCCCTTACTTTCTTGTAGGGCAAGATAGATTTCTATGCCCCACTGCCTGTATATCCTATTTCCTAGTTGCATGCAAAAACTTTTTTTTGAACTTCTTTTAAAACTTGGAGTTCCAAGTTCTCTCCCCTCTTCCCATCCCACACACCCTCCCTAAGAAGGCAAGCAATTTAACATAGGCCACATGCATATCATTATGTATAACCCTTCCACAATACTCATGTAGTGAAAGATAAACTATATTTTGCTCCTTCCTATCATATCCCGCTTTATTCAATTTTGTCCTTTAAACCTGCTCTTTTTGAAAGTGTTTGCTTTTGATTACCTCCTCCCCCTATCTTCCCTCCCTTCTATTGTCCTCCCTTTTTATCTCCTTCCTCCTTCTTTCCTGTGGGGTAAGATACCCAATTGAGTGTGTATATTGTTCCCTCCTTAGGTCAAATCCAATGGGAGCAAGATTCACTCATTCCCCCTCACCTGCCCCCTCTTCCCTTCCTACAGAACTGCTTTTTCTTGCTACTTTTATGCAAGATAATTTACCCCATTCTATCTCTCCCTTTCTCCCTCTCTCAATATATTCCACTCTCATCCTTTAATTTGATTTTATTTTTTTAGATATCACCCCTTCATATTGAACTCACCCTGTGCCCTCTGTCTAGATATAGATATAGATATAGGTATAGGTATAGGTATAGATATAGATATGGATATATATGTATGTATGTATATGTATATTCCTTTCAGCTACCCTAATACTGAGGTCTCATGAATTATACACATCATCTTTCCATGTAGGAATGTAAACAAAACTGTTCAACTTTAGTAAGTCCTTTATGACTTCTCTTTCTTGTTTACCTTTTCATGCTTCTCTTGATTCTTGTGTTTGAAAGTCAAATTTTCTATTCAGCTCTGGTCTTTTCAGTAACAAAGCTTGAAAGTCATCTGTTTTACTGAAAATCCATATTTTGCCTTGGAGCATGATACTCAATTTTGCTAGGTAGGTGATTCTTGGTTTTAATCCTAGCTCCACTGACCTCTGGAATATTGTATTCCAAGCCCTTCAATCCCTTAATGTAGAAGCTGCTAGATCTTGTGTTATCCTGATTGTATTTCCACAATACTCGAATTTGTTCTTTCTGGCTGCTTGCAGTATTTTCTCCTTGATCTAGGAGCTCTGGAATTTGGCCACAATATGCCTAGGAGTTTTCTTTTTGGGATCTTTTTTCAGGAGGCGATCGGTGGATTCTTTCAATTTCTATTTTACCCTGTGGCTCTAGAATATCAGGGAAGTTCTCTTTGATAATTTCTTGAAAGATGATATCTAGACTCTTTTTTTGATCATGGCTTTCAGGTAGTCCAGTTTTTTTTTAAATTATCTCTCCTGGATCTATTTTCCAGGTCAGTAGTTTTTCCAATGAGATATTTCACATTGTCTTCAATTTTTCATTCCTTTGATTCTGTTTTATAATATCTTGATTTCTCATCAAGTCACTAGCTTCCACTTGCTCCAATCTAATTTTTAAGGTAGTATTTTCTTCAGTGGTCTTTTGGACCTCCTTTTCCATTTGGCTAATTCTGCCTTTCAAGGCATTCTTCTCCTCTCTATTGGCTTTTTGGAGCTCTTTTGCCATTTGATTAGTCTATTTTTTAAGGTGTTATTTTCTTCAGTATTTTTTGGGTCTCCTTTAGCAAGTCATTGACTTGTTTTCATGGTTTTCTCATATCGCTCTCATTTCTCTTCCCAAATTTTCCTCTACTTCTCTAACTTGCTTTTCCAAATCCTTTTTGAGCTCTTCCATGGCCTGAGACCAGTTTATGTTTTTCTTGGAGGCTTTTGATTTTAGCCTCTTTGACTTTGCTAACTTCTTCTGGCTATATGCTTTGGTCTTCTTTGTCACCAAAGAAAGATTCAAGTCTGAGTCTGAATCTGAATCCATTTTCACTGCCTGACCATGTTTCCAGCCAACTACTTGCCCCTTGAGCTTTTTGTTGGGGTATGTCTGCTTGTGGAGTAGTGAGTACTTTGTCCCAAGCTTATGGGCCTGCACTGTGTTTTCAGAGCTATTTCTACACAGAAAGCTCTGCCACACCAGCACTCCTCCTCCCGCAAGAACTGCCAACCTGGACTGCAACTCAGATCTAAGCAGTCTCTGTACTCCTACTCTGATCTACCACTTAATTCCTCCTACCAGGTGTGCCTGAAGCCAGAAGCAACTGCAGCTCTGTAACCCGCCTCAGAGCTGCACCACCTCCACAGCTCCCTGGATGTTGGCCGACTGTGAACTCCTTTCACTCTGTCCTGGAAGTTTTTCCCACTAACCTTCTCTGTTGTCTTTGGTGTTTGTGGGTTGAGAAGTCTGCTAACTGCCACAGCTCACTGATTCAGGATGCTATGGTCTGTTCCACCTGGCTCCTTGACTGATTGGTCCAGGTGGAGCCCACACTGGGCTCTGCTCTCCTCCACTCCCAGCAGGTGCAATAAACATTACCCAGTGACCATCCAGGCTGTCCTGGCCTGAAGCCCTGCTTCCCCCTGCTATTTCATGGGTTCTGCAGTTCTATAATTTGTTCAGAGACATTTTTATAGGTTTTTGGAGGGTCCTGGGGGAGAGCTTTAGGCAAGTCCCTGCTTCCCAGTAGCCATCTTGGCTCTGCCCCTAATCCACCCATTCTTCATGGGGGAGTTTTCATATGTTTGAAGTAGACACCCCCTAATTTAACCTATTGGCTTGTCAGGCTTGTCAGGCTTATCAGTCACTTAACCTGGTTTAGTCCATCTGCCAAGATAGTTTTACTGGGGTGTAGCTGCTGAGCGTGCTGCAGCTTCTTAGCGCCACAGGTGAGAATTGGGTGACAGGCGGACACCAAAGTTGGATAAGCAGCCCTGAAAAGGGCTAAGCAGCCCTCACACCAGTAGTGCAACATATAATATACATAGAAGCATAGCATATAATGTATATCTTTTATGTAAAGATAGATTTTTATGGATATGGATGTATATACAATTTATAATTTACATATATAATTATGTGTAATTCTTTATAAGCTGCACACAAGTTCAAATATTTTTTAATAATCTACTTTCTTCTTTGTATGTTGAGTTTTTTGTGTGTTGGATGATTATTAATCTTGATATGAGATCCATCTAAGCAACCCTTGCTGAAGGGTTATCAGACAGGTGGAAAATGGGAAAGCTCTGCAAAAATATTTATAATGAATTATTTTCTCCATCAGAGGGTTGTTGTGAAAATCAAATGAGATATTTATAAAAGTTCAACATAGTGCCTGGTATGCAGTAATCCTAAATGCTTCTTTCCATTTCTCATTCCATAATGATCAGGAATAGAAGAGTGGGCTGGAATGACTTTGGGATACAGAGACTGCAAGTTTCTTCCTGAAGTGAAGGCCTATCTTTGAAATTATGTATATTTTAATAGTTTCTGTCATTTTGCATTGCTATGAGTCTTAAAAAAACTACTCTCCCAGAAGGAACGAAGTTGATGATTGTCCAAAGGTCAGTGATTTAGTCAGTAAACATTTATTAGGTTCTTACTATGTGCCAGTCACTTTGCTAAGTATTTATGATATAAAGAAAGGCAAAACATTCTGCTCTCCAGCAGCTCACAGTCTAATGGGAGAGGCAATGTACAAATAATGATTTACAAACAAGATACATGGAAGACAAATTAGACATAATTAATTAGCATATGCATAGAGTAAACAGGCTGTTCTGTGCACTCACAGAAGTCCCATACTTTTATACAACCTTATAAATAGTAAATCATGTAGGAAGAATAATGTATGGAAACATACTAAAGAAATATATAATTTAAAAAGGTGGCTGGCAAATGGCAAAGAACAATTAAAAAATAGGTTGTGTCTTCCAGTGGTAGCTTGTGAGGTCAAGAAAATGAGAGGAAGACTCACAGAAGGTTGACTGGACACCCTATGTTGACTTCATGAGGAGATCTAAACAAGAGTGGCATTGATCAGGTGACCATGTCACTTTAAGATGCACCGAAGTTCATCAGAAGTTATGCAAGCTGTCAGTTCTGAATGGATGTTAAGGCATCAGTATGGTGGTGGCCATGGCTAGTTTTGCAGACAGAGTGGAAGTCTCCCAGGAAAAATGGAGGAGGAGCTATTGTCATCAGCAGGAAGACGTCCAGGAAATGTCTTTCCCTGACAGTTTTCAGAGGAAGAAATTAAAGATATCTATAGGAATTTGAAAAAAACACTCTAAATCACTACCGATTAGAGAAATGCAAGTCAAAACAACTCCTAGATACTACATCTCTCCTGTCATATTGGCTAACATGACAAAAAAGGAAAATAATAACGCTGTTACATTGTTGGTGGAGTTGTGAACTGATCCAGCCATTCTGGAGAGCAATTTGGAACTATACCCAAAGAGCTATAAGAATGTGCCTACCCTTTGACCCAGCAATACTACTTCTAGGGCTGTATCCCAAAGAGATCACAGAAGTTGGAAAGAGATCCATATGTACAAAAATATTTATAGCAGCTCTTTTTGTGGTAGCAAATAATTGGAAATCAAGGGGGTGCCAATCAATTTGGGAATGGCTAAACAATTTATGGTATATGAATGTAATGGAATACTATTGTGAGATAAGAAATGGGAAAGATATGACTTCATAATAACCTGGAAAGACCTCCATAATCTGATGCTGAGTGAGGGGAGCCGAACCAGGAGAACGCTGTACACAACCACAGTCATATTGCTCGTGTGATGACTAACTTTGATAGACTTGGCTTTTCTCAACAATACAAGGTTCAAAGATATCTCCAAGGGACTCATAATGGAAAGAGCCATCTACATTCAGAGAAAGAACTATGGAGTCTGAATGCAGATTGAGACAAACTATTTGCTCTCTTTTTCTTTTTTTCTCTTTTTTTGGTTTTGTTTCTTCTTTCTCATGATTCATTCTATTGGTCATAATTCTTCTTTACAATTTGACTATTATGTAAATAAGTTTATTGCAAAGGTATATGTAGAACATATATCAGATTCCATACCATCTTGGCAGGGGGAGGGAAGGGAAGAAAATTTGGAACTCAAAAACTTGTAGAACTGAGTGTTGCAAACTAAAAATAAAAGAATCTAATTAAAAATAAAAGAAATGTCCTTCTCTGAGAAGGGCCAGTACAGCTGAAAAAGGAAGTAACTCATCCATCCCTGACCTGACCCCCAGAAAGCAATTTGTGTTCAAATATAGCCTCAGACACTTCCTGACTGTATGACCCTGTGCAAGTCATTCCTCATCTGTAAAATGGGGACACATTGAAGAAGAAAATAATAAGCCACCCTAGTATCTTTGCCAAGAAAGCCTCGAAAGCAATGTTCACGGTAGAGTTGGACACAACCGAACAACATCCTTTATGCTTTCATGTTGACCCCACTATCCATAAGGACTTGGTCTAGACAAGGGAAAGTGTAATGTGAGACTTTTTTAAGATATGGTTGGTTGGTTTTTCTGAACTTTTTCTCTTTTTACTCTTTCTTTTTTATTTAAAAAAATCATTGTTGAAGTTAGGTGTTGACCTCCCTCTGTTACCCTCTCACTGCTCTCTCTGTCTGGTTCTGCCATTAAATGCCGAAGGGACCTAGCTCTGGCAAGGTGGCTCCTTAGAGAAAGGTGGAGTGCTTCCCTCCTGGGCCAGCAGGGGCCCTACCGGCAAAGTCAACCCACCACTAGACCCGCAGGCAGAGGCAGTCTGCCTCTGATTCTGCCTCTGTCTTTGTCTCTCTGTCTCTCTGTCTCTCTCTGTCTCTGTCTCTGTCTCTCTCTCTCTCTCCTCCTCCTCCTCCTCCTCTTCCTCTTCCTCCTCCTTCCTTCCCTTCAGCACCTTCTCAGTCTAGTCTCATCCTCTTTATAGGAATATTTGTCTGCCTCAGATTTCTAGGATTGTCTTCAAGGATTCTAATTTGGGTCTATTCAAGTCCTTAGTGCTGTATTTGCCTGTTGTCGATTCCCCGTATGGTTGGTCTACCTTGGCTTGGCATACTCATGGAGTTGTGAAGCTTGCCTCTGTACTCTTTATTCTGTTTGTCCCCATTACAATCTTCTCTCTCCCAAGAGTTCTTAAGCTTCAGTCCATGAACTTGTTTGATTTGTTTTGTATTACTCTATTATGCTAGAATAGATTCCTGTTGTAATCTGTTGTGTCTCACTTTATGCATTTAAATGCACAATTCTGAGCAGAGGTCTACAGTCTTCCTCAGATTACCAGTCAAAAGGGGTCCAGAATACACCAAAAGGAAAAGTCAAGAGCAGAGCAATGGCCTCCTTTTTTTGGGTTCAGCTCCTCTGTTCTGTAAAGAAGAAAGCCCCAATGCCAAGTGCCCCAGCATCCTTGGTGGAATTGAGAGGCTTCAGATCCCACAGCTGTTCCACATACATGAAACTTTACTCCCTGGCAAGATTATGGTTATGATTTAGGATCTATCAGAGACCTTATTTGTTAAGCTGGACAAGTCCCTTGTCCTACCTAGAAATTAGTGTGTGTGACTTTAAGATGACAAAGTTGGAGAAGATAATTTCTCAAGTCATGTCCTCCTCTGACATTCCATCATTAACCTATTTGTCAGTGGCACCATGTCAGACTTGTCCCTCTTGGCCTGTCATCTGTAGACATGCAAGCCAGCAATGATCTCAAGAGAGAAGATCATGTTTCTGTGAGTCCAGAGCCAGGCTACTCTCCAAATAAACAAAGCTTAGATCAAGTGTTTGTGGTAGGGAGAAGGCATGTCCCCAAGGACTTGGACAGCAGGGACAGTCACTCCAGAAAGAAGAACTGCTAGCACACAGGAGCATGTAAGAGACTGTGTATAGTATTTCAGCTCTATCTTTCATCATGGCCACTGGCTTTGGGAAAATCATCAGGACTGAGAAATGGCATCCTAAGGGTGTGATGAGCACCATCAAATGCCAAGGTGAGAGGACATCAGAATTGCCCTGTGTGTAAATAAGAGACCATTGCAGGGATGGCTAGGCAAATCCTCTCCTACCAAGGACTGGAAGGTGGGAGACACTGTGCTAAATCACAATAGCAGCTCCCACTTTATGGCACTTTCCAATATACAGACAACTTCACCCTCCATACCCGCTTGATATTAGCAGTCTAAGTATTGCTACCCATTTTATAGATAAGGAAATGGAAGTACAAAGAAATTATGTGAACATGACTTAATAAGTTAATAGTTAGTAAGTGGTAGATATGGCCCCAAAGTCCAGGTTGCTAAATATTTATTATTATTTCAAGTTTATGGTATGATGGGATTTAAATCAGAAAATGGACAAACTCCCATGTGTGAGTGTGAGAAAACATAGAACCACAGGAATCTGGGGAATTTTCTTCTTGAAGGAAGAGCACCATTTCCTCTACCAGGGATAGGGTATGTATCACCTTCCTTAAATGCAGGGAGGAAGCCCCTTCCTAGCCCGGGAGTCTAGGATTGCTTGAGATCATATACAATGCACATGTAGGACAATGTGGAAGGATGATGCTGTAGGCAGCCACATGTGCAGCACCGGAAATTTAAGTGATCAAGCAAGGGGGGATGCTGAGGATGCCCCAAATTAGAGATGGAAAGGGATTCAAGTGTGGAGATTTCCCTGCCCGAGCCTGCTCTCCCAGGACTGCATCTAGGAGAAAAGGAGAGGGAGAACAGTCACTGGATATCAGGACAGAGCATCTTCAGGTGCTCTTCAGGCAGGGCTGGAGCAATGTTAGTCTTCCTCTGAGGTATCCTGCCCCCAGCACAGATCCCAGGCACTACTTTCATCTCATCAGGCCTAGAAACTCTTCTCTATAGAATAAGAAAATTGCATTATATTTGAGGTCCTTCCCAAGTCTAGACTGAGAAAGACAGATGATCCTTCAGCTCAGTAGAACAGCTGTTGGGTGACTCCAGAGCAGGGAATGCTTACGGTTGCTCCAAGGTAAGAAAACCAGGAAGGTTAAATTGACTAATTCCTTACATTGGCTCTGGTCTACACGAGACAAAGGGAGCTGGGATGAGGCACAAAGCAAGTATCACAAAGGGATCTTTTCCTTGGAAGCTGTGGAACAGGCTGTTAGGGTTTGAGTGTACCTCGTGTGTGTGTGTGTGGGGAGGGGAGAGGGCTCGTGCTCCCCAAGACACTTTCTTGAATTGCTGGTGCCATCTAGCCAAACAATTGGATTGACTAATATTCTTCCCAGATCATTTATCCTGAGACCACATCTCCTCATCCTCATTGTAAACAGCTGGATTGGACAGGCAAACCCAAATAGCATCCGCATGGAGCAGCATGGCTGGATTAGGCTCATCTCTTCCTTCAATGGAAATGAAAATGGTCTGCTTGCTATATGTTGATAAACAGTCTGAATTGTTTTTTATTGTTTAGTCATTTCTGTCATGAATGACTCTTTGTGACCCCATTTGGGGTTTCTCTTGGCAAAGATGCTGGAGATGTTTTCCATTTCCTTCTCCAGCTCATTTTACAAATGAGGAAACTGAGGCAAATGGTGAAGTGACTTGCCCAGGGTCGCACAGCTAGTGTCCAAAGCTAGATTTGAACTCATTTCATGAGTCTTCCTCACTCCAGGCCCGGTGCTCTATGCACTGCTCCATCTATCTGCCAGAGTCTGAGTAGTCAAGCCAATTAGGTGTTTTGGCATTACGTGTATCAAGGCTTCCTTCAGTCAAGAAAAACTGAGTCTAATATCAGTAGGATAAAAGTATTGAGGGAAGAAAGAGCCCATGGCTCCCATCTCATTTTACAGCTCCAACCCTCTCATTTTACAGTGAAAGATACAGAGCCTCAGTGAGGGTGTGCCTTTCCAAAGTACACATAAAGAATAAATAGCAGAAACGGGAGATCTTTTGACATTATATGTAAGGTAATAGTGTTAATAGTGCTCATTTATGTTTTTGTTGCTCAGACCTGTTCTTTCATAAATGTGGAAAGTCCTTCTACCAATGCAGATTAGCAATTCCTTCATAATACTGAGTTTTGAAGAGTTGTTTGGGAGTTCTGAGAAATTGTAACTTGTCCATTGTCATTTAGCTGGTCAGAGACAAATACTGTCTTTAAAAAAAGTATTAATATATTGTGTTTATACTTTGCCTTGATTTCTCCATCCATTTCCCCATGTCCTCCCAAACAGCCATCGCTTAAAATAAAGAATCTTAAAACAAAGGAATAAAAAAACAATAAGTTGTCTTAATAGTAATAAATGGAACAACATTATATAAATGTTGATTTGTCAAAGGGCAGCTGGGTGTCACAGTTGATAGACGGTCAAGCCTGGAATTGGGAAGACCTGAGTTCAAATATGGACTCAGATACTTACTGTGTGACCCTGGGCAAGTTACTTAAACCTGTCTACCTCCATTTCCTTATCTACAAAATGAGATGAAGAAAGAAATGGCAATCCACTCCAGTATTTTTTCCAAGAAAACTCCAAGTGGGGTCACAAAGAGACGGACACAACTGAACATCAACAAACATATGACAGAGATTTTAAATGTTGCCAGGCCTTCCCTCTCACCTCTCTCCCTGGTTCTACTGCTCTTTCTCCACTGCCTCCAGGTATTTCAGCAAGACCATCAAAGGCTTCTGGCACTTTCTACTTCCTTTATTGATGCAAGTTGGCAAAAGACAAGACATTACAAGTCATATGGGGGATTTGTTTGACATTGCCATTTCTGATTATGATGATTGCTATTGTTTTCATGAAATGTTTGGTTACTGTACTGAATTACTGAATCAATGCAATCTTTGGTGCAGTAGATGGACACATAGATAAAACCTCATATATTTTGGACTTGACTTTGTAAAGATTTGCAGACAGATGAAAGACTGGCAAGTGATCTAAAGAGTAGGCTTTGGGTATGTGTCTACCTTAGAGAATTGGGACTTTTAAGAAAGGAGAAGGGAAATGTCAAAAAGATCTTTATAATCTTCATCAATTGCAAAATGAATATATCAATCATTCAGATAATATAAATAAAATATTGAATAAGGTATTTTGAATAAAATAAAATTTAAGATCAAAAACTAAATAGAATATTTTAATAGAAAATAATAAAAAATAAAATAAAAATAGCAATGTCATATTTAAATCACTTAGCATCATGCCTAGCACAGAGTAAGCACTACATACGTGCTGTTGTTATTCAGTCATTTTTTAGTGGTGTCTGACTTTTCATGGCCCCATTTGGGATTTTCTTGGTTGGCTATTATTATTGACAATAACTGTTGTTGTTGTTGTTGCTCAGTTCTTAAAGATTCTTGGTGACCCCATTTGGGGTTTTCTTTGGAAAGATACTGTAGTGCTTTGCCATTTCCTTCTCCACCTCATTTGACAGATTAGGAAACTGAGGCAAACAGGGTTAAGTGATTTATCCAGGGTCACACAGCCTATAAGTGTCTGAGGTTGAATTTGAACTCAGGAAGAGGAGTGTTGCTGACTTCAGGCCAGGCACTCTACTACACCACCTAGCTGCCCTTATAAATAATAATAGTTGCTGTTATTGGTATTATAAATTATTTTCAGAAGTTTCATTTCATTGGAGCTTCCATAAAACCCCACAAATTAAGGATAAAAGCCTTTCATGATGAGACAGATGAAAGCACTGGCCTAATGTAACCCAGAGAGGGCATGGCAGAGCCAGGATTCCAGGCAAGGTCTTCTGCCTCTAAGATTGGTGGCCTTTGGAGATTGCCATTGGGAACATTTTCATTGTTGGAGAATGAGCTAAGGACCAGGTGGGCAGGCTTAGCTCCTTTGCTCCAATGCCAAAGTTGCTCTTCACTGACATCCTCTTTCCCTCCATCCAAATCAGAATCACTGTAAAGAACAAAAGGACTGAATCTTCAACAGATCTAACAAAATTAATCTAATAAAACTCTAGTAAACCCAATTCATCTCCATATTTCTTTATTTGAAAAGGCTATGTTCCTTAATGAGCTTAATCTTCTTTAGTTACTTATGTACAGAGTGGTCTTGATACAAATCTCTCATATTTTGCTTCTCTTTTAAAAGAATCTGAGGTTATAAGAGTGTAAGCTAGAGGACGACAGTGTGCTTCATCTGCCCTGAGCCCCAGTGTGCTCCTTTTAGACCTGAGCATTACATTGCCACCAGGAAGCTTTTTCATAAAGCATACATATATGTCTCTCTGCATACTGGTTCTCATGCCTAGCAAGAGAATTTGTGTATATGAGAGACTGTGTCATGTAATAAATAAAGCTGTCCTCACAGAAGAACTGAGGTTAAATCCTGGGGTGATGCAGACCAGTCATGTGCCTTGGGCATGTCACTTCACCCCTATATGCTCTAGGCTGGCTTTAAGTGAATAAGTTACAGAGACATGGTGACCTGCCTTGGGGAAGGAATTGCCCTCGCCTTTGAATTCCTCATACTAAAGAAATCATAAGCTCAGCCCTTATGAACGAATGCATGTGTGTGTGTGTGTGTGTGCGTGCGTGTGTGTGTGTGTGTGTGTGTGTGTGTGTGTGTGTGTGTGTATTGAGAAGGAGGTGGATGTCACTGGCCGTCTTCACATTCTGCCTCCTGTCTCAAACACAGTTCTCCAGCTCCCACTCAGGGTCCCTGATCTGAATGGGGAAAGTTTTCCATATCTGGGCCAAACTGAACCCACCAATTGCTACTTTTAAGCCATGCACATATTTCAGTCCTGGAAACCTCATGTTGATAAATTGCCTTATGGATACATTAACCACCCAAGTCACTTTCTAATACAAACTTCGCCATCACATCCTTACATATATTGTCTTCCTCATTGAAATGTAAGCTCCTGGAGGGTAATGGTTTTCTTTTTTCATTTGTGTCCCAATGCCTGGCACAGAGTAAGGACCTAATAAATACTTTAAAAATTAATTTTATGTGTATGCACACATATGTATGCGTGCATGTCTGTTTGCCTTAATCCATTAGAGAAGGAAATAGCAAACCACTACAGTATCCTTGCCAAGAAAACCACATGAGTATAGTTCACAGGGTCACAATGATTTGGACACATCTAAATGACTGATCCACAATGCATGTAAGTATCTATACCATTTTAATACATGATTATGTGTATGTGTGTGTTAGTATCATTTCTCCCATATGCCTTTCCCACCAAACACTATGATAATATTTGAAGAAGTACAAAAAGCCATGAGAGGTGGCCATGACATTGGTGCTTGAGAGGTAGACATAGAGTGAGGAAGACCTGCCTTCCACTTCTGCTCCTGACACATCCTGGATGGGTGAGTCTGGGCAACTGGAGACCTGTCTAAGTCTCTACCTTATAGAGCAGGTTCTGATCCACATTCAGAGAGGGAATTCATCACTGACAGCTTCCAAGACAATGAAAATCACAAGTCTAGGGAAAAATAAAAGCTATTGGAGTTACACAAACATATACATACATACATGCATATACACATATGTATATATACACACATATACACACACATACAGACATCAGTTGCAGTTACTTCAAAGAAAATAAGCTGGGCTTCAGATATTGAAATCAACACATATAAATACATAAATGTGTGTGTGCCTATATGTATTTCTGTTTGGGGCAGGGAAATATTAAAGAGTAAAAGAGGCCATGAGAAACCGCAAGGATTTTTTTTTTTTTGCTCCAATGTCTTTCCATTCACTTCTTCTATCTTTCAGGAAAATAACAGAAAGTTCCTTATGGAGGAATGGAATCAAACTACCACTGATTTCTTCTTATTGGGGCTGTTTCCCCCAACCAAAACTGGCTTGCTCCTCTTCCTCCTGGTTGTCCTTGTCTTCCTAATCCTAATCAACAATGATTCTCCTTATCTGGCTGGATCACCACCTCCACACCCCCATGTATTTCCTGCTCAGTCAGCTCTCTCTCATGGACCTAATGTACATGTGCTGTACAGTTCCCAAGATGGTTGTCAACTTCCTATCTGGGAACAATTCCATTTCTTTGGTGGCTTGTGGATTCCAAAGTGCCTGCTTCTTAATCATGGCCTGTGCTGAAGGGTTACTCCTGGCATCTATGGCCTATGACCGTTATGTGGCCATTTGCCGCCCCCTCCATTATCCTGTTCTCATGAACAAGAAAATGTGTTTTCTGATGATTGCTGGGTCCTGGGTGTCTTCGACCATCAACTCCGTTTTCCATACAGCGTATGCACTCTGTATGCCCTATTGCAAATCCAGAATCATTAATCATTTCTTTTGTGATATCCCAGCCATGGTGCCTCTGGCCTGCATGGATACCTGGGCCTATGAGTACACAGTGCTCTTCAGCACCAACCTGTTTCTTTTGGTCCCTTTCCTTGGCATCATGGCTTCCTATGGTCGTGTTCTCTATGCCGTCCATCATATGCGCTCCTCACAGGGGAAGAAGAAAGCCTTCACTACCTGTTCTACCCACCTCACTGTGGTCTCCTTCTACTATGCCCCTTTTGTGTATACCTATCTGAGGCCCCCATCTCTGCGTTCCCCAGAAGAGGACAAGAACTTGGCTGTCTTCTACACCATCCTCACTCCCATGCTCAACCCCATCATCTATAGCTTGAGGAATAAGGAGGTGTTAGGGGCACTTCAGAGAGTCTTTGGGAGATCCTTACCCCAGAAACAGGAGGTGGGGACATAGAGTCACAGAAATAGAACCAGAAACAATCTTACCAATTGCATAGTGGGGCTACGTTACTTGACACATTAAGGCACAGACTGCATTAATCCATCAGTCCTGATTAGCCATTATTTTAAATTCAATTTGATTTTTTTTCAATTAATATATATTACTTGCTTTCTCTCTGCCAATTTGCCCTGGGAAACAAACAAATGTGGAAAGTCTTGTAGCAACTTGGAAAAGTCAATCAAAACAAATCCCAACATGGGCCATCTCCAAAAACGTGTGACACAGTCTGTATCGCTGGCTCATCGCTATTCTGTCAGAAGATGGGTCCGATTCTTTACTCTCAGTAGTGGCAAATCATAGCTGGTCTTTTGGGTGATCAAAGTTCTTAATTATTCCAAAATTGTTTGTTTTAGCAGTCTTAGTTACTTTAGAAATTGTTCTGCTGGCTTTGGTGACTTTCCTCTTCAGCTGTTTACACACATCTCCCCAGTTTCTCGAAATTGTCTCCTATGTTGTTATAGCACAATCACATTCCATTACGTTCTTATACCATCATTTGTTCTCCATTTTATGGGATCCCAATTAGTTTCCAGGTTTTTGGCCCGCAGAAAGATCAGCCACAAATGATTTTACGTGTAAGTACTTTTGCTCTTTCTTTGACCTCTTTGTGGGTATGGGCCATGGAATCAAAGATTGTGCACCATTCAATGACTTGGGCAATATAGTTCCATTTTTTTTCCAAATAGCTGTACAATTTTATAGCTACACCTACCATGCATTTATGCACCTACTTTCCCATGTGCCCTATAGTACTTTTTTTCCTACTTTGCCAATATGGAACATGTTACATGGAATTTTAATTGCTCTAATTTACATTTCTCTAATTATTGGTGATTTAGAACATTTTTCTCATATTGCTATGTATTTGTATCTTTGATTTTTTTCCCTTGAGAAAAACTCTTTCGTCATAAATATTGATGATAAACAGAAACTGAGACACAGAAATTTCAGTATAATCTATTTATTTGAAAGACTAGAAGTTGCCAGCAATAGAGGTCAATGGCCCCTCAGTGAGCAGACACTCCTTACAGCAGAGAGAGCAGTTGTTTAGTTTTTTATACAGTTGGTTGCATAAGGTTCATTGGTGCTAAACTAGGATTGTGGTTTGCCTATAGTAGAAGAGTGAAGGTGCAGGGTGGACCTATATTTTGATGACTAGCTGACCTGCAAAGGGATGTTTCCAAAGTCCAGAGCAATGATGAAAAGTGAATCAACACCCACTGAAAAGTTCTATTTTAGGTAAGCCCCTCCACCAGAATGGTCTGATGCTAGTTGCAACCAGGAAGAACATCTGTGACCACATTGAATCAATGAGTGTGGGCTGTAGCCCAGAGGAATGGGGAAGTTAACCTCTTATAAAAAAGACAAACTATCCTATAGACCCTGAGGTCAATAATACGGAATAAAGTGGAGTATCAATTTTAACGTCACAATTCCCTTTTTCTCATTCTCTTACTAGTTTCACCATTTATCAATTAGGAAATGGTTATCATTCTTATGAATTTGAATAAGTTCTTTATTCTTTGTCCTAGAGGCAATCAATCAGCCAACATTTACTAAGCACATACTCTGTTTCTGATATTGTGCAACTTTTGGGGGGCTTACAAATACAAATGTGAAATAGTCCAAAACTTTAATCAATTTAAAGTCTCCTGGGGGTTACAACATGTTCACATACTATTAAAGTATTTATGCAAATTTAATGCCAAGAACATAGAAACATATACATATATGTATATATGCATCTTTATGTGTATACTTAGATATGTATGCATGCATATAACTACCAGAATTCCATTCTCAAATCCACCTGAAACAATTGCCTTTTGGACATTTCAAATGGATGGCCCAAAACTGTTTCAAATTCAACTTGTCTATGGTGGTACTTATGATGTTTCCTTGACATCCCAAATTTCTCCTTAGCTTCCCTATTCCTTTTGAAGGTACCGTCATTTGCACCATCATCCTCAGAGTCATCCTGGACATCTCACTCATGTTCACCCACCATATTCAATCAATTGCAAAGTCTTGTCCATAGCTCTCAAATCATTCTGTTTTTTCCCCTCACTAATAGGACCATCACCTAACTTCAAGCTCTTATCACCTATTAACTAGATAGAAGCAGCTTCACAGATGGTATCCTAACAGCTAGTGTAGCCTCTCTCCAGTCTATCCTCCATTCAGCTACCAAAGAGATTTTCTTTAAGCATAAATTCAGATTATGTCAGTCTCTTAGTCAATTGACTCCAATGGCTCCCTGAAACCTCTTGGATAAGAAGCAATAATTCCATTTAGTATCAAAAACATTTCATAAACTGACTCCAACCTATCTTTCCAGTTTTATTCTATATTGCTCCGCTTCCTATGAAGCCTGTCCCATAGGCTTCTGGGGACTGACACAACATCAAGAAAAGAGAATCAAGATTGTAGCTATCTGTGTTTGTGATGAGAGAGAAGTAAATCTGAAAAATTAGAAAGTGGAGCAGAAATGTGAGGTGCCATGAAGGTAGCCAATATCCATGGAAATCAGGGAAAATCAATCAACAAATATTGATTAAGCATTTCCTAGGTGCCAGGTACTATACTAGTTGTTAGGCACGAAAATGCAAAGAATGAAATAAAGTCTATTATTAATATGTTTATATTCTAATGTGGAATATAGACAGTACATATGAAATTATACCCATCAGATAGTAATACGAACATGCATACAGGTGCATATATACATTTATGTGTGTATAAACCTATCTGGTAGTTGAACACAAAGTAATTTGGAACCAACAGCAGTATCTTTGGGGAGGAGGGGAAAAGGAGATAAGAAAAGGCATAATGAAGAAATTGATTCCTGAGGTACTTCTTAAAGGAAAAAGAGGACTCCATAAGAGAGATGTAAAGAGAGAGTAAGTTTGAGACATGAAGGATGTCCAAGATGGAATTCTGTGTGAAGAAGAGAGAGGAAGCAAATTTGCCTGAATTGCGTGATATAAGAGATATGAATTTTCCCCTGAGGATTGCCTTGGCTGCATCCCAAAAAATGTTGGTATGTTATCTCATCAGTGTCATTATATTTATTAAAATTATTGTACATTTCTCTGATTTGTTCATTTTACCTTTTTTGCCTCAGTTTTCTCATCTGTAAAATAAGCTGGAGAAGGAAAAGGAAAAGCATTTGCCAAGAACACCCCAAATGGGAACACAAAAAGTCAAACACAACTGAAAAATGGCCAGCAAAGCTTAAGCCAAGTCAAATATTAGTATAAGGGATTCAGATAATAATACTGGAAAGACTTTTCTTCATGTCTGCAACTTGGCATGAGGTGCACGGTCTCCACAGTTATGCAGGATAGATTCCCTAGCCTTCTTCAAGATTCCCGAGCTCTGGGACTCCATCCTACCAGATACATTTTCTGAGGCCCTCAATTGTTCACCTTCTCTTTCAATCACTTGGGCTGTTCTTTATATTTTGTTACATGGGCATAGGCTGTGTGCTTCCTCCCCTACAGTGAAAATTCCTTGATGAAAGGTACTGTTGCAGGGTTTTATTTGTATAGCCAGTGCCTAGCATAATACACATAGAAAACTCTTCCTAACTGTATGTCAATTTCAGTAAGTTCTGAGAAAGGCTTTTGCCTTGTAAAGGCTATTATTAAGGGAATGCTGTGTAGAAACTGCCCAGAGTTTGAGCCCACCCTAGTCAGTGACCAAGGTCGTCTTGGGGAGAGTGTCTCCAAGTTTTTTGGGGGGAAGCCTTGTACGTCTGTCTTTATATCTTCTCACTAAGCTTGAGGTTGTTTTTTAAGGCACTGTTAAGTAGACAGATGATGAGCTTTGAGATTGTTCCCTGGAGCTGGGTGTTAATTCCCTGTCTAACTGTAACTCTGACCTTCTTGTGAAAGAATTTTTTTACCAAAAAAAGTAATTCCGTCATTCAAGCAATCCTTTGGACACACCAGCTACCAATCACAGAATTGCCCCTGGGCTTTGGATTCCTCACTCGTCCCATGAAGAGTTGCAATATTTACTGCCATGGGTGGTGTGGTGCTTAAAATCTATGCTGCAAGCACAGTGCTTTGTGGACCACTGATCAATACATGCTTGCTATCTAGGTGGAACAGTGGATAAAGTACTGGGCTTGAAATCAGGAACACTCTTCTTCCTGAATTCAAATCTGGCCTCATACACTTATTTAGCTGTGTAACCCTGGGCAAGTCACTTAATCCTGTTTGCCTTAGTTTCCTCAGCTGTAAAATGAGATGAAGAAGGAAATAAGAATCCACTCGACTAGCCAAGAAAACCCCAAATTGGGTCATGAAGAATCACCCTCAACTGAAACAATTCAACAACAACCCAGAGTGGTTTGGGTAAAACAAATGAGATTATATTTGTAAATCTCCAAGCCTCATATAAACGCTACTATTAAGTGGAATGAACCTTCATGTCTCCCTGTATCCCCAGTGCTCACTTGGCATGAACAGAACTTTGGCCAACCCGTTTGTGCTCTCCCAGTCACCCTCCACAAACCTATTTGGTGAATCATTCATGGTTCTGCAGAAAACATTCAATTACTCTGTAAAACCAGAAGGGAACAGCTGGGCAAAGAGATTCTCAGGATTATAATAAATCCCAAAGGGGACTTTAGCTCTGATTCGGACCAATGAATAGGCACCTGCTTCAGCAGCACCACCCTATGGCCCATGCATCCGTCCTTGCGCTTTATAGATTTAGTGCAAATAATAAAGAGCCAGCAGCATTATTCACTTTCTCCATCTCAGGCTGCTTTTCCACCAGACCATTTTGACTGCAGTAATCAGGCAAGTTAGTTTAAAAAAGCACATTGTAAAAATAAATTTAAATTGTAACAGTGTTTTCGCAGTTACGTTAGTGTCAAGTAACTGAATCTTTTGGAGATGGCAAAGGGATCTTCTAGGTGTGTTCTAGCCTCTAAGGATACAGGTAGGAATGAGGGCATCCCAGGCATTAGGATACCAGGTCAGCTGATTTCTGAGTTGTCATCCTGCATTTTCACAAAAATTGGATCACAGGGTAAGAATAACCAAAGAAGCAACAGTAAGAGATATTTAGATACTGCTTTGCAATGTGTGAATGCTTGCAATACCAGGCGCAATACAATGAATTATTAAAAAATGTTCATGGACTGACTGACTTACACTCATATCCCACATGATCTTCACCACATATGTGGGATAGTAGGTATTATTCCCATTGTACTGATGAAAACACTGAAACTCAGAAAGGTTGAGTGAATAGTCTGGTGTCACTAGAGCATGGAGCTTGACTTGAACCTAGGTCTCTGTGATTCGTTTCAATGTGCTATGCTGCCTCCCACAGAATCCTAAGGTCATTGATTTAGAAGTGGGGTGGATCTTAGAAGTCACCTAGTCCCCTGTCCTTACATTTCATTTTCATATATAAGGAAATTGAGGGCCTATAAAGTGAATTGAGTTGCTGATGGTTGTAGAAGTAGTAAACAGCAGGAGAACTAGATCTCCAAATGCAATATTCTTTCTATTATAGTCTTCTGATTGCCCTGTTATTTTTGAGTGGGAATACAATGTTTACATGAGTAGTGTCTACATGAAGTTAGTGTGTTTGGAATGAAATGAAATGATCATGGATTCAATCCAGCAAGGAAATCTACTTCCTTGCTGATCGAATGATTCTTTTTAATTAATCTGGAATGTGCCAGTAAAGAATTGAGAGACCTTTGAGATCAGTGCATTCAACTCTCTACAGAATGCAGGAGGAAGTCCCTTGGCAAGATTTTGGACAAGTGGTTGTCTAGCCTCTTCTTCAATGTCTCTGCTACCAGGAACTTCACTAAGTCAAGTGAGCCCATGCCATTATTCCATAGTACTCATTGTTGGACTTTTCTAGCTTCTTTTAAGTTAAAATGATTTCCCTAAATGTCTATACATCTCTCTGGGAAGTTATAACCTAGGAGTACAGGTATTGGGAGGAGCTTTATAAAGCCCATGAAAGTAATATTTTATGTGGTTTATATGCTCGCACCCATTAGATCCTAGCTCCTGGAGGGTCAGAGGTAAGTGTGCAGAAAGACAGATCAGGATATGAGGTAAGAATTTAAAAATGGGACGACATTTAGGTCATACCTTCTCTTGGCTTCTGGGCCAGGAGACAGAAAAATGCATGGTCTTTTTGTCAAACATTAATTATGCCTCTCCACTGACTGGATTGTTTTTTTTTCTTACTTTCAGTGAATTGAATGAATGGGGTGGGGCAATACTTTCTCTATGCAAGAGGGTAGATCCAACTTTGTGTAGGAAAAATGTAAGGCTGAGTGGTATGGGTAGCATCCCTTTTAGCCCAAGAACCATTTCTGAGACAAATGATGATGACTAACTACTCTCTGTTGAAGGCAGAAAAGGAGTCATTCTGCTTGACTGTGCAATAAGATATTCATGGCATAGGATGTTCCAGATAAGGAGAGATGGGGAGATGAGTGGTTTAGGAAGGTGGAATGTTATCCTTCTGTGCTAGTGATCAACCAGACCCAGACTGTGCTGTGCCTACTTACAAAAACTGTTTCCAAAAGCTTTTAAATTAAATAATGAAATTCCATCTATGTATTAAGTGCATGTTCTGGGTGAGGCTAGATGCTCTCACAGTCCTTAGATTATTTGAGTTCTCAGAGGGCAGCGTATCATTACTTTTCTTCATATACTCATTGCTTAACATAGTGCCTGAAACAGAGGAGGCACTTAATAAATATTTACTGACTGACTATTGGGTTTACAATCATTTCAAAAGTTAAAAACTGCTTACAAAGAGCTTACAATTAAATATGGGTGACCCAATAAGCAGCCAGCTGAGTAGAGTGTGATTAGAGCAGAAGAGATCTCCAGCTGTGGTACTCTCAGAAAGCCATAAGAAAACAGGAGGAAGAACAGTTCACAGTCATCTTGTAGATAGGGAAGATCCTATGGAGGGCCTAATAGTTGAGTCAGGACTTGAAGGGAGAGAAGAATTCCCACCTGCAGAGAAAAGAATCTCTATCCCAGACACATGGCATGGTCTGTAGGAGGGGAAAAGAGGAAGTCCTTGACTGCTTCTGAAGGGCTGGGGAATGGGCAGTTTGTCTTTGTCTCTGTATCCCCCTTGCAAAGTGGAGTTTTTTTCATACTGTAGGCCCATTTGAAATGCGTGATGATTTGAACTGCATGACAGTGAAGAGAGCAATGAGGGGATTATTGGTATCATCAGTCACAGTCTGACATATTGAAACTTGACCATAGCATAGTGATGTCACTTTGGCCTCTTCCAGAATGAAGGACAACAAACAACCAACTGTGAAATGCCACTGGATAGAGAAATTAGAACCTAGTTGTTAGGGGCTAAGAAGTCTTTGTTTTATCATATCAACAGTGGGGCATCACAGGATTTGAATTTGCTGAAACAATAACTCTAGGAACAAGCTATTGTTTATTTCAAGCAATGGATCAAATCCACTCTCTATCTTAGATCTATCTACCTTGACGTCTGTCTGTCCATCTAGCTCTAGATATAACCGAAGGTCATGGCAGCAAGCAGAAAAGGATTTGACTGTTAAGCACAAGACATTGCGCTGAGAGTCACTGAAGTGGTTTGAGCAAGTAGACAGTGTAATCAGATGCAGTCTGGCTTAACAGAACAGCTCATCTCCACAGGAGTATCTGGTACCCAAAAACGTTCTGGGCAGTTCTTAGTATGAGGGTGGCCTTCTTCAAATCACTATGGCTGGATTTTAGAGCCATTTCCTGACAACACTTAGAATATAGTACCTGAACAACCTCCTAATTTGGTCAATTAAGTCAAACAACAGTTACTTTGCTAAATTCAAATATGCCAGTGGTATTTATTTGGAAATTTGCTGATTAATTCTGTCAAGATAGGATCATAGATGGAACTGGAAGGACCTTAGAAACAAGTGAGTTTAAGGACTTAATTTGTTTGATTTTACTTAATTGTACAATTGTGATTTACAATTGAGATGTAGCAAGGTAGAAAGCTTTTCCCAGAGTCACATAGTAAATAAGGGTTTGATAGGGGATTTGAACTCAGCTCTTCCTGACTCCAAATCCAGTGCCCTCTCAACTATACCACAATCCTCTCTGGAACTTAGGACATTTATAAACTTTTTTTGAAAATCACTTTGCATTGTTTTATCTCTCAGAACAATGCGTTCTAGAAAATCCAATGAGTAGGCAGATTCCTCCAGTGGATTAGATTCTCTACCTTGTCATATTTTCTTGGAGAAATGTTGAAATAAAGTAAGAGTGACATTTCAACTAAGAGTCATGCATACTTTTTCATGAATGTATTAGAGGAGCTGTTATGGTAATTAGGGTGAGACTGTTTTACTGGTTTCTCTTTCAGAATGCTGAGGTAATCAAGTACCTTTGATGAATATTGCCTTTCTAATGTAATGGCAAGCCAAGTGGACTTTTTATTGCCTTTTGCTTCTTTGATTGAATCAAGAGTTTTTGACCTGATTAAGAACTAAGAAAGCCTAGTTCACATAGGTTTGAGTCCCATGGGTGATGCCCTTTGACCCTGAAGAAGTGTATATAAACTCAGAGGTTAGTGTTTTGCCTTTGGGAGCACACTCATTGGGAGAGCATTGGTGATGAGACTCTGATTAGCTGAAGGAGCCTCCCTGGCTTTGAAAACCCAGATGTTGGACAAACAGCTGGATGCCCGTCTACTGGTTTGTGTTAGTTGCTCTGTTTATATAATGCGTGCTTGTAATTTCTATTTGTGTTCTCCCCGAAGTACAGGGTGCTGGCTTTTCCCCCAGAACCAAGTGAATAATACATATATGTATGTTTAATTAAAGTAAGATTGTTAACTCCTTAAAGCTTGCTTTCCTTAGAAAAGCAGATCCAAGGAGCTGTGCTAGGAGCCCTTCTGTGTGCTCCTGTTTTTGGTCTTTCACCCCCACAACAACTGCTAGCAACATTGTTGTTACAGGAGCTCCCCTGAAAGCAGATTTTAAGAAGGGATAATAAGGATGGATATTAAGAGTCCAGTCGCCTGAGAAGGTGGCATAAGAGGGGCACCAAGTATGGAAAAAATAGTGCCGGATGAGGAGGCTGCACACTCTGAGAGTAAAGTTGGGTGACTTTGCAGTTTTGTTAAAAGTTGACAATGAAATAGAAATTTCTAAAAACAGAGTTTCCTTACTTTTTTTATCTCAGTGATTTGAAAGGCACTCTCCAGAGTACTTTGTGGGATGTGTGTAAGATAGGACACTGACGCTATTGTTTCCAAAGACAACTGGCTGGCATAAAGAAAGTATCTAATAAATACTTTAAAAATTAATTTCATGTACGTGCACACATATGTATGCATGCATGTCTGTTTACCTAATCCACTGGAGAAGGAAATGGCAAAACACTCTAGTACCTTGCCAAGAAAACCACGTGAGTAAGGTTAACAGGGTCACAATGATTTGGACACAACTAAATGACTGAACGACAATGCATATGTGTATGTATACAGCTATAATATCTGTGTGTGTGTGTGTATCACTTCTCCCATATCACTTTCGCAACAACTATCATATTTGAAGAAGTACAAAAAGCCATGAGAGGTGGCCATGACATTGGTGCTAGAGAAGTAACTATAGAGTAAGGAAGATCTGCCTTCCCCTCCTGCTCCTGACACTTCCTGGCTGGATGAGTCTGGGCAGCTAGATACCTCTCTAAGTCTCTACCTTACAGAGCAGGTTCTGATCCACATTCAGAGAGGGAATTCATCACTTATAGCTTCCTAGACAATGGAAATCACAAGTAAAGGTAGAAAAAAACAAAATAAAACCCATTGAAAATACAGAAATACACACACATATACATACAAACACACATACATACACATACCCACATATACACATGCACACACGCACACACATATATATATGCATATAGATATTTACATACACACATATGCACATACATACATTCAGACATCAATTACAAGTACTTCAGACAAAATAAACTGGGCTTCAGATATTGAAATCTACTCATACAAAAACATACATACATATGAGTGTGACGTTTATGTATTTCCGTTTGGCTCTGGGAGATGTTAAAGAACAAAGGAGTCCAGGAGAACTCAGAGGAATTTTTTTTTGTTCCAAAGTGTCTTTCCATTCACTGCTTTTGTCTTTCAGAACAATAATTTAGAAAGTTCTTTATGGAGAAATGGAATCAAACCACAACTGGTTTCTTCTTAATAGGGATATTTCCCCCAACCAAAACTGGCCTGCTCCTCTTCCTCCTGGTTGTCCTTGTCTTCCTAATTGCCTTCCTGGGTAACTCAACCATGATTCTCCTCATCTGGCTGAATCACCACCTCCACACCCCCATGTACTTCCTGCTCAGTCAGCTCTCTCTCATGGACCTAATGTACATTTGCTGTACAGTTCCCAAGATGGCTGTCAACTTCCTATCTGGGGACAATTCTATTTCTTTGATGGCTTGTGGATTCCAAAGTTTCTGTTTTTTACTCACAGGTGGTGTTGAAGCGTTACTCCTGGCATGGATGGCCATTGACCGTTATGTGGCCATTTGCCGCCCCCTCCA
>CM053622.1:814809620-814829431 GCA_028646595.1 Phalanger gymnotis
CACTGCACAAAGAGATATCAGCACACTTGACAGTATCAGAGAACTGAGGATTTCAGAGCTGCCTTTTCCTGCAGCAGCTGCCTTCAGGAATTGCATCAGGACCAGCTCAGCAAGAACAGCCTATCACTCTGCTAATCATCCCTTCTTGTAAAGGTGAGAGGGGCATCAAAACTGGGATGACAGACTGGGATTACTGGGATCACATATTTACAGTTGGAAGGACACTTTGAGATCATCAAGTCCACCTTGCTCATTTGACAGATGAGGAAACTGAGGACAAGTGAGATGAATGTGCATTCCCAGGTTCTTACAACCACTAACTGAGATAGAATTAAAAGTCAGGCCATTCTGACTCAAAGTCCATTTCTCCATGGTCTATGTTAAGCAAGTACAGGGAGGCTCTGTACAAAGTCATTACCAAATTCCACTGAGGAGTAGGTGGTAAGACATACTTCAACAGCTAAATACAAATAGCAGCTCACATTTATATAATATTTTTCCTTATATAACATTTCTTTCTCAAGAGCCCTGGGATATGGAAAGTATAAATATTTGTATCCAACATAAAAATGAGAGAACTGAGCTTCAGAGAAATGTAATAAGTTTCACAGGTGTGACTAAAACCCAGGTTTTTATATGTTTTATAATTATTTCAAATCCACTCTCTCCATCATACAATGCTGCCTTCCCTTAGACAAAACGATAAACTGCTAGATATGGAGAAGTTACTAAAAGAGTCTGTGTAACATCCTTCTTTGAGGATCATCAAAAAAGGCAGGTTGTCTTGCCAAGAAAAGAGTCAACAAGGTCCTCCTACAATGCAGGAAGGAGGTCACCTTGGACAGAACTTTCTTACACAAGGAGTCTGTGATTGTTTGGGGGTGGCACTTGGTGTTACCACATCACATGTGTGCAAGGGCTCTGAAAAGCAAGAGAAGGAGGAGGCTAAAAGCTGGTCTTCAACAGCATGTGGAAATGTCAGGGAGGAACAGGAGGGTAAGAAGTGCAAAAAGAATAAGCTTTGTCAGAGGGTGACAACATACCAGGGTGCCCTTGGAATCAGGCAGTTTGCCATCTTCTGAGCCATCCTAACTCTGACACTGATGCCAGGCACTCCATTCCTCACACCAGACCTCCCATCCCCAGCTTCACACCTCAAGAGACAGATATTCTGTCTGTGATTTCCCCAGCTCTGTGCCCAGACTGTTGAGCAACTCCATGGCTAGGAACAATGACTGTACTTCAAGATGACAGAAAACTCCAGAATTCAATTGATTGATTCCTTTACAAGAAAGCAAAGGCAGCTATGATGAAGAGCAAGATAATGTCAGGAAGAGCTTATTTCTGCAAAAGCTGATGAGTTGGAGAAGATGCTGAGATCTGTGCAGGCCTTCTCTGTGTGTATGTGTATGTATTTATGTGTGCCACATAAATTCATGTGGTAGGCAAGGAGTTACATATAGAGTTTCCTGATGTAATTACTTCATTCAGTGAATCTATCCTACTTCACAACATTCTTTTCAACAAATAGAATTTTTCCCATCACAGAAATATCACTTAACTCTTCAATAGTTCTCTCTTAGCTCCTCAATCTGTTTTTTACAGAGTAGACTGGATACATACTCGCTTTAATCCACTTAGGGCATTTGCCAACACAACCTGATTGATATTCATCTACATTTAAAGTCTGAGTGACCAAGGTGACCAGATGTCTTAGCATTACACACCAAAGTCCCAGTCAAGTTAGAAAAAAAACAAAACAACATTTGTAGGGTAATAGGACCCCAGAGACCATCTGACCCTCACTTTACACATAAGAAAACAGAATATCTGCAGGTGAAGGGTCTTCCTATGACACACAGAGAGGAAAGAAGGACAGCAAGACCCAAAGCCAAGCCTTCTGATTCCAAAACCATAACAGCAGTGTCCATATCTAGTATTTCACAGTTGTGGAGATTTTCCTGTGTGCAAAATCCCTCCACCAGTTCAAATTAGTACCTTCCACCCAAATGACTGGGGCCTCTAATATGGTGTAATGTGCAAGGCATACCAGATCTTGTCAGATGCACTCCCTACTCCAGGATGCACTGGCTGTCCCTCCCCCACCTCCAGGGTTCACTGCTATGCTACTTAGCAGTACAAGCAGCAGCAGCCACAGCAGCATTAGCTCATACTTGTATAATACTTTAAAGTTAGCAAAGAAGTTCTACCCTCTTCTTCTCCCCATGGCGCTAGAATGATTTCCTCCCCAATATGCTGCTTCACCAGGACCACCAGATTTCTTGGCCTTTATTCTTTCTTATTTTCATCTAAGTTGCCTAAAGCCAAGTACTTACAAGTCAACTGAGAGAATTGCTTTAATACTGGGCTTTCTGGTTGTAATTGTTAATATTGTTACTGAGGTTGCTGTAAATGAATTACTTTATCAAGGCATTCTTTGGTGCTAAAGGCTAAAGGGATTCAAGATCCTTCTGCAGCCTAGCTGTGCTTGGTTCTGTAGACAGATGGGGACTGGAAATGATGCACATTAAGTAAATACAGACATGTTCACCTTACCTGTTTGAGGACCCAAGGGGAAAATAATCAAAAGAACCTCCGCATCCCTTGTCAAATGCAAAATGAAGATATTCATATGTCCACCTTCAATATAAGATGACGATGATAAAAAACATTAACTAGCAATCATGAAATAATAGTATCACTTACATATGGTGCTTTATGGATATAAAGTACTCTGAATACACATGAAAAAGTATTATACCACCTCACAACAGGAATACCACAATAACTGATATTCATATTATATAATGCTTTGAATTCTGTGGTGTTAAAATGACTTTGGAATGGTTTGAATTCCTTCGCATTGCTTGATTTGGTTTGATTGGAATGGTTTGATTCCTTGATGTTGGCTAGAGTAGGAAATAGCCATATGTTTGTTTGTGCATCTATATCTATCATATATCTAGCAGTTACTCAGGTACTAACTGGATATGTCACCTTGGGCCACTCACTTAATTGATGTGTACCTCAGTTCCCCCATCAATAAAAAAGACATAATAATACCACCTACCTCCCAAGGCTGTTGTGAGGATAAATATGGGATGATAAGTACACTGCCCTTTTAACACCTAAAAGTACTATATAAATGCTATGTATAAATATATAATATATAAATATTATAAATTATTGTATAAATTAATATAATATACAAATAAATTATATTAATCCTATCTATTTATATGTGTATACATATATGTGTATATATATATATTCTTCATAAAACTGTATTATAGGGGCAGGTATGGTAGGGGGCATTTGGAGAAGTGAAAGGAGGGTTTTGTGCCCTCAAGGAAGATATTGCTACTTTGAGGAAAGAAAACTACAGTATTTAAAGCAATTGGTATTGACTCTAGGTAGAGTATGACCTCAGAATAGCAGAAATCTAGGAGAAGCAGGGTAGACAGGAAAGCCACCTGGAGGTACTGGAGCATTGCCTGGACCCTGAAGGATGCGAAGCCTTTCTGAAGAAAGATGGCTCAGGGTGTGCTGGCTCCGGGTCCCATTGTTAACTATTCAGTGTGAACATTCACACCTCAGAAATCAGCAGAAGCTCCACATCAAAGCTCAAGGGATTGATTTGTTTCATTGTTGTTTTAGACTTAAGAATGTGATGGAGAACACGTCAATAGCTCAGATTAAATTTAAACCATACCCTGCTTTTCAGAGAGCTGATTGTTACACATTTACAAATACATGGAAGAGAATGAACAAGGCATGATGTGAAGAGGGGGTGCTGAGCACATACTCATATTGTGGACGCTATAGAATCCAATTCCCTTCTTTGAGAGGTCCAAGATGTCTCCTTGAGTCCTAAAGGGATCTTCTCCCATCAGAGCTTATTAGTTACAAAGCAGTAACCCAACACACACCCCCATCTTCTTGATGCATATGTCCATGTTTATGTATAGGTGTAGACATAGGTATAAATATAGCTATAGGTAGAGGTATGGAGGGAATCCTAAATGAACATCTAGTAAAGGAAGCAAGGATCACAAAGAACCAGCATGCCTCCATTAAGAATAAATTAGGCCAGCATTACTTTATTGTCTTTGTTGACAGGACTACAATATGATAGATCATATGAATGCTGTGAATATAATTTACTAGCACAATTGGGCCTTTGTCAGCACCTCCTGTGGACACCCCCCTCCCTTCTACTGGCTAATTTTGTTACTCATTAACATCCCTAACTGTAAGGTGACTAATGTATGTATAATATTTCCTCATAAATCAGATTATATATTAAATTTAAATTATAGATTAAAATTATAAAATTATTCCTCATTAATTAGATTTAAATGTATTAGATTAAATTATCCCTCATTAATCAATAAACTCTGAGCTTCCAACCGAGTTTATAAAATAGTTACAAAACAGAAAAATCTATTTTTTCATCATATCTAGCCCAATGCACTTTCTACTGTTTGTATGTGTGTGTGTCTGTATATGTGTACATGTGTGAGAGTGTGTGTATATGTCTGTGTGTGTGTTTGGTGTGCTTGCTGGGAAACATAAGATCTCTGGTGGCTTTTCCAAGAAGACTGTACAATGAGACCATGTTATCAGAATTGAGAACTTTGCAGTTATCGATATATGAATGATGAATGTAAGTAATTCTGGATGCAATCTATTTCACCACTTATACATTGAAAATAATCACTTATGATAGCTTGATTGATTTTTATGCTATTCGTCAATTGCAGTGTTAGTAACCTTGGTGTTTCTTTAAGCTATGTGGTTTAGGGGGCCTGGAATATCTATCTATCTATCTATCTATCTATCTATCTATCTATCTATCTATCTATCTATCTATCTTTCTATCTATCTACCTATCTCAGAGTTGGCATATGTATTAAGACATAAGAACAAAACGATATTATTTCATCATAAAAATAATAAAAGCGATGGATTCAGAGAAATATGGAAATATTTGCATGAATTCAGATAGAGAAGGGAGAGTTTAATCAGAACAATTTATGCAATGATTATAATATACACAAAAGCAACTTTGAAAAATGTAAGAAGCTTGATCAATGTAATTATAAACCAGTCAATCCATAAATATTTATTACATACCACTCCATACTAGAGATTGTGCTGAGTGTGATGAATATGAAGTAGGGAAAACACAGTCCTTACCCTCAAGAAGCTTATAATCTAATGGGGGACATAACTTGCAGATGACTATGTACAAACAACCTATGGACAGAATATATAGGGGAAGGCATTAGAATTCAAGAATAGGAAAGGGTTTCCTGTAGAAGTTGAGGTTTCATTTGGGACTTGAAGGCAGCCAAGGAAACCAAGAAAAAGAGAAGAAAGAGCCTTCAGATATGGAAGACAATACAAGTGCCCAGAGCTGGCAGATGAAGTATATGGTTTGAGGAAGAACAATAGATGTTAGTATCACTGGATCACACGGCATATTTGGGGTGGGGTGATGTATACATATTTCACTCAAAAACCATTTGTTAAACACCTGCTTTGTACCAGAAACTAGTCTACATGCTAGAAGCAAGCTATTCCTGCCCTCAAGGAGATTACAGCACAGAGAAAATTGAAAACTATGGGGAACAGATTACCAGAGGCTTTGAATGGTAAACAGACAGTGTCACATTTGTTCCTAGAAGTGATAGGGAGCTACTGGAGTTTATTGCTGACATGATAATTCCTGTATTTTAGGAAGACCACTATAGCAGCTGAGTAGAGAATGGCCTGGAGTTTAGAAAAAGCCTTGAGGCAGGGAGACCAACTAGCAGGTGATTGTAATAATCCAGGCATTAGGTCATGATGGCCTTTCCCAAGGTAGTGGCAGTGTCAGAGGGAGAAGGAGGCACATCCAAGAGATGGTATGAAGGTAAAATTGAGAGGTTTAGAAAGAGATTGATAGTGTGGGCTGAGAGTGAGGATGACACCTAGTTTCTAAGCCCAGGTGTCAATAATCTAATATAAACTAGCATATATTCTAATATTCAGCCCCTTCACTTCAAAAGGAAGCTAATGAGGATATGTTGTCAAAATGTGGTTTATGAGTAAAGAATAAAAAGATGAAAGGCTTATTAAATGGGTCTAAACACTATGTTAATACGTCATGAATATTTTAATTGAGAAAAGAATTGGGAGAGGTGAGATATGATGGACACCAAATAGAATCACCAAAACTCAATGAAAATAACTCCAATTTAATTGATATAAAATGACTGGTTATCAAGGTAGGATTCATTTCCAAACGGCTCTCTGCCCAATAGTCAGGCCTGTGACTTGTTAGACAAATGAATTCAAATGAGAAGAAATGTCCTTGCCAAATGATATGCAAGAAGGTGAATTTGAGAAGAGTGGCCAGACTAAACCAACGACAAATGTTGGAAGCAACCCTGTTTTGAATGCATTAAGAGTTTTAATGCTACTGCAGAAATCTCCAATATAATTTCCTTTAGACAAAATTTGGTCTCTTGAGTAGGGTGATTCAGTGGTACAATAATGGACAGTGCTAGGCCTAGAGTCAAGAAGACCTGAGTTGAAATCTAGCCTTAGACATTCACTAGCTCTGTGACCCTGGGCAATTCACTCAACCAATGTTTGCCTTAGTTTCCTCATTTCTAACATGATGATAATAATAGCACCTCCCTCTAAAGGTTCTTTTTAGGATCAAAACAGATCATAACTATAAATCAGTTGGTGCAATGCCTGGAATATAGTGAGAGCTACATAAATGTTATTATTATTGAAAAGGTTGACATCGTAAACTTCATTCAATAAGCTTTTTAAATACTTGTGGAAATCTAATATACCTAACATGTCAGAAGTAAAAAGAAACTGTTCCATTTAGCTGGGAAGACACTCTCAAGATAATATGGTTAAGTGGCTTTTGCTCATTTCAATCATTTTATTTTGCAAAAATACAAATCCGGATTTTAAGATATTTGGAAAAATGAGATTTCACTGTTTTGAAAATTTCACACCTTTTTATTATGAAAAGAAAGGGAGCTATCCAACTATGTTACATTTTTTCTCCCCTCTGTATAATCTTTGAGAGAATTTACAGAGACAATATATAAATGAAGATTTGAGAAAAGAATAGGCAACCTTTGGTATAAGTATGACAGTGGGGCTGTGTTCCCGAAGCCTTTGGTATGAGTTCGGGGAGGGGCAGTGTCCCCCCACCTTGGCTATATGTGGGGGGAAAGGCAGTGTCCCCCAAGTCTTTCATATAAGGGTGGGGAGGAGCATTGTCCCTGAATGATTACCAAAGGCCTAAATTTCTCATTAAGTCATTCAGAGATAAACTAGGTATGAACAAAGCACAGTAATCCGCATCGAGCTAATCATAAAGCTCTAGATTAGGTTCAAAAAGTGCTTGGTCGATTTGGAAGGCTTTGAAATCCATTAAATTAAATGGCACAATATTGTACAAGAAAAACATTTGGTTTTCTTGAGGAGCTAGAGGAATGTTCTGTTTTGGCGGTCGTTCAGTCCTTTCTCCAACATGTCTGACTCCTCATGACCTCACTTGGGGTACTCTTGGCAGGTAGGGGAGCAGTTCTCCATTTCCTTCTCCACCTTCTTTTACAGATGAAGAAAGTGAGGCAAACACTGTTAAGTGGCTGCCCAGGTTCACACAGCTAGCAAGGGTCAGAGGCCTGGGCTCAGGTCTTCCTGACTCCAGGCCTGGCGCTCAATCTACTGTATCACCTAGTTTCTCCTGCCTAGCTGCCCCAATGTCCTGTGGGGTTTGTAGGAAAGCAGCCATCTGGTTTGGAATCAAGTTTTCAGACCTCTACAGGCTCAAAGAGAGGGAGCCAAGTGCCACTTAGGGAAATAACCAATGAGGAGAAGGGAGGACCTTGGCTTCCAGACCCACTCTTGAATAGAGAGCCTGAAGAGAATTACAGAAGACTCGGACTTTTTCTCTGGTGTCTTAAACGTGCCTCCATCCAGAATCACTATACCTGATACCAGTTTCTCCTTCAATTCAATGAATATTTATTAAGCACCTACTGTGTGCCAGGCAATGAGCTAAGAATACAAAAAGAGACAAAGGACAGGCTCCGCCCTCAATGAGCTTGCAATTAATGGAGGAGACAACATGCAAACAAATATATACAAAGCAAACTATATACAGGGTAGATAAGAAATAATTAGCAGAAGGAAAGCACCAGAATTGGAAGAGGTTAGTGTAGGTCTCCCATAAAAGATAGGATTTCAGTTGGGAGTTAAAGGAAACAAAGGAGATGAGTAGTTGGAATGAAAATGAGAGAGTGTTCCAGGAATGTGATCAGACAGAGAGAATGCCCAGAGCTGAGAGATGGAGGGTCTTGATGGAACCCCCAGGAGACCAGTATTACTGGATCAAAGAACACATGTTGGGAGTAAGATGTAAGAACACTGGAAAGGTAGGAGGGAGACAGGTGTTTAAAAACTTTGAATGTCAAACAGTACAATCTGTATTTCTTCATTGAGGCAATTGGGAGCCCCTGGAATATATTGACTTGTGGTGTGTGTAATATGATCCTATCTGTTCTTCAGGAAAATCACTCTAGCAGCTAAATGGAGAAAGGAATAGAGTGGGGAGAAATACTTGAGGAAGGCAGGTCCCACCAGCAGCTATTGCAGTAATCAGGGTGTGACATGATGAGGGCCTGCACCAGCTTGGGAACAGTGTCAGGGAAAAGAAGGAGGGATATTCAGGAGATGTTGCAGAGGTGAAATCTACACCCCTTTGTACCATATTGCATATAGTGGGAGTGGGAAAGTTTGAGAGATAGAGACGAATTCAGGCTAATTCCTAGTTTGCGAACCCAAGTGACTGAGGAGATGTTGTTGCCCTAGACAATTGTAGGGAAGGTAGCAGAGGAAAGGGTTTACAGAGAAACATGAGTTCTGTTTTGGACATCTTGAGTTGAAGTTGTCTACTCAACATCTAGTTGGCAATGTCTGAAAGGCAATTAGTATTGCAAAATTGGAGGTGAGCAGAGCAATTGGAGCAGGAATGGAAGATTTGAGAATCATCAGCATACGCATGGTAATTAAATCCACAGGAGCTGATGAGATGATCAAATAAAGTACTATTGAGGAAGAAGAGAAGAGGGCCAGGGACAGAACCCTGTGGCAGCACCTTTGGCTGGATGATCTGCAGGAGAATCCATACAGCAAAGTTGACAGAGAAGGAGAGGTCAGATAGGTAGGAGGAAAACCAGGAAAGAGGCGTGTTCTGAAAATCTAGAGAGTAGAGAGTGGTCATAGAGGAGAGACTGGTCAACAATATCAAAGTCTTCAGTGAAGCCAAGGAGAAAGGATTGAGAAAAAGCCATTGGGTTTGGCAACTGAGAGGTTATTAGTAACTTTGGGTAGAGAAGCTTCAATGGAGTGCTAAGGTTGGAAACAGGAACTCAGGACAAACTTGAGTCGTTGAAGAAAGTAAGCTTAGAGATTCTTCAAGGAGCTCAACCATAATGCAACTCAAAGACAACTATTGACGTTACTATTACAATTGATTTGGTGTTGTGAATTGTTCTTATATAAGACAACAAACTTAATTGATGAATGTCTAACTTTCTTTTCATAATTTTCTTGAATTGCTTTTATCTTTTTTCTAATTTTTCCTCATTTCCTCTTAGTTGATTTTTTAATTCCCTTTTACGGTCTTCCGAGATTTCTTTTGGTATTTGTGGCCTCCCAACATTGACATTTTTACCTCACTATCTTTTTCTGAATATAAACTTAAATCTTCTTTCACACCCAAGTAGCTATCAAAGGTCACATTCTTTTTCTTCTACTTACCGATTTTTATTTTCTATTTGTCTTATTTTACTTTAGCACCTTAATATTATTATTGTTGTTGTTATCAAGTTTTGATGTCAAGTTGCAGATAATGTTGCCCTAGGCCTCAGTTCCTTCTTACTGTCATTTGCTGAATTCTTTCTGTGGCTCAACATCAGGGACTCCACTCCTCCCCTAAGCTTCAGCCACACTATTCTGAAGGTGTTCTTGCTCCCTGGGTATTGCACTAACCAGGCTTCTGTTCTCTCCTCCTCAAGTCAAGCCACAGCCTATGTCTGGTCATGACTGCTAGACCTGACCTCTGGAAACAGTAAGTGGGCTCTTCATTCTTCTCCCACTCAGCACTTGCTGTTCGTTAGATGAAAATTTGTGAGGCAAAAGTTCATGAGGTAAAAATTCGTGAGGTGAAATTTCTTGAAGCCTTGAACGATGTGAAAGTTGAGGTGAAATTTCTTGATGCCTCGTCTGCTTCCCTGCTGTTTGTTGATTCAGTGGAAGCTGGAGGTGTTTACACTTCACTCAGACCAAACCTCATCCCTTAGACTTCGACTTAGACTTCTCTGAGGTATCCTTCAGAAGTCTAAGGAGGACAGCTGATTTACTCCTTTATTTTGGGGGGTTTACATTCATTTCATGGTGAGTTTCTGTCTGTTTGCGGAGTAAATATGGAAAGCCTTGACATGTCTGACCTACTGCACCAACTTCCCAGAATACATCTACCTTTAGTTTTGAAAAAAGCCAGCACAGGAAACCAAATCCATCTCATTGGTTATTTTAATCATTATATGAGAGGTGGATTATTATAGAGCAGAGGTGTTACGCCATGGCCTGGAGCCACATGCTACTCAACAATCTTAAAGTGCAGCCCAAACCAGGTTAATATATGTAATTGGGAAATAATTAATAAAATAAAAAATACAATAGACATATTATTTACGTTAATATGCCAACCATAGGAATCCTTCCATATAAATCAATGGCTCTCGTTTCTTTCTGAGTTTGATGTCACTGGTATAAAAGATGAAGTAAAGAATTGTCTTCAGGAAGACCAGTGTTCAGCTATAAAAGATAACAATTATACTCAGATTAGTTACATCACAGTGTTTCTTCAAGGTCCTGAGATCAGAAAAATAAACTATTTTTGAGTTTTTAAGGTGTGATATGAATGACCGTATTGACAATAAGATGATGATAATGGTGATTATAATGATGATGATGAAGATGATAATGATAGTGATGGTACTGATGATGGTGGTGGTGGTGGTGGTTATGATGATGATAAAGATGATGGGGCGGGGGGATATTATGTGAAAATGATGGAGTAGGTCAGAAGTTTCCAAGCTCTCCAGATTTCCTCCACAGGCAGAAAATCACCAAAAAATCAATGTGGAGCGCAAAAATAAAGGAGTGAAGTAGTTGCCTTCCTAATATAACTTGAGAGGACCTCACAAAAGACAAACTTCCATGGTCTGAGGTTTGGCCTGAGCGAAGTATAGACACTTTCAGCTTGAATAAATTAAAGAACACTAGCCTTAAGGGCATCTCCTTTGGGAAGCAGTCTAGGCCTCAAGAAATTTCACCTCAACTCTCACCTCACTTCCACCCTGAGGAGCTTTCACCTCACAAACTTTTATCTACAAACAGCAGATGGTTGAGTGGGAGGAGATTGAAGGACCGCCACCACCACCCCCACTATCTCCAGAAACCACACCTAGCAGTGCTGACCAGAAGTGATCCCAGGCTGTGGATATGGGTGAGGAAGAGGAAGCACATGCCTGGTGAGTGCAGTACCATGGGGAGCAAGAATATTTTGGGGACAATGTGTCTGGGGACCCTAATCGTGGCTTAGGGGAACAGGGGAGTCCTTGAGGTTGAGCCTCTGAACAGAAATCAGAAAATAACAGTAGGAAAGACCTAAGGCCTAGGGCAACATTCCCCCAACTTGAGTTTAAACTTACTACTAAAAATAAGCTACTAAAAATGAAACAAACTAAAAAGGAAGAAGCAAAGGAAAAAGAAACCCAAACATAAATAGCAGCTTTTGTGTAAAAGATGAAAAAATAACATTTCTACCCTAAAGAAAAATGTCAAGTGGTCAAAAGCCTAAAAAGAAATCTTGGAAGAACTTTAAAAGGAATTCAAAAATTAAATAAGACATATTGAAGAAAAATTAGGAAAAACAAAAGCAACCAAAATTATGATAAGAAAGTTAACCAATTGGAAAGAAAAGATACAAAATCTTTTTTTCTTTATTTAAATTTTCAATATTTATTTAGTTTTAGTTTTCAACATTCACTTTTATAAAATCTTGAGTTTTAAATTTTCTTCCTCTCTTTTCCCTCTCCCCTCCTTAAGATGACATGCAATCTGATATAATCTATAAATATGCAATCATATTAAATATATTTCCATATTACTCATGTTTTAAAGAATTAGAACCAAAAGGAAAAACCACAAGAAAGAAAAACAAACAAATAAAGAAAGAAAATAGTATACTTCATTCTTAGAGTCCCTGAAAAGAGCTAAGTCTATTGGAGTCGGTCATTAGACAATGTTGCTATTATTGTGTACCATGTTTTCCTGGTTCTGCTCACTTCACTCAGCATTAGTTCATACGAGGCTTTCCGAGTTTTTCTTAAGTCCACATTCTCATCATTTCTTATGGAACGATAGTATTCCATTATATTGATATACCACAACTTGTTCAGCCATTCTCCAATTGATCGGCATCCCCTCAATTTTCAATTCTTGACCATTGCAAAAAGAGCTGCCATAAATATTTTTTGTACATATGTGTCCTTTTCCTACTTTTATGATCTCTTTAGGGTATAGACCTAGAGATGGTATTCCTGGATCAAAAGGTATGCACAGTTTTATAGCCCTTTGGGCATAGTTCCAAATTGCCCTCCAGAATGGTTGGATGAATTTACAGCTCCTCCAACAATTCATTAGTGTTCCAGTTTTCCCACATTTTCTCCAACATGTATCATTTTCCTATATTTTCATAGGAGCCAATGTGATAAGTGTGATGTGGTACCTCAGAGTTGTTTTGATCTGCTTTTCTCTAATCAATAGTGATTTAGATTTTTTTCATGTATTTATACATAGCTTTATTTTTTTCAACAACTATCTGTTCATAACCTTTGACCATTTATCAGTTGGGGAATGACTTGTATTCTTTTAAATTTGACTCTGTTCTCTATGAATTTAAGAAATGAGGCCTTTATCAGAGACACTGGCTATAAAAATTATTTTCCACCTTTCTGCTTCCTTGTTTGAGCAAAAACTTTTTCATTTAATGTAGTCAAAATTAAGAAATACAAAATCTTAGGGAAGAAAATAACTCCTTGAAAAGGAGAATTGTGCAAGAGAAAGTGAATAGCATTATAAGACACTAAGAAATAATAAATTGAGAAAAATTGAAGACTATCTGAAATATCTCATTAGAAAAAGAACTGATCTGGAAAAGAGATCAAGGTGAGAATACAAAAATGGTCAAACTACCTGACAACGTTACAAGAAATTACTAAGAAGAATACCCTGAGATTCTAGGAAAGGAGGGTAAAGAAAACCTAAGAAAAAAAAACTGTTGTTCATCACCTGAAAGTGATCATGAGGGAAAAACTTACTGGAATGTGACAGCCAAGTTTCAAAGCCTCCAGGTTAGGGAGAAAGCACTGCAAGCAATAAGAAAAAAATAATAATGCTGAGGAGATTCAGTTAGGATTTCACAAGAGCTAGTAGCTTCTACTCTAAAAGATCACAGGTCTTTGGACATCATATTTCAAAGAACAGAAGACCTGTGGTTGCACTCAAGAATGACTTACCCAACAAAGTTGAATGTAATCCTGAATGGGAGAAAATGGATATTTGATTGACTGAAAGACATTTAGTTACTTATACAAAAAGAGTGCAACACAAGGGGAAATTTGATATGAAAGAGCCAGAATAAACATAAGGAAAACATTAAAGAGTAATTATAAGGCACTCATTGAGGTCAAACTCTTTACTTATGATATGTGAAAATGTTATCAGTATTCTTAAAACAGTCATCATTACTAAGGTAATTTGAAAATAAAGTTGGGCATGAGTTGTATATGATAGGGTGATTTTTTTAAAAATTGGGTAGGAAAAGGTAAAAAGAAGAAATTATATTATTAAAAAGGGGTGTGAAAGGGAGAACTGATACAGTGGAAGCAGGTGGGGGTGGAAGGCTGGTAATGTTGGAACTTTGTTCTCATCAAGGTTGAAGAGGAAACAATGTGTACATCTGGAAAGGCATGGTTAGTGGTTGTTGTCTTCCATTCTCAAAGAAGACCAAAACGACATCCCTACTCTTGAGTGAAGTTACAGTATGTCTGACTGGGGCTAATCAGATCAATATGAGCTGGCAATGTTTACCCCAGGTCAGGCACAAATAATCCATGTGAACATTTAGGGCGGATTCTCCAAACTTGAACAGCTCACATTTATTTTGAGCTACTTTGATTCTGTTTTTTTCATAGAGCAGAGCATTTTCTCTGATATTGGCTCACCATGCTGGGCAGTCCTATGCTAGTGTCTCCCATGTCACACAATCAATTCCAAAGTTCTTAAGAGAAACTTGAGAGTGTCCTCGTATCCCTACTTCTGACCACCATATGAACACTTGCCCTTTGTGAGTTCTCCATAAAGCAGTCTTTTTGGCAAGTGTACATTTTGTATTGGAACAACATGGCCAGCCCATCTGAGTTGGGCTCTCTGGAGTAGAGTATGAAAGCTTGGCTGTTTAGTTCAAGAAAAGACCTCAGTATCTGGTATCTTATTCTGCCATGTGATCTTCGGAATCTTCTTAAGACAATTCAAATGGAAGCAATTCAATTTCCTGGAGTGGCACAGGTATACTGTCCTTGATTCACAGACATACAACAATGAGGTCAGCACAACAGCTCTGAAGATCTTCAGTTTGATAGTCAGTCTAATACCTCTTCTCCCCCACACTTTCCTTTGAAGCCTCCCAAACACTGAGCTAGCCCTGGCAACATGTGAAAGTACGCTACCAGTATAAGTAAACTTAGCCATAGCATTCAAAACTCCTCCATTTGCTGTAAATGGTGGTTCCACATTTGGATGGAATGATATAGAAGTCTTCTGAACATGTAGAGAGGTGACAAAATGGGGGGATAAGGTGAGGAAGGACTTTTAGATTAGGATTAGATTAGGATTTGGGAGGGATTTTCGAAGGGGTGTTTGGCTTGGGATTGGGAAGGTGGGAGCTGGACTCTTGGAGAAGTGGATGGGATGAGGAATAGGAGCACAGAGAGGAAAGATAAGGTAAAAATACAGGGTAATAAGAGAGCTGAAGAAGAAAATAATGAGTCAAAATACGATAGAGAGAAACTCAAAGATAGTAATTATAACTTTAAATGCGAATGGGATATTCATAGCAGCTCTCTTTTCATTGGGAAACAACTGAAAATTTCAGGGATCCCAATCCATTGGGGAATGGCTGGACAAGTTTTAGTATGTTGTTGTGATGGAATACTACTATACTATCAGAATTAATGAGTTCAATGTTCTTAGAAAGGCATGAAAGGATTTGGGCAAAGTGGTGGAGTGAAGTGAGCAAAACCACAAAAACATTTTATACAATACCAGCAATATTGCTTTAAGAATTACTTTGGGTGACTAAGGCATTTTGACTATTAAAAATACACAAATTAAAAATAAAGGACATATAAAGAAAGGAGCTACATGCATCCAAAGAAAGAACAGATGAATAGAAGTATGTATACAATAATTTATATATATTCATATGTATACATGCCAATTTGTGTCTAATGGTAGCTAGCTATAGGGTGGGTTGGGGGAAAGGGAAAAAAAAAGAAAAAAGGAAATTTACATGATAACTTCATTATATATTTAAAAGGAATAGCGAGTTGTACATAATTGATTTGCGGTATCATGTATAATCATGTTTTTATTATGTTATGGAAATGCTATTTTTATTTTCTAAGATAAAATAAAATAAATTTTTAAAAATAATGATGGTGGTGATGGTGAACATGATGATACGAATGAAACAATCCTTGGTTAGCTCAGGGAACTTTTTGCTCCTGAATCTGGTGTATTTGCATATTTTACAAACAGTTCTCTCCCAAAGTTTCATTAGTTTCTGATCTCTTCACTGAATTGAAAAATGCTATTCACCCAGGCATTGAGAGGCTGAATCAGCTTCCTGATAGCCCATGAAGCAAAGAAATCAACTAGAAAAGGAACATGAAGGTAGGACATCCCAGATGAGCCACTTTGACTTTTTGCAGCACTTCAGTCAATGAATTGATTATCCCAAGGCCTCAGTTAATCCAAGTAATTCATTTGATTGATTTCTTTGAATTGTGACTCACTGACCTAAATCATGAAATCACTTTTGCTGACAGTCATTATTTGTAACTACACATTAGTCGTGCACTTTGTATTTATTCAATCTTCTTCCTTTTCTGAAACTTCTCTTTTGGGCTTTAGGTGAAAAGTGAAATAACACTGATGTGGGAGGAAGAGAATCAGACTTTTACTAGAGATTTCATCCTATTAGGATTATTGCAGCCAAACCAGTATGGATTGCTGTTCTTAACCCTTATTCTCATCATTTTTATGGTGGCCATTGTGGGGAACACAGTCTTGATTCTTCTTATCCGCCTTGATAGCCGGCTCCACACTCCAATGTACTTCCTTCTCAGCCATCTCTCCTTCATGGATATCTTGCACATCTCCAATACTGTTCCCAAGATGGTCAGTAACTTCATATCTGGCCAGCAGTCTATCACATTTGTGGGTTGTGGGTTACAGATCTTCCTCTCCCTTGTCTTTTTGGGAGCTGAATGCCTTCTTTTTGCAGCTATGTCCTATGATCGCTATATAGCCATCTGCCACCCACTACATTATCCCATCTTCATGAACCATCGGATCAGTGTCCTTATGGCTGCTGGGTGCTGGATTGTGGGAATCATCAACTCTACAATTCACACAACTTATCTATTACACCTCCCCTTTTGTGGCACAAGGGTCATTGACCATTTTTTCTGTGAAGTCCCAGCCATGTTGAAAGTTTCCTGTGTTGACACATCACACTATGAAGGAGGAGTCAATGTGAGTGCTGTATTCTTCCTCTTAATTCCCTTTTCCATCATTCTTGCCTCTTATGCTCAGATTCTCCGTACTGTGCTTCACATTAAATCTGTGGAGGCCCAGAAAAAAGCCTTCTCCACTTGTTCCTCCCACCTGACTGTGGTTGTCATGTACTATGGGCCATTTATCTTTACATATATGAGGCCAAAATCCTATCATACTGCAGGTCAGGACAAGGTCTTAGCCATCTTATATACCATTCTCACACCCATGCTCAACCCTCTTATCTACAGCCTCAGAAATAAAGATGTCTTATGTGCCCTGAAGAAGGTTTTAGGAAAGATATTTATGCACAGAAATTAGGATTTATTTAAAATTAGATTCAATGCTGTGGTTGTTTTCCTTCATTCTTGAAGAGGACTGAAATGACATCACTGTACTAGAGTTAAGTTATAGTGTGTCTGACTGTGGCTGATCAGACCAATATGAGACTGGAATGTTCTACCACAGGTCAGAAACAAACAGTCCGTGTAAACATTTGGGATTGATTCTCTAAATTTGTGTACCTCGTGTTTCTTTTGATCTACTTCAATTCTTCTTTGCTCATAAAGCACAGCACCTTCTTTGATTAGGGCACACCGTGCTGAACGGTCCTGTGTCAGCATCTAACATATCACACAATCAATTCCAAAGTTCTTAAGAGAGACTTTGAGAGTGTCCTTGTATCACTTTTTATGACCACCATGTGAACGCTTGCTCTGTGCGTGTTCTCCACTTTTGGCAAGTGAACATTTTGAATTCCAACAATGTGCCCAGCCCATCAGAGCTACACTCTCCGCAGTAGAGACTGAACGCTTGCCAGTTTACTTTGAGAAAGGACCTCAGCGTCTGGTACCTTATCCTGCCAGGTGATCTTCAGAATCTTCCCACAACAATTCAAATGGAAGTGATTTCATTTCCTGGCGCGTCCCTGGTATACTGACCATGTTTCACAGGCACGCAACAATGAGGTCACCACAATGGCCCTGTGCCCATGGATGATTTATTAGAACTGTGTGGAAAATAGCCCAAATAGCATTCATGCATTTTTTGGATTGACAGCAAATAATGATGCTTCTTGCTACCTTTAAATACACAATGTAATGAAATTAAACAACTCACATATCTATTGGCATTCCTATTAAATTGTTGAATTTATTTCATGAATTCTGGTTTAGTTGATACCAAAAATGATGTAATTGATTTCTGTTTTGGTTCTTTCATTATACAACAATCTCATATGTAGAAGGTAGCAACCAAATGTTAAAATAATATGTATAGATGATTTAAAAGCTCTTTGATTCATAGAAAAAATCTTTCACTGTCATTGCTACATCAAAGGTACTATCAAACTGCATTGTTCTTGGTGTCATAGGTTGACATTGTCAATGAATTGCTCCCTGGCCAACTATCTGGAACCCAACTTCTCCATGCTCAGCAGGGCTTACTGTCAGGCATCAAACAGTTCACACACACACACACACACACACACACACACACACACACACACACACATATACACACACACACACACACCTGCTCCAATGACAGAAGAAAATCATTTTATCCTGAAAAAATAGAAATGCAATTTATGATGATGTGGTTATAGATGATTTTGGGTTTTCCCTTTGAACTACTGAATACAATTAGCTAAGATTCTGGATTATTGGTTGATATATGTGAGATCACCATTCTGTTGATATATAACCCTTCTATTATTTTTCATTCTACAATATTTGTGCATGCTGCATCAAAAATATTTCATAATCTACCCAATGCACTAAAGCTCTTTGTATTATGTATATATATATATATATATACACATATGTACAAGGGTACATAGACACCTACACATATATGTGTATCTTGATGTTATCAATTTATTCTTCAACCCATCCAACTTCAGCTTCTGTTCTTTCCTATATTACCAACCTACCTCCTTGTCTGTTTTCTAATAGAAAATGAAGTCCTTGAGTGCCTGGACTGTCTACCTTTTCTATATTTATTCTTAGTGCATAACAATGGGCTTTGCACACAGCACACGCTGCACTCTTCCCTTGAGGCCCACTGTCCCTCATCATTATGCTGTTCATATTGAGCTTTGAATCATTCTCATCATTTACTACCTTCATTCCTAGACACATTCAGATTAACAAAAATGAAGAGGACCATGTAACCATTCAGAATGGGGCAACTACAATTAATGGTTCACAACTGGGCCCTCACTGCTACTAGGATATCCTACTGCAAGTGCCTTATCAACTCACTATTCTTCTCTCAACAGTGGCTCTTTCAAACTCTTTCATCCATTCTTAAGCTTTGCATGGAACTCCCTCTCACCACCTTCTCAAATAAAATTCTTTGTTGAATATTTTGCATAAAAATGGGGCAAGAAGCTTCCTTTTCTCTCCTCTTCCTCCTCTCCCATCACTTATATGGCTTTTCCAACTATCTTCACCTTCACTTTATCTCACATGATGAAGTAGCTTTAATCCTTACTAAGGCTAACCCCTCTACCTGCTCAAGCAATCCATTCTTTCCTGTGTCTCCAAGAGATTGTCCCCCTCTGTTATCCCTATCTGTCACTTATTTTCAATATCTACTTGTCTATTTGCTCATTTCCTACTGTCTACAAACATACCCATGTTTCCTCACCCTAAAAAGAAGCCCTCGAAGATGGCGACTGGAAAGCAGTAACTGGCGTGAGCTCCCCACCAAGTCCCTCCAAAAACCTATGAAAAAATGGCTCTGAACCAGTTCTAGAAATACAGAACCCATAAAGGGGCAGAGGGAAGCAGGACTCCAGCCCAGGTCTGCCTGGATGG
>CM053622.1:814829931-814866902 GCA_028646595.1 Phalanger gymnotis
CCTAGGGAGGGTGGAGGGGAAGGGAAGAGGGGAGAGAATTTGGAACTCAAGGTTTTAGTAAAACAGATGTTCAAAAGTAAAAAAAGTTTTTTTTTCTCTCATGCAACTAGAAGATAAGATGCACAGGCAATGGGGCATGGAGATCTACCGTGCCCTACAAGAAAGTAAGGGAAAGGGGGATGGGAGGGGAATGCGGGGACGGAGGGGAGGGCAAACTGGGGAACAGGGCAAACTGGGGAACAGGGCAACCAGAGTGTACGCCATCTTGGAGTGGGGGGGGGTGGAAATGGGGAGAAAATCTGTAATTCAAACTCATGTGAAAATCAATGCTGAAAACTAAACATATTAAAAATAAATTTAAAAAAAAAAAGAAAGTCGAAAAAAAAGAAAAAAAAAAAGAAGCCCTCACTTGATCCTTCCATCTTTGCTAGTGATCACACTGTGTCCCCTCTGTTTATTGTATTTAAATTCCTTGAAAAACCCAGATACAATATATGGCTCTACTTGTCTCCTATCACTCTCTTCTCAACCCCTTACAATCCAGCTTCCAACTTTATTCAACCAAAACTACTCTCTCCAAAGTTGCTAACAATGTCCTACATGCCTAGCCTAAGACGGTAACCACTGCCATAACAAGCACTTGTGAAGAGGATTTTTCACTCAATTCTCATTTAATGGTGGCAGACCAAGTGTTGGTACTAATTTTACTGTTGAGTGAAAAGAACAAGAATCCAGTAAGTATTAGAGGTGGGACTAAAGCTTTAGTTTTATTATTTCCAGGTCTATCTCCTCTGTATGCCATCCTGCCTTCTTTGAAATTTTAATTAGAAAATAGCAATGATTCTCAGATAGAAATGTGAGTGATCATATAAGCACAGGAGTCTGTAATCATCTTAGGAGACAGGATTCTCCTTTGCCAAGGAGAAGGTAGGCTTGCTTCTCCTTTGGTGCATGGAAGAGGTTGCATTGGGACCAGTAGTATATGATTGCTGTAGAAACAGAGACATTGCTGGTGATTCTCTATCATAAACATGTTGGTAATATGAGGAGCAAAGAAAGGATAGATGAGATTGTAGGCAGCTCCAAATGTGACCAAAGTACTACAAGCCTTCAAGCAAGATGAGAGGAGGATTCTGGATTCTGTCCTGTCAGACATAATGGAGGAAGGGATAAAGATGTATTTGTCCCTGTTGGACCTCCAAGGTGTATGTTTGTATGTGTATGTTTGTGAGCATATATATGTGTGTATTTGTGAGTATGGATGTGGGAAAGGGGGGAGGTAAAAGAATTAGTGTATGTCTGAGCAGAGCATCCTCAAGAATTCTTGGAGTCGAGGCCAGGTTAGTGTTTGCTGTCTTCTTAGATGCTCTGGTTCTGGCACTGACCATGGCCACTTCCTTGATCTCACTGGACCTTCAAACAATAACATAAAGAAATTGTATTGTGTTGTCTGGAAGATCCTAGGAGTCTTTGTACTCCAATAGATTTGGGGGAACAATAAACCCAATGGCTAGTGAAAATAGGGAGATCCCTATTCTTCCCCCAAAACCTCTAACAGTAAGCAATACAAATGTAATATCAATATGCCCATTGGACTGTTGAGTGCCCTGAGAAGTGAAGGCAATTCTACCTGGTTGGGTGTCTCCTATCAGAGCCAGGATTCAAGAACCTCATCTCTAGCTCTGGTGCTGCTGTCATTGGGTCAGCTGCCTCTCTTAAAATGAAAAGAAAAGAGCCTTCTAGTCAGGACTGTGCTAGTAAATGTTTAACAACTCACTCTCCAAAGAAAAAGTATGCTTGACACAATTTGCATTTTAATCTGAAATATTTGTGTTTTGATTGCTTTAAATCTAGACAATCAAAAAAACAAATTATGCCTTGATTTGTTGATGTTGTGATTTGTGAATATCCAAGGTGTAAATATTCACATTGAAAATTCAGCAATCAGTTCTTATGAGGCAGCTTAAGGTGGCTCCAGCACACAACAGCTTCCAATTCTACAATTCAAAACTGCCCTCGTTGACACACATGTAGATTGCTCTCCTCATTCTACCAAGAAACTTCAATGTCAAGTTAAGCAAGTCCCTTTCTCCTATCTGGAAATTAGTCTTCTAAATTTAAAAGAAATGGATTATATTAGATAACATCTAAAAGTTGTAACTAGCTCAGAAATCCTCCTAATGTATTTTTCAGTGATTGAGTGTCAGTGTATTCCCTTTTGGTCTTCTCTGGGTGAATGTAGAAGCCAACAGTCATCTCCAGAGAGATGATGCATGGATGTTGGCGCATTTGTATGTTAAGAGCCAGGGATGTACAAATAAATGAGCTCAGGGGAAGTGTTTGGCCAAGATGGGGGATGGTTGTAGAGATGGTCTCTGAGGACTTGGGCAGCGCAATCACTGCACAAAGAGATATCAGCACACCTGACAATACCAGAGAACAGATAGAGGATTTCAGAACTGCCTTTTGCTGCAGCAACTACCTTCAGGAATTGCATCAGGACCTGCTGAGCGAGAGCAGCCTATTAGTCTGCCGGGCATCATCTCTTGTAAAGGTAAGAGGGGCAGCAAAACTGAGACCACAGACCGGAATCATTGGGATCACATATTAAGAGTTGGAAGGACACTTTGAGATCGTCAGGTACGACTTGCTCATTCGACCAATGAGGAGACTGAAGTCAAGTGAGATGAAGGTACTTTCGCAAGGTTCCAATAACTAGTAACTTTCTGACGTAGAATTAAAAGTCAGGCCATTCTGACTCAAAGTCCATTGCTCCAGGCTCTATGCCAAGTGAGTGTGGGGAGGGTCTGTACAAAGTCATTGCCAATTTCCATTGAGGACTAGGTAGTAAGACACACTTCAACAGCTACATACTAATGGGAGCTCACATTTATATAATATTTTTCCTTACAGAATATTTCTTTCTCATATAGACATAGAAAGTCCTCTTAAGTAAGGAGGATTTTCTTATTCTTTTTTAGAGTTTAGTTTCCCAGATTCCATGGCCATGGCTCTCTATTTTCCAGGTGTTTGATATTATTTCCCAGGCCTGTGACTTGTGAAAATCTCCACCATGGTTGAGCAGTGAGATATAGGGGGAACATAATGTGATTCTTACTATGCTTTTGCTGAATGGTGATATTGCTAAAGCTAACCTGTGAGGCTATTGCTGGAAATATGCCTTTTTTGTCTGTTGCCCTATAAAGCAATTGGGCACTGGTCAGTAAATGGGGAGCCCACAAGGGAATATGACAGTGTAATGCTGTGTGTGCCTTGATACCCCCCTAAAAGGGTATGGAGGGAATCAGTCCCTCAACCAGTCCCCACTGAGGCTTGAGGGGATTAAAGGGAGCACACAAGCTGCAATGCTGTGCCTTGTCATCTCCTGCAAGAAGGGTGATTAGGGAATCCTGTAGGAGTTGATGCTTCCATTATCAGCAACCTCTTTTGAGAAGAATAAACTAGAATAAAGTAAGAAAGATTATTGATCCCTCCAAATCTCTCTTCCTGTCCTTCTTGACTTACCAGATCAACAATGAACCTCTTACAAGCTGGAGTCCAAAAGCCCCAATGCCTCCCATGTGTTATTCACGAAACAAGTGCAAATATCAGTACCCAACTTAAAGATGAGAGAGCTGAGGTTCAAAGAAATGTGACTAAAGTCAGAGGTGTGACTAAAACCTTGGTTTTCATATGGTTTATAATTATTTCAAATCTACTCTCTCCATCATAAGATGCTGCCTTCCCTGAAATTTAGATTAAAGAATAGGGCAAACTGCTAGACATGGAGAAGTAACTAAGAGTCTTTGGAACATCTTTCTCTGAGGATCATCACAAAAATGAAGGTTGTCTTGGCGAGAAAAGGGTGAGCATGCCCCTCCTACAATACAGGAAGGAGGTCACCTTGGATGGACTCTTCCCACACAAGGAGTCTGTGATTGCCTGGGAGAGGCATTTGGTGGTAACACATTGCATGTGTGCAAGGGCTGAAAAGCAAGGGAAGGAGCAAATCCAGGAGAGAGATGACAGGGGAAGACATGCAAAAAGAGTAAGCCATGTCAGAGAATCACAACATTGGAGGGTAACCTTGGAGTCAGGCAGTTTGCCATCTTCTGAGCCACCCCATCCCTGACACTGATGCCAGGCACTCCATTCCTCACACCAGACCTCCCATGCCTAGCTTCACAACTCAAAAGATAGGTTTTCTGCTCATGATTCCCCAGTGCTGTGCTCCAATTGTTGAGCCACTCCATGGCTAGAACAATGACTGTACTTCAAGACAGAGAAAACTCCAGAATTCAGTTGATTGATTCCTTTACGTGAAAGCAAAGGGCAACCATGATGAAGAGCAAGGTAATCAGGAAGGTTTTACTTCTGCAAAAATTCCTGAGCTGGAGGAGACATTAGGGTCTGTGTATGCCTTCTCTGAGTGTATCAGTACGGATTTGGGTTTGGCCAATTCCAAATTCATGTGGTGGGCAAGGGGTGGCATACAGAGTTTCCCAATTTAATTACTTCATTCAGTGAATCTCTTCTATTCTCCAACCTTCTTTTCAACAAATATACCTCTTCCTGTAACAGAGATATCACTTATTCTTCATTATTTCTCTCTTAGCTCCTTAATCTTGGTTTTTGTGGGGCAGACTGGATAGAGTAGACATCTCCATTCATCCATTTGAGATATTTGCCAACATGACCTAATCGATATTCATTTACATCTAAAGTCTGAGTGATCAAAGTGACCAGGTGTCTTACCATCAGACACCAAAGTTCCAATCAAATGAGAAAAACAAAACCTAACATTTATAGGGTAGTAGAACCCAGAGACCATCTGACCCAATTTCTTCATTTTACACATAAGAAAACAGAACATCAGGCAGGTAAAGGGTCTTCTTCCTATGACACACACGGAGAGGAAGCAAGGTCAACAAGATGCAAACCCAACTCTTCTGTTTCCAAATCCATTGTAACAGCAATGTCCATACCTAGTATTTCATAGTTGTGGGGATCTTCTTGTGTGTAAACTCCCTCCACCAGTGCATGTTAGTGCCTTCCACTAAATAACTTCCACCAAATGATAAGCTCTAATGCGATGTGATGTGCAGAGCATACCAGATCTTGTCAGATGGAGAACCTAAATCAGGATGCCAAAGTTGTCCCTCCTTCCCCCTTCCAAAGTTCACTGTTATACTACTTAGCAGCAGAAGAAGAAGAAGCAGCAGCAGCAGCAGCAGCATTACCTCATGCTTATATAGTACTTTAAAGTGAGCACAGAAATTCTACCCTTTTCTGCTCCCCATGGCTCTAGAACAATTTCCTCCTCAATATGCTGCTTCACCAGGACCAGCCCAGATTTCTTGGCCTTTATTCTTCCTTATTTTGAGGTAAGTTGCTTAAAGCCAAGTGCTTACAAGTCAAGTGAGAGAATTGCTTTGACACTGGGCTTTCTCGTTGTTATTGTTAATATTGTTACTGGGTTGCTATAAATGAACCATTTTCTCAAGTCATTCTTTGGCGCAGTGGCTAAAGGGATTCAAGAACCTTCTCCAGCCTAGTTGTGCTTGGTTCTCTAGACAGATGGGGACTTGCAAGTGAAGCACATTAAGTAAATGCAGATATGGGCACCTTATCTGTTTGAGGACCCAAGGGGAAAACAATCAAAAGAATCTCCATGTTCCTTGTCAAATGCAAAATGAAGATATTCATATGTCCAGCTTCAATATAAGTTGACAATGATAAAAACATTAACTAGCAATCATGAAATAATAGTATCACTTAAATATGGTGCTTTACATATATAAAGTACTTTGAATACATACTATGCCATTTGAAATTTGGACAGCCCATGAATGGGAAAACTTACTATGAGGGAGGTGAAGTAATTGGCCCCAGATGGTGCAGACATGGTTCTTCTGACTCTGGAATTGCTGCTCCTTCTAAAATCTCCATCGGGATCATTTTCATAACCAGAGAGCAATATAAGAAGACATGGCAGGGCATGGCTTTCTTCTTCTTTTGCCTCCTTTCTCTTCAATGATGGTCCCTTTCCTTCAGGCAAATAAGTGTCATTGTAAAAGATACGCTTCATTCTCAAAAACTGAATAAGTTGAACAAATCCAGAGATTCTGTCTTGTTACCTAAGCCCACAGCTCTTTAAATGGTTTCCCTCGACAAAAACACTGGAGCTGAGAGTGGCTGTCCAGAGTCCACCCATTATGAAGAAACAAAAATCTGCTACAGTGTGGAAAGCTCAAGCAAGAGGTGCGAAGGAAATAGCTTTCATGGCTCAGAAATACTTGAAGAAGCAAAGAGAGAAGGTATTTTTAAATGTAGGTGGATGAGGGAAGACGGAGAGAAACAACCAGATAGGTGCAGACGCAGAGCCAGAGAACAAAGATGGAGAGCAACAGAGAAAGACAGAAGCAGACACAGGCAGAGCCAGAAACACAGAAAGAGAAATAAAGAAAGGAGAGACACAGAGACATGAGGCATAGAGATAGAAGACCAACAGAGAGAACTGTAACCAGAAGGAATTTGCAGGAAATGGCCTTCTACTTAGCTCTGGGCCGTGGATAGTATTATATAAGCAAGGAAATCAAGGTAAATATTCATGAATTCAAAGATTTCTGAAGACCCACCCGGCATGAAATCCTCCGATTCTTAGAGTAAATAAGAATAAGGATATGGCTCAGCCGCAACTCTGTCACCCTCACAGAGAAACTTATTCATTCATTCATTCAGCAATTCTTTATGAAGAAGGTACTATCATTGTACATTGCAAGTATTGATAATGTAATTTCCACAAGTTGGTAGCATTAAAACAGGAGGTGTATGCAGGCTGCAAATGGAATGTGGACCTTAACTAGTCTGTCAATGATGTTCACAATGTCTTAGAGTGTAAGTCTTAAACCTATGAAAAACTCAATTTAATGGTGGGTTGGTGGGGTAGCAGGCAGTGACAATAGATGGACAATTTGACAAAGCAATGGTTCCATCCAGACATTATAAGAACTTGAAACAAAGGTCTCAAGAATGCAAATTAACTTCCAGTGCCTGTGCCAATGAAAGCCTGGATATTTCCAAACAAAAAATATCATACGTAAGGCTCAGAACAGGGAGAGAAAGAGGTGGGGGGCTAATATCTCTTGTAGTTCTTTGCTACTTTTCTAAAAGATGTTTTCCTCTACTCAGTTCTTCAAGTTTGGCAAGGTTTCAATTCAATTCAATTATGATTTTATTTTCTCTGTTTTACTACTTTTTTATTTTTACATTACCTACATTCTACAATGTTAAAAGAGAATTAAAATGAAGAATAAAGAGTCCATAAAGCTTGAACAATGTACAGGGAAAAGTCAGACATTGTTTGCAATGTCCTACACTCAAGGTGCCCCAGCTTTGGTACCCACCTTGGACTATCTTCAAAAATGACTCTTACACTTTGATACTAGTTTCTATTGGTATGTCATTCATTTAATTTCTGTTGTTGAAGTCATTGCGTATATTGTTTTTTCATTCTGCTTAAAGAAAAGACTTGCCATCAGTTGTCTAGTTCTTTCCATGTTTCTCTGTTTCATCATACCCATCATTTCTTGCAGAATAGTAATATCCCATTATATTCATGTATCAGAACTTGTTTTTTCATTCCCTAACTGAGGGATACTATCTATACCCCCAAAAAATCTTTTCCACCATGAAACATACTGCTATAAATCATTTAGTGTATATAGGGGCCCTCTTTGTCATTTACCTTCTTGAGGCATATTATTACCCATGAAGTCTCTGATTCAAGAGTATGAACACTTAGTCACTTTCTTTGCATGACTCCATCTGGCTTTCCAATGGTAAGACCAATTCATAGCCCTACCAACAATGCATTTGTGTATCCATCTTGCCACAGCCATTCTAACGCTGGTAATTCCCATCTTTTTTCATCTTTTCTAATTTTCTGACTGTGAGATGAAACCTCAGGATGTTTTTTTTAGTTTGTGTTTCTCTTAGTATTACTGTTTGGCCATATTCATTAATGTGATTATCTAAAGGTTAAAATACTACTTTTCAAAATGGTTTATATTCTTTGACTACCTATCTTTTGGGGAATAACTTTTGGTCTTATATGCACCTGGTGTCTATTATAGGTATCAGTACCTCATAATAGCTTTTCATACAAAGATCTTTTTATTTTCCTGGTTGAAAAAAATCACTTTCCTTCTTAGAATAGTTTTCATGATCTTTGTTCAAAAGCTTTTCAGTTTCATGTACCTGAAATTATCCTTGGCAATGTCTTCTACTTTTATTTAGCTAAGAATTCACCCCACTGTGAATGTTAACTGACCTGGTTCAATTTGTTTTTATGGTATGTTGGGGTTTTTTCTTAATATTTAGTAGGAAATGTAGCGTGTAAACTGCAAGATACCTTGCAAGGTTTCAACCTAAATCACTTTGGCTCTCACTGATTGGCGAGTAATAAATCCCAGGATAATCCCCACTTAGTCATTGTTTGGGCCCAGATTGGTTTAGAGTGAATGTAAATAACAATTTTTTCTGTCTTAGCCAGAACCCCTGAGGGTCTTCCTCTCCCAAATTGATTTTTTTAACTAAGTAAAGAAGCCATTCTCCTCCTCATTTCTCATTTAACCTTAATTGCTGAGTGGCCATACCTACAGTCAGATTGAGATCTGTTAAAAAAAACTTTAGCTCGAAAAGGCCAAAGTCCCCCACTACATCCTGGGCCATCTCCAGTTGATCTGATCTATATCTGGCTACTGAACTGACATGGCTCTGGAGGAGGAAGTGAGCCTGGTTATTTTGCCAGCCCCTCCCTCACTTAAATCGAACTCACTTGCCTGTCATGATATCATCTTTTTGATGTCCCGGTCCTCTTCCAGAATGAAGGACAAACAACCACAACAATATTTAGATCATCTTTCTGTTTCTGAATACTTTGGTCTTGGTGTAAGATGTTGATCTAACCCTACCTGGGTCCTGACTAACTGCCAGTTTTCTCAGTAATCCTTATTCAATAGAAAATTCTTTGTTAGGGAAAATGTTTTTGAGTTTATTTTTCTTTTCAAGGGAATCATAGCTATAAACATGGAAATTTGAACTATACTGTAGTCATATTCTTTTACCCAGACCATGGGTATTTGTTTGGATTAGAGGAATTAACACCTATCTTGTGTCAGTAAGACTCAACACCTGGGGAAGAAGACATTGGAAGGTGCCATCTCAAGTATGGAATATATTTTCAGATCTCAAAACAAGATGCCCCCTCACAATAGTAATATCATAATAATTGATACTCAGATTATATAATGCTTTGAATTCTGTGAGGATAAAATATATTTGGAATTATCCAGAAATGGTTTGACTCCTTGATGTGGGTTAGAGTTCGTGCATCTATATCTATCATATATCTAGCAGGTACTCAGGTACTTACTGGATGTGTGACCCTAGGTAAGTCACTTAATCATTCTAGGCCTCAGTTGCCCCATCTATAAAAAAGGCATCATAATAGCACCTAGCACCCTGGGTTGTTGTGAGAATAAAATTGAAATAATATTTGCATAGCACTTTTCAAACCTAAAGTCACTATATAAATGCTATATGTAATATACAAGTATTATAAATTAATTTTATAAATTAATGTAATATATAAATAAATATATAAATTATATATATATATATGTATGTATGTATAAATGTAATGGGTGTCTTCTTCATAAAATGATATTATAGGGGCAGGTATGGTAGGGGCATTTGGAGAAGCAAAAGGAGGGTTTTGTGCCAAGGAAGATACTGCTACTTTGAGGAAGGAAAACTACAGTATTTAAAGCAATTGGTATTGACTCTAGGTAGAGTGTGACCTCAGAATGGCAGACATCTAGAGGAAGCAAGGTAGACAGGAAAGCCACCTGGAGGGACTGGAGCATTGCCTGGCCCCTGAAGGATGAAAAGCCTTTCTGAAGAAAGATGGCTTAGGGTGGGCTGGAGCTGGCTCCCATTGTTAACTATTCAGTGTGAATATTCACACTTCAGAAATCAGCAGAACCTCCACAGCAAAGCTCAGGGGATTGCTTTGTTTCATTGTTGTTTTAGACCTAAAAGGTGATGGAGAACACATCAATAGCTCAGATTAAATTTAAACCTTGGCCTACAGAGAGCTGGTTGATACACATTTACAAATACGTGAAAGAGAACATACAAAGCATGATGGGAAGAGGGGGTGCTGAACAAATACTCATTCTGTAGAGGGCATCGAATGCAATTTCCCCCTTAGAGATGTCCAAGATAGGTCCTGGAGTGCTAAAGGGATCTGCCCCCATGACAGCTTGCTAGTTCCAAAGCAGTAACCAGATCCCCAGTCCTCTTGATGCCTGGACCAGGGGGATTACATTATGGTGCCTCCTGGCAATCTAGAAGTCTATCAAGCTGCACTCTTTCTTGCTTTTAAAGGGGCTGCAAAATCCAAGTCTCTCAGTACCTTACCACCTTCACCAAATCATGTATCTTGGCATCTCTGAGCTTGGCGAGGTTCAACATTAGAGAGATCAGATGAGGATAGATAACTAGGAACTTATCAAGTCAGAGTCCTGTGGCTCTCAAGGGTTCGACCACACTACTGTTTTTTAACTGCTGAAGCATCATTGCTGTTAATGGAGTACCTCACAGCCCAGTCCCTAAAGTTTCCTGTTTAGGTAGCCTTAAACTCTGGGAATTAAAGTCTGCAAAGGGGCAGCATATACTGTAGCTCTAATCCACAGGTAACTGTTGAATCATCATGACAATTTCATCCAAAACATCATACGTATATAATGACAATGTCAAATCAAATAACTATTCCCTTATTAACACTAATGGCAAATATTTAGATTGGGAATAAACTGGGATTAATACTAACTGCTGTTGAGATGTTTTCATTCATGTCCAACTCTTTGTGACCCTGTTTGAAGTTTCCTTGACAAAGATACTGCAGTGGTTTGCATTTTCCTCCTCCAGATCATTTTATAGATGTGGAAACTGAGGCCAACAAGATTAACTGACTTTTCCAAGCTCACAGAGGTTGTCAGTATCTGAAGGCAGATTTCAATTCAGATCTTCCTAACCTGAGGCTCACCACTTTATCCACTGTGCCAGATAGCTGCCATAATAATAATAACAACAAGAACATATATTTATAGTGTTTTAAGGATTTCAAAGCACTGCACATATGTTATGTCAGAAATAATCTTTTGGAATATATGCTGTTATTCTTTCCATTTTACAGGTGAGGAAACTGAAGCATAAAGAGGCAAAGAGAATTGCCCAGAGTCACACAGCTAGCAAATGTCTGAGGCCAAATTTGAAGTGAGATCTTCCTGGCTCCAGTGTTCTTATCCAGTATGCTACCTAGCTGCTGAAACATCAAAGCATCAGAATAGAGAATCATTGTTGATGGGCATGAGTAGGGAGATTCTAGAAGAAACCAAGGGGAATTTGGCTCCATAGCACTTTCTTTCCATTCCCTCATTTTATCCCACAGGAAAACAGTTCCAGAAACACCCTCCTATGGAGGAATGGAATCAAACCACCACTGGTTTCTTCTTACTGGGGCTTTTTCCCCCAACCAAAACTGGCCTGCTCCTCTTCCTCCTGGTTGTCCTCATCTTCCTAATTGCCTTCCTGGGTAACTCAACTATGATTCTCCTCATCTGGCTGGATCACCACCTCCACACCCCCATGTACTTCCTGCTCAGTCAGCTCTCCCTCATGGATCTCATATACATTTGCAGTACAGTTCCCAAGATGGCTGTCAATTTCCTGTCTGGAGACAATTCCATTTCTTTGGTGGCTTGTGGATTCCAAAGTGCCTGCTTCTTAATCATGGCCTGTGCTGAAGGGTTACTCCTGGCATCTATGGCCTATGACCGTTATGTGGCTATTTGCCGCCCCCTCCATTATCCCATTCTCATGAACAAGAGAATATGTTTTCTGATGATTGCTGGGTCCTGGGTCTTTTCATCAATCAATTCCTTTTTCCATACTGTGTATATACTCTCTATGCCCTATTGCAAGACCAGAATCATTAATCATTTCTTTTGTGATATCCCAGCCATGTTGCCTCTGGCCTGCATTGATACCTGGGCCTATGAGTACACAGTGATGTTCAGCACCAATCTGTTTCTTTTTGTCCCTTTCCTTGGCATCATGGCTTCCTATGGTCGTGTTCTCTATGCTGTCCATCATATGCGCTCCTCACAGGGAAAGAAGAAAGCTTTCACTACCTGTTCTACCCACCTGACTGTGGTCTCCTTCTACTACGCCCCATTTGTGTATACCTATCTGAGGCCCCCATCTCTGCATTCTCCAGAAGATGACAAGAACTTAGCTGTCTTCTACACCATCCTCACTCCTATGCTCAATCCCATCATCTATAGCCTGAGGAATAAGGAGGTGCTGGGGGCCCTCCAGAGAGTCTTTGGGAGATCCTTACCCCCAAAAGAGTAGGTGGGGACATAAAGTCACAGAAATAGAAAAAATCTAACCAGTCTCATAGCTGGACTACTTTATTTCATAGATTAAGACACAGGCTATATTAATCCATCAATACTGATTAACCATTATTTTAAATTAATTTTTTTTCAGTTAACATCTATTTAGTTTCTGTGTGTGTCTCCCTCTGTCTCTCTCTGTCTCTTTCTCTGTGTGTGTGTGTGTGTATGTGTGTCTCTGTCTCTGCCTCTCCGTCTCTGTCTCTCTCTCTGTCTCTCTCTCTCTGTCTCTGTGTGTGTGTGTGTGTGTGTCTGTCTGTCTCTGCCTCTCTGTCTCTGTCTCTCTCTCTCTCTGTCTCTCTCTCTGTCTCTGTGTGTGTGTGTGTGTCTGTCTGTCTCTGCCTCTCTGTCTCTTTCTCTCTCTAGAGAAAGAGAGCTCTCTCTCTCTCTCTCTCTCTCTCTCTCTCTCTCTCTCTCTCCCCCTCTCTTTCTCTCTGCCATGTTCCATGTCAATTAAAACAAATCCCAACATTGACCATCTCCAAAAAGTGTGCATCACATTCTGTATAATTGGTTCATCACTACTCTGTTAGAAGATGGGTATAATTCTTTGTCACCAGTAGTGTCAAATCATGTTTGGTCTTTTAGATGATCAGAGTTCTTAATTGTTTCAAAATTGCTTGCATTAGCAGTGTTAGTTTTTTTTCAGGTTGTGTGAGGTTTCTTTTTCTTTTAAATTTATTTTTTAGTTTACTACATTCAGTTCCACAAGTTTTTGAGTTCCAAATTTTCTACCCCTCACTGTCTTCCTGCCTCTCCACCCAAGATGGCATGTAATCCAATTCAGGTTCTACATATACCCTCACCTCACATTAAACAGATTTTCAAAATAATCAAGTTGTAAAAAAGAATTATAACCAACGGAATGAATCATGAGAAAGAAGAAACAAAACAAAGCAAAAAGAGAGAGCAAACATTTTGCTTCAATCAGCATTCGGACTCCATAATTCTTTCTCCGGATGTGTATATCTTTTTCCATCACGAATCTTTTGGAGTTGTCTCAGAACCTTGTATTACAGAGAAGAGGAAAATCTATCAGTTAGGCATCACAGATACAATGTATCTGTAATTGCCTGCAGTGTCATCCTGGTTCTGCTCACCTCAATCAGCATCAATTCATATAAGTCATTCCAGGTCATTATAAAGTCTGTCTGCTCCTCCTTTCTTATAGCACAATAGTATTCCATTACATTCATATACCATAACTTGTGTAGCCATTCTCTAATTGATGGGAATCCCCTTGATTTCCAGTTCTTTACCACCACAAAAAGAGGTGCTAAAATATTTTTGTACATATGGGTCCTTTTCCCACTTATATGATCTCTTTGGGATACAGCCCTAGAAGTGGTGTTGCTGGGTCAAAGGGTATGAACATTTTTATAGCCCTTTGGGCATAGTTCTAAATTGCTCTCCGGAATGGCTGGATCAGTTCACAACTCCACCAACAATGTAACAGTCTTCCTATTTTTCTGCATCTTCTCTAGCATTTTTCATTTTCCTGTTTTATCATGGTAGCCAATCTGACATAAGAGATGTGGTGCCTAAGAGTTATTTTGATTTGCATTTCTCTAATCAATAGTGATTCAGAGGATTTTTCATATGACTACATATATCTTTAATTTCTTCCTCTGAAAACTACCTATTCATATCCTTTGACCATTTCTCAATTGGAGAATGTCTTGTATTCTTATAAATTTGGCTCAGTTCCCTGTATATTTTAGAAATTAAGTATGTATTAGATTCACTGGTCGTAAAAATTCTTTCCCAATTTTCTGCTTCCCTTCTAATCTTGGTTGCATTGGCTTTGTTTGTACAAAAACCTTTCAATTTAATGTAATCAAAATTATCCATTTTTTTTCATTTTGTAATGCTCTCTATCTCTTGTTTGGTCATAAATTCTTCCCTTCTCCATAAATCTGACAAGCAAACTATTCCTCACTCCCCCAAATTGCTTATAAGATCGGCTTTTACATCTAAACCATGAACCCATTTTGACTTTATTTTGGTATATGGTGTAAGATAAGATGCCCAGTTCCTGCCATATTATTTTCCAGTTTTCCCAGAAACTTTCATGAAATAGTGAATTCTTGGGGTGGAATCAAGATGGTGGAGTAAAAACATGGATGCAGCTTAGCCTTCTCACAAATTATTTCAAATACCTCTAAAAAAAGTGAATCTGAACAAATTTAAGAGTGGTAGAATACACTAGGAGACCCAGTGTGTCAGATTTCCAGCTCAGAAGAACCTGGAATATTGACAGGAAGGACTTGTAGCACCAGTCTGGGAGAGCGCAGGGCTCACAGGGCTATATCTCACCATAGGAGAGCAGGAGTAGGCCCTGCAGGCTGAATCACAGAGAACAGTAGCAACTACCAAACCTCTCAGCTCGGGCCTCTATTAGAGCTGGGTGAGAGAAGCACAGGGCCTGTGGCAATGGCAGCAGCTACTCCTAAGGCTATCAGCCCACACACTAAAGGTTAGAAAGTCACCTTCTTGAACTTCTAGAAGCCATTATGACTGAGTAAAATGAAGGTGCTCTCATCCTGCCCTTTGTTGACCTTGAAAAACCCAGAGAAAATTTCCTGGAATAAGGGAGCCAGAAGTAGAGGTACAGCAGTCTTTTAACTTGGGAAGCTAGGGAGATGGTTCCCTCTTGTGGTGGCTGAAGGGAACCAGTGCAGCGGGAATTCCTGAGACCCAGGGGGATGGAGGCAACAAGCACCAACACCAGGACATCGGGCATGCCTTCCCCAGGAGAATTGGCAGACACCAGTGGAGGTGACAGCTGAGCCTACTCATGCTATAGTGCAGTCCTAGGGGAAGAGGAGAAATAAGGGATTTCCAAACCTTCCTGATGAAAAGGACAGAGCTCAATGGAAAATTTGATCTTCAAATACAAGACTCAAGAGAGGTATAAAAATGTAAATAGGAAAAAAAAGAAAAAAATCTTGTTATCCAATAAGGGTAAATTGTTTACATCCCTATATGGGAGGGTTATATTTGTTAATCTTGAGAATGGTATATTTATTACAAGATTTAAACAAGGTATATATATGTGTGTGTGTGTGTGTGTGTGTGTGTGTGTGTGTGTGTGTGTGTGTGTATGTATATGTGTGTGTGTGAGTGAAGAGGGTGTGGGTATAAATTAATTGATGTTATGATAAAAAAACCTAATTAAGGGGTGCAAAGAGATTGAAAGGAGAAAAAAATGTAAGGAGGAGGGAGAAAAGGGTAAATTACATCACATGAAGAGGCACAAAAACTTATTATAGTAGAGGGAAAGAAGGGAAGGAGAAGAGCATTATTTGATCTTTACTCTCATAGGATTTGGTTCAAGGAGGGAATAACATACTCTGACAAGTATAGAAATCTAACCTGCCCTACAGGCAGTAGGAGGGGAAAGGGGAAATAAAAGGGAGGGGTTGGTCAGAAGGGAAAGACTTATAAGAACTGAAGCTGAGTGAGGGAAGCAGAACCAAGAGAACATTATACATGACTACAGACACCTGGTATTTGTGACTACTAACTTTGATAGACTTGGCACCTCTCATCAATGAAAGGTTCAAAGACAGCAGCAAAAGACTCATGATGGAAAAAGCTATGCACATCCAGAGAAAGAATTACAGAGTCTGAATGCAGATTGAGGCAAACTATTTGCTCTCTTTTTTCCCTTCTTTTTTTGCTTTCATATCTTCTTTCTCATGATTCATTCCATTGGTTATAATTCTTCTTTACAATTGAACTACTATATAAATAAGTTCAATGCAAAGGAATATGTAGAATATATATCAGATTACGTGGTGTCTTGGGGGGAGGGGGAGGAGAGAGAGGAAGAGAAAATTTGAAACTCAAAAACTTGCATAACTGAGTGTTGTGAACTAAAATTAAAAAATAATTTTAAAAAAATATATTGTAGGATTATGGGTTTTAACCCATTCTGCTATCAACCTCTGTTTTATGAGGGAGTTCATCCCATTCATATTCACAATTATGATTACTCTCTGTCTTTCTTTCCATCCTATCCCCCCCATTTATGCTTTTATTTCTCCCTTCTCCCTTCCCCTCCCCAAAAGAGTTTTGCTTCAGAACACTGCCTCTCTCAATTTTCCTTTCCTATTAGCCCCCCTTCTTTATCTTACCCCTTTCCTTATCTACAAAATGACATAGTCAGTAGGATCTGCAAATTAAAAGGAAAGTATGGGGTTTGGGAGGCTGGGATTGTAGTTGGATGTTTCCTAGCTATTGGGTTGTTCTTTATACTTGTGGTGGCTATGATTCTGTGGAGCCTCAGAGCAGCAGTGGCCTGAGGAAAAACAAGCAAGTAGCAGTGCCAAGAGTGGTTTCTCAGGCGCCTAGATCAGGGCCCATGGAAGATAGCCTCTCCTTCCCCCTTCATATTCCACTAGCATTCCTAGAGGAGACAGGCTGGAACAGTGGCTCTGGGAGTAAAACAAGCAGAGACTTGGGGGAGGTAGAGATGGCCAGAACCAGAACTTGAGTGGATTAGCCCAGCTCTGGACTGTGCTGGAGGGGTATTGTATTTGGAAGCCAGACCACAGACCCAAGAGTTTGGAATGGAGCCCTGAAGCAAGAGTGGAGAGCTGCCTGCATACTGACCCAGCAGGAGTGGAGAACTGCTTGGGAGCCAACCTTGGCAAAGAGAGAGCAAAAGCAGAGAGCCGCCTGCATCAAGACTCAGGCAGAATCCAGGATCAGTGGGCTCCTGTGGGAGTAGGAGGAACCTCAGAGCTCAGAATTCAGCCCTGGGGCTACATAAAAACTTTGCAGCAAGGCACTATGTGTGCTTTTCTGCTGCATCCCCCTAGGATGGTTTGGGATCAGGGTGTGTGTGGAGTGTCTGTGATGGGTGGGGAGAGGTGCTGTGGACCCCCAAGGACCTAATCCTCTTGGCTTTGTTGTTCAGCTACCCCTCAGGACTTGAAAGTGGGGACTGGAGCAGTGTGGAGAGAACATACCCCCAACATAACTTTATTTGGACTTTTTGATTTGTGTTGGGACTTTGCTCATTAAAGCACGCCTAAACCTGAGAGTGCCAGAAGGAAGCCTACAAAGGCAGTGTGGGGAGAAGGACAAACCCCCAAGAAGGACTCTACTTGGAAACTCTGTATTGACTGAAGAGATTGTAACTTGCTGTTACCTAGGCATGGATGGTACTTGTATTTTCTGCCACCCCTTAAGGATGATATGTTGTCCTAGAGAAGACCCTGGCCTGGAACCCTCTGCTTATGTAAACAAGTATTTTTGGGGAATGCTACTGAATAATGCTTTGCTTAAAGATGTTATTATGAATGTTATGGTTTATTTTATTGAGCAATGGTGCTGCATGGGTATTCTGAGAAATGGTGTAAGATATACTGAAGTTTTATTTAAAACTATGTGGCCACCTTACTAATAAGTTATTATGTGATGAGATCACAAAATACAGTGTGTCTATTTGTTCCAGGATCCATGGCCATTTAGATTTTAAGGCCAAGGATCCTGGAGGGGTGGAAAGTATTGACAAGCAAAGTGTGATTTTTTCCTGTTTTTTATTTTTCTTTTGGAGTGCTTCTCAGCACTAAGGCAATCAAGTGTCTTTGATTGAGCCTTGCCTTTCAATCCAGTCTTTGAATCAAGAGTCTTTCATGACCTGCTTAAGTCACAAAAAAGTCTAAATCACATGAGTTTGAGTCACATAGTTGTGATGCCCTCTCACCCTAAAGAAGTGTATATATACTCTGAGGTTAGCATTTCGCTTTGGGCATACTCTTTGGAAGTGTGATTTGGCCAGACAAGACTCTAGGTAGCCGTTGAGGAGCCCTCTAGCTTTGAAAACCCAGAATGTTGGTGCTTTTTTCTCTGGTAACTATGTATGCATTGCTATGGACAGACAGTTAGAAGCCCTGTCTACTGATTTGTGTAATTATCCCTGTTTATATAATTTCTGCTTGTAATTTCTCTTTGTGTTTTCCCTGAAGTTCAGGTGCTGACTTTTTCCCTTGAACTAAGTGAATGATATCTGTATGTTTCGTTAAAGTGAGATTGTAAACCCCTTAAAGTTGCTTTTCTTAGAAAAGCAGATCAAAGAACCTGTGCTAGCAGCCCTCCTGTGCGCTCAGGTTATTGGCCTTACACCTCCATAGCAGCTGCTAGTAGCACTGATGCTGCAATGAGATGTTTTATGTTTTCTCTTATTTTTTCATTCTTTAGATTTTATTTGAATGATTCTTCCTGCCTCATAGAGTCATTAGCTTCTACTTGCCCTATTCTAATTTTTAATGAATTGTTTTCTTCTGTTAGCTTCTCTACCTCCTTTTCCATTTGCTCAATTTTACTTTTCAAGGAGTTATTTTCTCCCATCAGATACTGTACCTCCTTATCCATTTTGTCATGTTTACTTTTTAAAGATTTGTACTCATCAGCGATATTTTTTTCATTTTGTCCTTGTATTTTTAAAAGAATTGGTCAATATTTCTTTTACCTCTCTAATTTGGCTTGTAACATCCTTCTTGACTTCTTCCAAAAATGGTTTTGGGGCTTGGGAGCAGTTCATATTCCCTTTTGAGGTTTCATATGTGAGTATAGTGTCAATGCTGTCCTCATTTGAATTTGTATTTTTATCTTTCTTGTAGCTATAGTAAGATTCTATGGTCTTTGCTTTTCTAGGTCGCTTCTTCATTATGATTGCCATTTTCCTGGTTTTTAAAGTGCATCTCTTCTTCTGGGACACAGAGGGCTCTGTCCCAAGCTTCTTGTGCTGGAAGCTAAAGGCCTGGTTACTGGCTTTGTGTGCTGTGGCCTCTGGTTTTGTCGGCTAGAAGCTATAATGCTGCAGCTCACCTGGTGCTGAGGTGGAGCTGGTTGGTGTGTGCTAAGGATTGAGGCCTGTTGAAGTCTTTCTGAGTTTCCCCAGGGTTACATTGAAGCTCATAGTGTGAAGTGTTGGAGGGGAGGGATAGTCTGGCTCCCTATGGCTGAGCTATAGCATGGTTAGCCTCTGTCATCATTTGTGCTGGTGTCTGCCAGTTGCCTGACTATGCAAAGGCACTCTTGGTGTCCTGGAGTTGGCACTTGCTGGCTTCAATCCCTGGGGTCAGGACTTCTGCTGGTATGCCGAGGCAAGGCTTGTTGGGACACCTCCTGTCCTGTACTGGTCCCTTTCAGTGACCACAAGAGGGACCTATCTCCCTAGTTTCCCAAGCTAAATGTTTGCTGTACTCCTTCTTCTGGCTCCACTGTTCTAGGATTTTCCCTATGACAATATGCTCTGGATTTTTCAAGGTCTACAATGGAGTGGGGGAGGGGGAGAATGAGAATACTTCCAATTTACTCTGCCATCATGGCTCCAGGAAGTTCAAGTAGGTGAGTTTCAAACATTTAGTCTGTGGGCTGATAGCCCCAGGAGTAGCTACTGCTCAAAACTATATAGGCTATTTGTGAAAACTGGCAAAGAAAGAGTCCTACCAAACTCTTTTTATGAAACAAATATGGTACTGATACCTAAACCAGGAAGAGTCAAAACAGAGAAAGAAAATTATAGACTAATTTCCCTAATGAATATAGATATGAAAATGTTTAATAAAATATTAACTAAAAGATTACAGCAACTTATCACAAGAATAATAAACTTTGATCAGGTAAGATGTATAACGGGAATGCAGGGTTGGTGCAATATTAGGAAAACTATCAGCATAATTCATCATATAAACAACAAAATGAGCAGAAACCACATGGTCATATCAATAGATGCAGAAAAAGCTTTTGACAAAATACAACATCCATTCCTATTAAAAACACTAGAAAGCATAGGAATAAATTCAATCTTCCTTAAATTGATAGGTACCATCTACCTTAAACCATCAGCAAGCACTATATGTAATAGGGATAAGCTAAATGCATTTCCAGGAAGATTGGGGGTAAAACAAGGAGGTCCATTATCACTCCTATTATTCAATTTAGTACTAGAAATGTTAACTTTAATAATAAGAGAAGAAAAAGAAATTGAAAGAATTAGTATAGGCAAAGAAGAAACTAAGTTATCACTCTTTGCAGATGATATGATGATTTACTTAGAGAATCCTAGAGAATCAAGTAAAAAACTACTTGAAATGATAAATAACTTTAGCAAAGTGGCAGGATGTAAAATAAACCCACGTAAATCCTCAGCATTCCTATATATTACTAACAAAGTTCAACAGCAAGAGATAGAAAAAGAAATTCCATTTAAAGTTACTGTTGAACTATAAAATATTTGGGAATCTGCCTGCCAAGACAAACCCAGGACCTATATGAGCACAAGTAAAAAACACTTTTCACACAAATAAAGTCAGATCTAAATAAATGGAAAACATCAGTTGCTTGTGGTCAGACCGAGCTAGTATAATGAAAATGACAATTTTACCTAAATTAATTTACTTATTTAGTGTCATGCCAATCAAACTACCACAAATTATTTTGTACAGCTGGATAAAATAATAACAAAATTCATCTGGAAGAATAAAAGGTCCAGAATATCAAGGAGATTAATGCAAATAAATGCTAGGGAAGGTAGCCTAGCCATAACAGATATCAAGCTGTATTATAAAGCAGCAGGCACCAAAACTACTTGGTACAGGTGTGTTGGCAAACAAAATGGGCTCTTAGCACTCAGTTCAACCAAGTGCCCTTGAAGAGTTTGGCCTTTGTTTCCTTGATTAGATTGGGAGACCTTGGCGACCTCCTTGCCTCAGGGGAGGGCCTAGTTCACACATGGGTTTGAGTGACATGTTTGGGACATCAGGCTTTTAGACCATGTGGGTTTAAGCCACCTCTTTGTGATGATTTTAGGTCATGTGGGTGAGTCAGACGCATGACTCACCCTTGACCCTGAAAAAGATATAAAACCAGGGGTTGGATTTCTCTTTTTTGGAACTCTTACCCAGGGCTGTGGTGGTGCACATGACTCTGGGCCAGCCTTGTTTTGAGCTCCTGGGCTGAACTTAGATGTTGGTAACTATGAATTGTATTTGGTCTGTATGTTGATGTTTGTAATTTGTTTGTATTTGTTCGGAAGTTCAGGGTGCTGGCTTTTTCTCTTGAGTATTTGTATGCTGAGTTAAAGTAAGCTTGTTAACCCCTTAACAATGCTATCCTTAGTAAAGCAGATCAAAAGAACCTGGGCTTTTGCAGTGTGCCGGTAGCATGCTTGTTGTTGGGCTTATGTTGGTCTTTCACCCCCACAACAGGCTAAGAAATAGACTGATGGATCAGCGAAATAGGTTAGGTACGCAACATGCAGCAGTCAAGGACTATAACAATCTACTCTTTGATAAACCCAAAGAGTTCAGCCTCTGGGTTAAGAATTCACTATTTCAGAAAAACCGCTTGAAAAACTGGAAAATAATATGGCAGAAACTGGGCATAGACACATATTTTACACAGTATACCAAAATAAAGTCAAAATGGGGTCACAATTTAGATATAAAGGCTGATACTATGAGCAATTTGGGAAAACAAGTTTAACAACAATGCTGCTTGCAGCTGCTGTGGAGATGTAAGGCCAATAAAACTAGTACACAGGACGGTTGCTAACACAGGTGTTTTGATATGCTATTCTAAGGAAAACGACTTTAAGGGGTTTACAATCTCACTTTAATTAAACATTCATATATCATTCACTTAGTTCAGGGAGAAAGTCAGCACCCTGAAATTCAGAAAAAACAGAAATTACAAGCAGAAATTATATAGACAGAGCAAACAACACAAATCAGCACACAGGGCTTCTGACTGTCCATAGCAATACATGTATAGTTACTAGAGAGAGATGCACCAACATTTGAGTATTCAAAGCAGCGAGGCTCCTTAGTGGCTACCCAGAGTCTTATCTGGCAAAATCACATGAACACTCTTCAAATGAGTGAGCTCCAAAGCAAAATGATAACCTCAGAGTATACATACTGTTTCCGGTCAAATACAGTTGATTCAAAGAAAGGCAAGACTCAATCAAAGGCATTGGATTGCATTAGTGCTGAGAAACACTTCAAAATAAAGAACAGCAAAAAGTTTCACTCCACTTGTCATTACAGCAAGGAATAGTTTACTTGTCAGATTTATGCAAAAGGGAAAAATTTATGACCAAACAAGAGATAGAGTGTTACAAAATGCTGAATAGATAATTTTAATTGGGGTAAATAGAATGGTTCTTTTTTTTGGACAAACAAAGCCAATGCAAAAAGGATTAGAAGGGAAGCAGAAAATTGGGAAAGAAATTTTATAACCAGTGTCTCTGAAAAAGGCCTCATCTATAAAATATACAGGAAACTGAGTCAAATTTATAAGAATACAAATCATTCCTCAATTGATAAATGGTCAAAGGATATGAACAGGCAGTTTTCAGAAGAAGAAATTAAAGAAATCTACAGTCATATGAAAAAATGCTCTAAATCACTATTGATTAGAGAAATGCCAATCAAAACAACTCTTAGATTCCACATCTCTCCTGTCAGATTGGCTAACATGACAAAAAAGGAAAATGGTAAATGCTGGAGAAGATGTAGGAAAATAGAAAGACTGTTACATTCTTGGTGGAGTTGCGAACTGATCCAGCCATTCTGGAGAGCAACTTGGAGCTATGCCCAAAGAGCTACAAAAATCTGCAAAAGTTTTGACCCAGAAATACCAATTCTTGGGCTATAACCCAAAGAGGTCACACAAGTGGGAAATGGACCAGTATGTACAAAAACATTTATAGCAGCTCTTTTTGTGGTGGCAAAGAATTGGAAATCAAGGGGATGCCCATCAATTGGGGAATGGCTGAACAAGTTGTGGTATATGAATAGAATGGAATACTATTGTGCTATAAGAAATGAAGAGCAGATGGACTTTGTAATAACCTGGAAAGACTTACGTAATCCGATGCTGAGTGAGGGGAGCAGAACCAGGAGAGCATTATATATGGTTACATACACCTGGTATTTGTGATGACTAATTTTGATAGACTTAGCTCTTCTCAGCAAGGCAAGGTTCTAAGACAACTCCAAAAGATTTATGATGGAAAAAGCTATGAATATGCAGAGAAAGAATTATAGAGTCAATGCAGATTGAGGCAAAGTATTTGCTCTCTTTTTTCCATTCTTTTTGGTTTTGTTTCTTCTTTCTCATGATTCATTCCATTGGTTATAATTTTTCTTTACAATTTGATTATTGTGTAAACGAGTTTAATGTGAAGGTATATGTTGAACATATTTTGCATTTCATACTGTCTTGGTGGGGAAGGAAGAGGAGAGCCAGGTGGAGAAAATTTGGAACTCAAAAACTTTTGGAACTGAGTGCTATTAAATATAAATAAGAAATATTCTTTAAGAAAAGGAAAATTTAACCATCAGCTCATGATCCAGTTTAAACTAGCTCCAGCACAATTCACCTTCCAATGCTACAATTCTAAAACTGCCCTCCTTGACATGCACATAGGTTGCCCTCCTCATTCTACCAAGGACTTTTAATGTCAAGTTAAACAAGTCCCTTTCTTCTATCTGGAAATTAGGCTTATAAATTTAAAATGAAGGGATTGAATTAGATAACTTCTAAAAGTGACAGCCAGCTCAGAAATTCTCTTCTCAATGTATTTTTCAGTGATTGACTGTCAGTGTATTCCCTTTTGGTCTGCTCTTGGTGAACGTACAAGCCAACAATCATCTCCAGAGAGACGATGCATGGATGATGGCATGTTTATATGTTAAGAGCCAGGGATGTACAGATAAATGAGCTCAGGGGAAGAGTTTGGCCAGAGATGGGGGATGGTTGCAGACTCGGTCTCTGAGGACTTGGGCACCACAGTCACTGCACAAAGAGATATCAGCACATCTGGCGGTATCAGAGAATAGAGGTTTTCAGAGTAGTCTTTCCCTGCAGCAGCTGCCTTCAGGAATTCCATCAGGACCAGCTCAGCAAGAGCAGCCTATTAGTCTGCTGACCATCATCACTTGTAAAGGTGAGAGGGGCATCGAAACTGGGATAACAGACTGCGTCACTGGCATCACGTATTTAGAGTGGGAAGAAACTTTGAGATCACCAAGTCCAATTTTCTCATTTGACAGAGGAGGAAAGTGAGGCCAAGTGAGATGAAGGTGCTTTCCCAGGTTCTCATTACAAGTAACTGTCTGAGATAGAATGAAAAGTCAGACTTTTCTACTTCAGAGTTCATTGCTACATGCTCTATGCCAAGCTAGTGTGGGGAGGGTCTGTACAAAGTCATTGCCAGTTTCCATTGAGGACCAGATGGTAAGACATACTTCAATAGCTACATCCTAATGGCAGCTCACATTTATATGATATTTTTCCTTATAAAACATTTCTTTCTCAAGAGCCCTTGGATATACAAAGTCATCTTAAGTAAGAAGGATTTTCTTGTTCTTTCTTGGAGTTTATTTTCCCAGGCTCCATGGCCATGACGATCTCTAGTTTCCAGATGTTACATACTATTTCCTAGACCTACGACTTGTGAACATCGCTTCCATGGTTGCACAGTGAGATATACAGGTGACATAATATGATTTTTACTGTGCTTGTGCTGAATGATGATATTGCTGGAGTTAACCTGTGAGGCTATTGTTGGCAATAGGCTTTTTTTTGTCTGTTGCCCTATAAAGCAATTGGGCATTGGTCAGTAAGTGGGGAACCCATAGGGGAATATGACACTGTAATGCTATATGTGCCTCGATCCACCCCCATCAATGCTTAGAGGGATTCTGTGTTTGCCTCAACTAGCCCCCATTGAGGCATCAGGGGATTTAGTGGAGTGCACATGCTGCAATGCTGTGCCTGTCTCCATTGACTCATTGAGAGGCTATGGGTAGTTCTTCCCCTTCTTGTCTTCCCTTACAAGAAGGGCGATTAGGGAATGCTGTAGGAGTTGGTGCTCCCATTATAAGCAACCCCTTTATTAACCCCTCTGAATCTCTCTTCCTGTCCTTCCTGTCTGACCGGATCACGAGTGAACCTCTTAGAGGCTGGAGTCCAAAAATTCCAGTGCCTCCCTTGAGTTACTTGTGAAACAAGTCCAAATACCTGTACCCAACTTAAAGATGAGAGAATTGAGGTTCAGAGAAATGTAATAAGCTTCACAGGTGTGACTAAAACCCAGGTTTTTATATGTTTTATAATTATTTCAAATCCACTCTCTCCATCATACAATGCTGCCTTCCTGGAAATTTAAATTACACAAAAGGACAAACTGCTAGATATGGAGAGGTAACTAAAAGAATCTGCGGAACCTCTTTCTCTGAGGATCATCACAAAAAATCAGGTTGTCTTGACAAGAAAAGGGTTGGCATGGACCTCCTACAATGAAGGAAGGAGGTCACCTTGGATAGACCGTTCCCACACAAAGAGTCTGTGATTACTTAAGGGAGGCATTTGATGGTAAGACATCACACACATGCAAGGGCTCTGAAAAGCTAAAGGAGGAGGTTAGAGGCAGGTCTGCAGCTATGTGTGGAAATGTGGAGGAGGGATGGGAGGGAAAGATGTGTACAAAGAATAAGCCATGTCAGAGAGTCACAGCATCAGAGGGTGACCTTGGAGTCAGGCAGTTTGCCATCTTCTGAGCCAACCCACTTCTGACACGGATACCAGGCCTCCATTCCTCACACTAGACCTCCCATCCCCAGATTCACAACTCAAAAGACAGGTTTTCTGCTCACGATTCCCCAGTTCTGTGCTCTGACTGTAGAGCCACTCCATGGCTAGAACAATGACTATACTTCAAGATAGAAAAAACTCCAGAATTCAATTGACTGATTCCTTTACATGAAAGCAGAGGGAAGCTATGATGAAGAGCAAGGTAATGTCATGAAGGCTTTATTTCTGCAAAAGCTGCTGAGTTGGAGAGTAAGTCTGTGTATGACTTCTTTCTCTGTGTATGTATCTGTGTGTGCCCACATACGTGTATGTGGTGGAGAAGACGTGACATACAGAGTTTCTCTACTTAATTACTTCATTCATTTAATCTTTCCTATTTTCCAACATTCTTTTCAACAAATAGACCTTTTCCCCATTCCTGAAATATAACTTACACTTCATTCGAGGGAACGAGTTCCATTGGAGCACCTCAACCTGTGTGTGTTGTCATTGGGCAGACTGGATAAAATAGACACCCCCATTCATCCATTTGGGGTAATTACCAACATGATCTGATATTCATCTACATCTAAAGTCTCAGTGACCAAGGGGACTGGGTGTCTTAACATCATACATCAAAATCCCAGTCGCATAAGACAAAAAACAAAACATAACATTTGTAGGGTAGTAGGACCCCAGAGACTATCTGACCTAGTTTCTTCATTTTACATTAAGAAAGCAGAATGTCAGGCAGGGAAAGGGTCTTCCTATGGCACACACAGAGAGGAAGCGAGTCCAGCAAGATCCAACCCAGGTCTTCTGTTTCTAAATCCATAATAACAGCAATGTCCATACCTACTATTGCATAGCTGTGGATATCTTCTTGTGTGCTAACTCCCACCAGCAGTGCATATTAGTACCTTCCACCCAAATAACTGGGGGAAGTAATGTGCAGAGCATAACAGATCTTGTCAGATGCAGGACCTAAATCAGGATGCCCAGGCTATCCCTCCCCCTCTCCAGAATTCACAGCAGCACCAGCACCGCAACAGCATTAGTGCATGCTTACAGAGTACTTTAAAGTTAGCAGAGAAGTTCTACCCTTCTCTTTTCCCCGTTCTTCTAGAACAATTTCCTCCCCAATATGCTGTTTCACCAGGAACAGCCCAGATGTCTTGACCTTTATTCTTCCTTGTTTTGAGGTAAGTTGCCCAAAGCCAAGTGCTTACAAGTCAACTGAGAGAATTATTTGGCACCAGGGTTTCTGGTTGTAATTGTTAATATTGTTACTGGTTGCTATAAACGAATTACTCTAACAAGGCATTCTTCGGTGCAGTGGCTAAAGGGATTCAAGAACCTTTTTCAGTCTAGATGTGCTTGGTTATCTACACAGATGAGGACTGGCAAGTGATGGCAGATGTTTGAGGACTCAAGGGGTAAACAATCATAAGAACCTGCATATCGCTGTCAAATACAAAATGAAGATATTCATATGTCCAGCTTCAATATAAGTTGACAATGATAAAAACAGTACCTGGCAATCATAAAATAAGAGTATCACTTAAAAATGGTGCTTTATGGATATAAAGCACTTTGAATACATATTATGCCATTTGAACCTTGAACAGCCCCAAGAATGAGAAAAATATGTATAGGTGAGGCAAAATATTTGGCCCCAGATTGTACAGACATGGTTCTTCTGACTCTGGGATTGTTGCTCCTTCTCAAGTCTCCACTGGGATCATTTTCATGAACGGAGAGCAAAATAGGAAGACATAGCAAGGCATGGCTGCCTTTTTCTTTTGCCTCCTTTCTCTTCACTACTGCTCCCTTTTCCTTCATCCAGATAAGCATCATTGTAAAGGATGATATGCTTTATCCTCAAAAACAGAATAGGTTGAACAAATCCAGGGATGGTGCCTTGTAACCTAAGCCCACAGCTCTTTAAATGGTTTCCCTCGGCAAAAATACTGGAGCTGAGAGTGGGAGTCGAGAAGTCGATCCCTTGTGAAGAAAGAAAAATCTGCTACAGTGTGGAAAGCTCAAGCAAGAGATGCGAAAGAAATAGCTTTCATGGCTCAGAAATACTTGAAGAAGCAAAGAGAGAAGGTATTTTTAAATGCAGATGGATGCAGGAAGACAGAGGGAAACAAACAGATAGACCCAGACACAGAGCCAGAGAACAAAGGTTGAGACGAATAGGGAAAGAAAGAAGCAGACACAGGCAGAGCCAGAGACACGGAAAGAGAAGTACAGAGAGGAGAGACACAGAGAGATGAGGCATATGGATAGAAGAGCAACAGAGAGAACTCTTACCTGAAGGAATTTGCAGGAAATGGCCTGTTAATTAGCTCTGGGCCTTGTAGAGCATTATGCAAGCAAGGAAATCAGAGTAAATATTCACGAACTCAAAGGTTACTGAAGACCCAGCGCGCGTGAAGTCCTACGATTCTCACAATGAAGACTACGGATATAGCTCAGCCTCGACTCTGTCAGCTTCACAGAGAAACTTACTCATGCATGCATTCAGCAAGTCTTTATTAAGCAGGCGCTGCCATTGCACGCTGAGAGTGCTGATAATGTAATTTCCACGAGTCGGTAGGATTAAAACAGGAGGTGTTTGCAGGCTGCCAGTGGAGTGTGGACCCAAGCTAGTTTGTCAGTGGTGTTCATCATGTCTAGAGTCTGAAGTCTTAGACCCATTAAAAACAAGCTTTAATGGTGGGTTGCTGGGGTAGCAGGCAGTGACCACAGATGGACAATTTGACAAAGCAATGGTCCCATCCGGACATTAAGAGAACTTGAAACGAAGGTCTCAAGAATGCAAATTAATTCCACTGCCTGTATCGATGAAACCCTGGATGTTTCCAAATAAAAATATCGCAGTGAAATCTCAGAACAGATAGAAATGGGGGAGATATGTCTGTTGTATTTCTTTATTATTTTTCTAAAAGATATTTTCCTCTACTCAGTTCTTCAAGTTTGGCAAGGTTTCAATGCAGAATGTGATTTTGTTTTCTCTGTTTTAATATTTTTTATTTTTACATTACCTACATTTTACAATGCAAAAAGAGCCATTCTTTATAAGAGAATTAAATTGAAGAATAAAAAGTCAATAAAGCTCGAACATACAGGAAAAAGTCAGACATTATTTGCAGTGTCCTGCACTCAAAGTGCCCCATCTGTGGAACTACCTTTGGTACTAGAATCAGCTGTTTTGTAGTTCATTTAATTTCTGTTGTTGAAGTCGTTGTATATATTGTTTTTCTTCATTCTGCTTACTTCACTTCTCATCAGTTGTCTAGGTCTCTCCATGTTTCTCTGTTTCATCACACTCATCATTTCTTGCACAATAATAATATCCCATTATATTCATGTATCAGAACTTGTTTGTTCATTCCCTAACCGAGGGATATTATCTGCCCCCTCAAAAAATCTTGTCCACCATAAAACATGCTGCTATAAATCATTTAGTGTATATAGGAGCTCTGTTTGTCATTGACCTCCTTGAGATGTAGTCTTACCCATGAAGTCTCTGGTTCAAATAGTATGAACACTCAGTCACTTTGTTTGCATGACTCCATCTGGCTTTCCAATGGTAGGATCAACTCACAGCCCTACCAACATTGCATTTGTGTGTCCATCTTTCCACAGCCATTCTAACATTGGTACTTCTTATCTTTTGTCATCTTTCTATTTTCTGACTATGAGATTAAACCTCAGGATTTTTTTTTAGTTTGTGTTTCTCTTAGTATTAGTGACTGGCAGGATTCATTAATGTAGTTATCATAGGCTAAAATACTGCTTTTAAAAACTATTTTTTTATATTCTTTGACTACCTATCCATTGGGGAATGACTCTTGGTCTTATATGTGCCTGTTATCCATTGTAGATATATCAGTGCCTCATAATAGCTTCTGATACACAGATCTTTTTTCTGGTTGAAAAAACTCACTTGCCTTCTTAGAACAGTTTTCATGATCTCTGTTCAAAGGCTTTTCAATTTCATGTAGCTGAAATTATCCTTGTCAATCTCTTCTACTTTTCTTTAGTTAAGAATTCACTCCCCAGACATAACTGTGAATGTTAACTGAACTGGTTTATGGTATGTTGGGTTTTTTCTTAATATTTAGAAAGAAATGTAGCTTGTAAACTCAAGATACCTTGCAAGGTTTCAACCTAAATCACTCTGGCTCTCACTGATTGGCCAACAATAAGTCCAGGATAATCTCCATTTAGTCACTGTTTGGGCCAGGATTGGCTTAGAGTGAATGTAAATAGTAATTGTTTCTATCTTGGCCAGAAACCCTGAAGGTCTTCCTCTCCCAGATTGATTATTTTTACTGGGTAAAGAGGCCATTCTCTGCCTCATTTCTCATTTAACCTTAATCACTGAGTGGCCATTGCTTCAGTCTGATTGACTTCTATTAAAAACTTCAGCTTGAAAAGGCTAGACCTTACCCAGAGACTATCCAGGCTGTCCTGGGCCAGAGCCCTGCTTCTCTCTGCTACCCTGTGGGTTCTGCAGTTCTAAAATTGGTTCAAAGCCATTTTTATAGGTTTTTGGAGGGACTTGGCGGGGAGCTCATGCTAGTCCCTGCTTTCCAGCTGCCATCTTGGCTCCGCCCCCCACCATAGTCTATTTTTCAGAGAGCTGGTTGTTACACATTTACAAATATATGGAAGAGAATATACAAAGCCTGATGTGAAGAGGGGATGCTGAAGAAATACTCATTGTGTAGATGCCAGAGAATCCAATTCCCTCCTAGGACATGTCCTAGATGGCTCCTGGAATGCCAAAGGGATCTGCCCCCATGACAACTTGCTAGTTAAAAAGCAGGAACCAGATCCCCAGTCCTCTCGATGCATTAACCAGTGTGATTACACTCTTCATGTCCTAGAAGTCTATCAGTAGTACACTTTCTTGCATTTAATGAGGTTGCAAAATTGAAATCTCTCAGTCCAGTGCCCCCTTTTACCAAGTCATGTATCTTGGCATCTGCAAAATTGGTGAGGGCCAGAGAGATCAGATGACATCAGATGACCAGGGACTTACCAAACCAGAGTATTGTGGCTCCCAAGGGTTCTATCATACCACTTTTTTTTAACTAGAGAGACATCATTGCTGTGCACAGAGTACTTCACAGCCCAGTACCTATGGTGTTCTATTTAACCTCTGGGAATGCAAATCTACAGAGGGGCAGCTTGTACTATAGCAATAATCCACAGGGGTCTGTTGAATCATCATGACAACTTTCTCTTGTCCACATCATACATATGTAATAAGTATTCCCTTATGACTAATAATCACTAATGGCAATTATTTAGAGTAGGGAATAAGCTGGAATTAATACTATTGTTGCTTAGTTGTTTATATTCATATCCAACTCTTTGTGACCCCATTTGGAGTTTCCTTGGCAAAGATACTACAGTGGTTTGCCATTTCTTCCTCCAGCTCATTTTACAGATATGGAAGCAGAGGCCCACAAAGTTAAATAACTTTCCCAAGGTCAAAGAGGTAGTCAGTGTCTGAGGCCGGATTTAAACTCAGATCTTCCTAACCTCAGGCTCACCATTTTATCCACTGTGCCAGATAGCTGCCACAACAACAACAACAACAACAACAACAACAACAATGATACACATTTACATAGTGTTTTAAGGTTTTCAAGGCACTGCAATATATTACAAAAGTAATTATCTTATGGAATAGATGCTGTTATTCTCTCCATTTTACAGGTGAGGAAACTGAGGCACAGCCAGGCTAAGTGCCTTTCCCAGAGTCACACAGCTAGCAAAAGTCTGAGGACAAATTAGAAGTGAGATCTTCCTGGCTCCAGTGTTCATATCCAACATTCTACCTAGCTGCTGAAACATCAAAGCATCAGAATAGAGAATCATTATTGATGTGCATGAACAGGAAGATTCTAGAAGAAACCAAAGGGCTCCTAAGCAGTTTCTTTCCATTCCCTCATTTTATCCCACAGGAAAACAGTTCCAGAAATACCCTCCTATGGAACAATGGAATCACACCACCACTGGTTTCTTCTTACTGGGGCTTTTTCCCCCAACCAAAACTGGCCTGCTCTTCTTCCTCCTGGTTGTCTTCATCTTCCTAATTGCCTTCCTGGGTAACTCAACCATGATTATCCTCATCTGGCTGGATCACCACCTCCACACCCCCATGTACTTCCTGCTCAGTCAGCTCTCCCTCATGGATCTCATATACATTTGCAGTACAGTTCCCAAGATGGCTGTCAACTTCCTGTCTGCAGATAATTCCATTTCTTTGGTGGCTTGTGGATTCCAAAGTTTCTGTTTTTTAGTCATAGCTGGTGGTGAAGGGTTACTCCTGGCATCTATGGCCATTGACCGTTATGTGGCCATCTGCCGCCCCCTCCATTATCCTATGCTCATGAACAAGAAAATGTATTTGCTGATGATTGCTGTGTCGTGGGTCTCTTCATCCATCAATTCCATTTTCCATACAGTGTATATACTTTCTATGCCTTATTGCAAGTCCAGAATCATTAATCACTTCTTTTGCGATATCCCAGCCATGTTGCCTCTGGCCTGCATAGATACCTGGGCCTATGATTACACAGTGATCTTCAGCACCAACCTGTTTCTTTTGGTCCCTTTCCTTGGCATCATGGCTTCCTATGGTCGAATTCTCTATGCTGTCCATCGTATGCGCTCATCACAGGGGAGGAAGAAAGCCTTCACTACCTGTTCTACCCACCTGACTGTGGTCTCCTTCTACTATGCCCCATTTGTATATACATACCTGAGGCCCCCATCTTTACATTCCCCAGAAGAGGACAAGAACTTGGCTGTCTTCTATACCATCCTCACTCCCATGCTCAATCCCATCATCTATAGCCTCAGGAATAAAGAGGTGTTGGGGGCGTTCCAGAGAGTTTTTGGGAAATCCTTACCCAAAAAAGAGTAGGTGGGGACATGAAGTCACAGAAATAGAACCAGAAACAATCTTACCAATCACATAGTTAGTCTACTTTATTTGACAGATTAAAACATAGACTATTAATCCATCAGTCCTAATTAGCCATTATTTTAAATTAAATTTTATTATTCCCATTTAGTATGTATTTACTTTCCCTCTCTCTGCCATTTTCCCCTGGAAATAAACAAAGAAGTTGCAAACTCTTTCAGCAACTTGAAAAAGTCAATCTAAACAAATCCCAACATTGGGCATATTCAAAAATTGTGCATCACATTCTATGTGATTGGTTCATCACTATTCTGTTAGAAGATGGGTACAATTCTTTATCACCAGTAGTGTCAAATCATCATTGGTCTTTTGGATGATCAGAGTTCTTAATTGTTTCAAAATTTCTTGTATTAGCAGTGTTATCGCTATTTATTTTTTTATGATTTATTTTTTCTTTTAGTTATGTACCAGACAGAAAAGAGGAAAAATAGTGATTGTTTCTCTTCACCCCCAACACTTCTGTTTATCAAGGTGGAATGGAAGAGAAATTTATTAACCACAAGTTTTGCTTTGGCCCTGGAGTAAGTTCCTTCTTTCCGTCTGCTTTGTATCATTGTGGGGGCAAGAGCAAATACCTTAGGCAGAAATACTTGTGCTTCTGCAGCCACAGTGCCAACATAGCCACCATCTTTTCCTCTCCTGACTACTGTTTCACTAAGCTCCTCCTGTGTCCCTGGTTATTGTTATTTTAGAAATCATTATGTTAGTTTTTCTTACTTTCTTCTTCATCAGTTTACACACATCTTTCCCAGTTTCTCTGACACTGTCTCCTATGTTGTTACGGCACAGTCATATTCTATTACATTCATATACCATCATTTGTTCTCCATTTTATGGGAAACAAATTAGTTTCTAGTTCTTCAGTCCCAAAAAAAAGATCTGCCACAAATGACTTTACACATAAGCACTTTTTCTCTTTCTTTTATTTCTGTGAATATAGGCCCTGTAATCAAAGTATGCAAAGTTTAATACTTTTGGTAATATATTTCCAAATTTCTTTCCCGGTAGCTGTATAACTTCAGAGTTATAATAGCAGTACATGAATGCACCTTCTTTCCCATGGACCCTATCATATTTGTCATTTTCCTACTTTGCCAATAAGGTAGATGTTATGCGGAATCTTACTTCCTCTAATTTTCATTTCTCTAATTATTGGTGATTTAGAACATTTTTTCTTATATAGCTCTCTATTCATAGCTTGGATTTTTTCCCTTGAGAAAAGTTTCGTCATCATAAAAATCAGTGTTGAAGACAAACTTAGACACAATTTTTTAGCATAATCTATTTATTTGCAAGGCTGGAAGCTGCCAGCAATAGAGGTCAATGGCCCCTCAATGACCAGAGACTCCTTACAGTAGAAAAAGCAGTCTTTTACACAATTGATTACATAAGATTCAGTGATGCTAACCTAGGATTGTGGTTTGTCTATAGTAGAGGAGAAGTGAAGGGGTAAGGTGGGCTTATATTTGGCATAATCATGCTAACCTGTAAAAGGGTGTTTTCAAAGTCCAGGGCAATGAGGAAAACAGAAAGTGAGTCAACATCCTCTGGAAAGTCCTATTTTAGGCAACCCTCTCCACTAGAATCATCTGGTGCTAGTTGTGACCAGGCAGAACATCTTATGACCACATTGACTAAATGAGTCAGGGCTGTAGCCCAGAGAAATGGGGAAGTTAACCTCTTATAGAAGAGACAAACTATCTTATAGACCCTGATGTTAATAATACAGAATAAAGTGGGGTATCAATTTTCATTGTCACAGTTCCCTTTTTCTCTTGCTCTTCCTAGTTTTGTCTTTCATCATTTATCAATCAGGAAATGGTTCTCAGTCTTATAAATTTTAAATCAGTTCTTTATTCTTTGTCCTAGAGGCATCGACCAAAATTTACTAAGCACCTACTATGTTTCTGACATTGTACAACTTTCTGGGGATACAAATATAAAAGTGAAATAGTCCAAACCTTTAAGAAATTTAAAGGCTCCTGGGGATAATGACATGTTCACATTTTAGTAAATAAATGTTTATGAAAACTTAATGCAAAGTACATAGAAACATAGGCATGTATGTATATACATGAATGCATATATGTACACTTAGGTATCATATCTATACATGCATATCTCTACCAGACTTCCATTCCCAAATCCAAACCACCTTTTGGACATTTGAAATGGATGTCCTAGAGCTATTTCAAATCCAACTTGTCCATGGTGCTGCTCATGATGTTTCCTTCCCATCCCAAATTTCTCCTAAACTTCCCTATTCCTGTTGAAGGTACCACCTTTCATATCATCTTCCTCAGAGTCATCCTTGACACCTCACTTGTGTTCACCCACCATATCCAATCAATTGCCAAGTCTTGTCCACAGTTCTCAAATCATTCTCTTTTTTCCAATCACTAATATGGCCACTACCCAAGTTCAGGTTGTCATCACATATTGCCTAGGCTATAGAAGTGGCCTAATGGCAAGTGTATAGTGTAAGAACTTGACAACTAGTACATCCTCTCTCTAGTTTATCCTCCATTCCACTACCAAAGTGATTTTCTTTAAGCATAAATTCAGATTATATCAGTCTCTTAGTCAATAAACTCCAATGGCTCCCTCATACCTCTTGTATAAGATACAAATCCTTCCATTTAGCATCAAAGGCTTTTCATAAACTGACTCCAACCTATCTTTCTAGTTTTATTCTGTATTGCTCCACTTCACTTGAAGCCCCTCCCACTGGCTTTTAAGACTGAGATAACTCCCCAATATAAAGGATCCAAGATCATGGCTATTTGGGGTTTGAGATGAGAGAGAAGACCTGATAAATTAGAAGATGAAGCAGAAAACTGATGTGGCATGATCTCCAATCCATATCCACGGAGATCAGGATGAAATCAATCAAAAAATATTTATTAAGTACTACCTAGAGGCCAGGTACTGTAGTAGGTGCTAGACATGAAAACGCAAAGAATGAAATAAATCTACTTCTAATATGTTTATATTCTAATGTGGATTATAGACAATACATATAAAATTATACACAACTAGTAGTAATACAAATATACATGCATGTGCATATATGCACGTATGTGTATGTGTGTATATACACATATCTGGTAATTGAATACAAGGTAATTTGGAACCAAGAGTACTAGCTGTTGGGGGGAGGGGAAGAGGAGATGAGAAAAAAGGTCATGAAAAAGATGGTTGCTGAGGTGCTTCTTAAAGGAAAAAGAGGGCTCCATAAGACAGATGTAAAGAGAGAACAAATTTGAGACATGAAGGATGTCCAATGCAAAGATACAGTAATAGGAGATGGAATCTGTGTGAGGAACAGTGAGAAGATTGGCTCAATCACATGGTATAGGAGATATGAATTTTCCCCTGAGGATTGCCTTGGCTGCATCCCCAAAAACGTTGGTATGTTATCTCATCAGTGTCATTATATATAATGAAATTATTATTGCCGTGATTTGTTCTTTGGTCTTCCCATTCTTTAGGATTAAATCATTTAGTCTGCAATTAATTTTCAATACCTTTTCATAACCCTTTCTTGAATATTTTACTGCATTGTGGTCTATAAATGATATGTTCTACATTCTGCCTGTCTGCATTTGTTTGTGACATTTTTATGCACTATTATATGGCCAATTTACAAATCCCCTAGGAATATTGTCGCCAAATTCCAGGAGAAAATACTGCAAGCAGCCAGAAAGAAACAATTTGAGTATTGTGGAAACACAATCAGAATAACCCAAGATCTAGCAGCTTCTACATTAAGAGATCGAATGGCTTGGAATACAATATTCCGGAGGTCAATGGAGCTAGGATTAAAACCAAGAATC
>CM053622.1:814867402-814894926 GCA_028646595.1 Phalanger gymnotis
GGGAATGGGGTGACAGAGGGGAGGGCAGACTGGGGAACAGGGCAACCAGAATATATGCCCTCTTGGAGTGGGGGGGAGGGTAGAAATGGGGAGAAAAGTTGTAATTCAAACTCTTGTGAAAATCAATGCAGAAAACCAAACATGTCAAAAATAAATTTAAAAAATAAAAATAAAAAAAAATTTAAAAAAAGATAAAAAAACCAGTTCAACTTTAGTAAATCTCTTATGATTTCTCTTTCCTGTTTACTTTTTCATGCTTCTCTTGGTTCTTGTATTTGAAAGTCAAATTTTCTTTTCAGCACTGGTCTTTTCATTATAAATGCTTGAAAGTCCTCTATTTTACTGGAAATCCATATTTTGCCACGGAGAATTATACTCAGTTTTTCTAGATAGGTGATTCTTTGTTTTAATCCTAGCTCCTTTGACCTCCAGAATATCATATTCCAAGCCTTTCAATCCCTTAATGTAGAAGCTGCTAGGTCTTTGAATTGTTTCTTTCTGGCTACTTGCAATATTTTCTCCCTGACCTGGGAACTCTGGAATTTGGCTACAATATTCCTAGAAGTTTTCTTTTTGGTATCTTTTTCAGGAGGTGATCAGTGGATTCTTTTTATTTTTTTACCCTTTAGTTCTGGAATATCAGGGTAGTTTTCCTCAATAATTTCTTGAAAGATGATGTCTAGGCTCTTTTTTGATCATAGCTTTCAGGTAGTCCAACCTTTTTTAAATTATCTTTTCTCGATCTATTCTCTAGGTCGGTGGTTTTTACAATGAGGTATTTTGCACATTGTCTTCCATTTTTCATTCTTTTGGTTTTGTTTTATAATTTATTGATTTCTCATAAAGTCACTAGCTTCCACTTGCTCTATACTAATTTTTAAGACAGTATTTTCTTCAGTGATCTTTTGGACCTCCTTTTCCATTTGCCTAATTCTGCCTTTAAAGGCATTCTTCTCATTGGTTTTTTGGACCTCTTTTGCCATTTGGGCTAGTATATTTTTAAGGTCTTATTTTCTTCAATATTTTTGGGGTCTCCTTTAGCAAGTCATTGACTTGTTTTTCATGGTTTTCTTTCATCACTCTCATTTCTCTTCCCAATTTTTCCTCTACTTCTCTTATTTGATTATCAAAATTCTTTTGGAGCTCTTCCATGGCCTGGACCAATTCATATTTTTCTTGGAGGCTTTTGATGTCATAACTTTGACTTTATTGACTTCCTCTGGCTACATGTTTTAATCTTCTTTGTCATCAAAGAAAGATGCTATAGTCTGAGTTCTTTTATGGTGCTTGCTCATTTTCCCAGCCAATTACTTGACTTTTGAGCTTTGTGTCAGGGTATGACTGCTTTCAAAGCATAGAGTTCTTTGTCCCAGGCTTCAGGGGTTTTGTGCTGCTGTTTTCATAGCTATTTCTATTCTGAGGTGGTATGATGTTCCACTCCTGGCCTGTGGTCTGGTCTGTGAGTGTAGGCACTCCTTTCTGCCATGTAACCACCAAGAGGACTCCCTCTCCACAGCCACCACAAAGCTCTGCCATTCCAGCACTCCTTCTCCCCAAAGAACTGCCAACCAGGATTGTGACCCAGATCTAAGCAGGGCAAAGCAAGAAAAGCTTGCCTCAGAGCCAACAAAGGGATCTCTGCACTCCCACTCTGATCAGCTGCTTGATTCCTCCCACCAAGTGGGCCAGAGGCACCGGAAGCAGCTGCTGCTATTGCCACCACCACAGCTGCAGCCACCTCTGATGTGCTGAGCTACAGCCGTACTACACACTTTCCTCACCAAGGTCCACCAATTTTCCCACTGACCTCCTCTGCTGTCTTTGGCATTTGTATGTTGAGAAGTCGGGTAACTGCCACAGTTCAATGATTCAGGGCCCTGAGGCCTGCCCACCTGGTCTACTCCATGCCTGGTCTACTCCTGGCACAGTCCACATTGGGTTGTGCTCCACTCCCAGCACGGTGTGCTAGACCCTTCCTAGTGACCATTAAGGCCATCTTGGGCTGGAGACTTGTTTCCCTCCCTTATTCCATGGGTTCTGTAGTTCTAGAATTTGTTTAGAGTCATTTTAAGGTTGTTTGGAGGGATTTAAGGGAGAACTTAAGTCTGTCCCTGTTTTCAAGCTGCCATCTTGGCTCTGCCTCTCCACAACAAGGAAATTATAACACAATATCATAGCAAGGAACCAAGTCATCCTGTAACATTCTCCCTTTTGGGGCCTCATCATAATCACTCACAAATCCTAATTGTCTGCTTGCCCCCATGTTCTCCCCCCTCAGTTCTCTGGTCTGCACAGCTCCCTGATTTCCGCTCTCCACTCCACAATCTTTCTGCAGCTCTGTCATCTCAGAGTTCTCACTTCTCCTCCTTGTGCTAGATTGTGAATTCTCACTTCTGACTGCTGACTTCTGAATTCTAAGTTCTCAGTGGCTATGCTCTGGGTGTACAAATCCTTTTTAGGGCTGAGAGCTTCACACTAAATCAGCAAAAGGGTGTGGGCCTGAGGTGTAGCATCTATTTAGCAAAAGGCTTTTCAAAAGACCTTTAATCACTGATTGGCATCACAAAGGTGTAGCCCTGCTTCTAATCAGGCCTCCTTTAACTGGCCCCACCTAAAGCCTATTGAATGGGTAGGAAAGATCTTTAATCACATTATCACCACAGACTGGGCAATTCTAAAAACCAAAATTGGATAGAAAAAGGTAAAATGAAGCAATTATATTATAAAATTGGGATATGAAAGGAAGCAGGTAGGGGTGGAGGGCTGGTAAGGTTGGAACCTTAATCTCACCTGGGTTGAAGACAAAACGCTGTGTCCATCTGGAAGGGTGTATAAGTCTTCTGAAAGTGTACAGAGGTGAGAAAACTGGAGGAAAAGGTGGGGAGGGACTGACAGAGGAGTATGTATATTGGGATCTGGGAGGGTAGGGGGACAGGACAGGGGAGTTATTTTTGGAGTCCTAGGTGGATTGGGATTGGGAGGATGAGAGAGAGGGTGGGAGCTGGACTCTTGGAGGGGTGGATGGGATGGGGAATGGGAGAATTGAGGGGAAAGATAAGGTAAATGGCATGAGGTAAAAAGAGAGGCTGAGGAAGAAAATAGCGAGTAAAAATAAGATGGAGGAAAATTTCAAAATAGTAATTATAACTCTGAATATGAATGGGATATTTATAGCAGCTGTCTTTGTGTTGCCAAAGAATTGCTAATTGCAGGGATCCCTATAAGTTGGGGAATGGCTGAACAAACTGTGGCATATGGTTGTGATGAAATACTATGGGACTATAAGAAATGATAAGCTCAGTTATCTTGGAAAGACTTGAACAAAATGGTGGAGTGAAGAGAGCAGCACCAAGAGAACATTGTACATAATAATGGTAATATTGCTTTAAGAATTACTTTGAATGCTTAAGTCATGTTGACTCTTAAAAATACATGTAACAACAATGCTGCTATCAGCTGCTAGCTGGCTAAGGCCAATGTTATTTGGCTGTTATTGGCTAAGCCCAATAACACCAGCACACAGGAGGGCTGCTAGCACAGAATCTTTGATCTGCTTTTCTAAGGAAAGCAATTTTGAGGGGCTTACTTTGATTAAATATTATTCACATTCAGGGGGAAAAGTCAGCACCCAGAACTTCAGGGCAAATACAAACAGAAATTAGAGAGAAAATATAAACAGAGCAAGTAACATAAATCAACAGACAGGCTTCAAGCTGTCTGACCAAAGCTAATACATACTTAGGTTCCAGAGAGAGGGGCACCATCATCTGGGTTTTCAAAGCCAGGGGGCTCCATAATGGCTACCCAGAGTCTCCACACCAATACTCTTCCAATAGTGAGAACCCAAGCAAAATCTTTCCTTCTGCAGTTCTGAGAGTCCTAGCATAACATCTACCCTCATAGTATATGTACCCTTTGTCAGGGCTCTAGGGCTTCACACCTCTTGAGGGCTTCACATTCTAGTGACCTAATTAAAAAAGGGTGTGGGCCTGCCCACAAACAAAGGCAAGACTCAAAGGCACTTTATTGCCTTAGTGCTGAGAAGCACTACAAAACAAAAGACAACAAAAAGTCCTACTTTGCTTGCCATTACAATACACAAATTAAAAACAAAGGACATATGACAAAAGAAGCTATCTGCTTCTTCATGCGAAAGAATATATAAATACAAGTAGTTATGACATAATTTTACATATATATGTGCATATATTTAAATGTATGAAGGGAAGAAAAAAGAAAAAAAATAACTTTACATATTAACATTGTTGTATATTTAAAAGAAATAGCAAGTTGGGCATAATTGATTTGCAGTTTCAAGGACAATAATGTTTTTTTATTATATCATGTCAGAGAAATGCTTGTTTTGTTCCATAAATTAAATATAAAATACATTTAAAAATAATAATGATGGTGATGATGATAATGATATGAACAAAACGACCCTTGGTTAGCTCAGAAAATCTTTTGCTGTGACAAACAAACAGTTCTCTCCCAAAGTTTTATCAGTTTTTGATCTCTTCTTGCATTGGAAAATGCTGTTCACCTGGGAGGAAAGGCCAGGCATTGAGAGGCTGAATCAGCTTCCTGATGGCCCATCAAGCAAAGAATTCAACTAGGAAAGGAACATGAAGGTAGAACCTCCCTGATGAGCCACTTTGATTCGTTTTCAGCGCTTCAGTCAATGAATTGATCATCCCAAGCACTCAGATACTTCAAGTAATTCATTCGATTGACTTCTTTGAATTGCAGCTCACTGACCTTATGGCTATTGCTGGCAGTCGTTATCTGTAGCCACAGACTCAGTTCTGGGCTTTGTATTTATTCAATCTTCCTTTTCTAAAATTTGTCTTTTGGGCTTTAGGTGAAAAATGAAACAACAGTGATGTGGGAGGAAGAGAACCAGACTTTTGCTAGAGATTTCATCCTATTAGGATTATTGCACCCAAAAGAGTAGGGATTGCTGTTCTTAACCCTTATTCTCATCATTTTTATGGTGGCAATTATGAGGAACACTGTGTTGATTCTACTTACCCACCTCAACAGCCAGCTCTACGTTCCAATGTCCTTCCTCCTCAGCCATCGCTCCTTCATGGATATCTTGCACATCTCCAACATTGTTCCCAAGATGGCCAGTAACTTCATATCTGCCCAGCAGTCCATCATATTTGCAGGTTGTGGGTTACAGATCTTCCTCTCCCTCATCTTTTTGGGAGCTTAATGCCTTCTTCTTCTAACCATGCCCTATGTAGCCATCTGCCACCCACTGCCTTATCTCATCCTCATGAACCATTGGATCAGTGTCCTCATGGCTGCTGGTTACTGGCTTACGGGAATCATCAACTCTATAATTCATACAACTTATACACTGCACCTCCCCTTTTGTGGCACAAGGGTCATTGAACACTTTTTTTCTGTGAAGTCCCAGCCATGTTAAAAGTCTCCTGTGTTGACACATCACACTGTGGAGGAGGAGTCTATGTGAGTGCTGTATTCTTCTTCACAATTCCCTTTTCCATCATTCTTGTCTCTTATGCTCAGATTCTCCATACTATGCTTCACATTAAACCTGTGGGGAAAAAAAAGCTTTCTCCACTTGTTCTTCACATCTGGCTATGGTTGTCGTGTACTATGGGCCGTTTATCTTTACATATATGAGACCAAAATCCTACCATACTCCAGGTCAGAGCAAGGTATTAGCCATCTTACATACCATCCTCATTCCCATGCTCAACCCTCTTATCTACAGCCTCAGAAATAAAGATGACTTATGTGCCCTGGAGAAAGTTTTCTGAAAGGCACTCATGCACAGAAATTAAGATTTATTTAAAATTAGATTCAGTGCCCATGGATGACCTATTAGAAATGTGTGGAAAATATCCCAAGTAGCATTCATGCATTTTTTGAGTTGACACCAAAAAAACATGTGGGGTCCTGATGGGGGAAAAGCCCTAAAATACAGTAATAAGTGAAAAGACATAAAAACTTGAACTCTGTGAAATGTGGAAGCCCAAATATGGTGACCTGTTTACAATCATAACTTAGACATTGAGTCAAAACTTAGGATACTATGACCAACTATGACCTAAGCAAGAATATTGTGACCCAAGAAATGATCAGTACACAAACTTAAGCTTGGGCATAACACTGGCTTAGCTCTCAAACCCATTGCTAAGCAGAAAACCAAAAATATCCACCAATCAGTGGTGATGCGCTCTCCAGCATCTCCTGCCTTTATCTGTTTTCTATAATTACCACAGGGACTTTGGGGTTCTTGGGTCAGGATCTACAGAACTGTCTGGCTGAAACCCAAGACCAAAGATTTCCCTATTTGTAAGTATTCATAATGATTGATTAAACAACTACCCATAATCAGTCTAGAGCTCTGTGGTCTCTTCCTTTGGTATCAAAAGAACACCCTATGATTATGGTGGAGGTACAGGGTTCTCCACACAGCGGAATTCTGGACCTTATAATGATGCTTCTTACTACCTTTAAATATACAACAAATCAACGCAACCAACTCAAATATTTGCCTCTCCAAAGAAAATCTATTGACAATCCTATTTGTTTAATTTATTAATTTATTAATGAATTCTTGTTTAACTTATACCAAAAATGTTGCTATTGCTTCTTGTTATAATTTCTCCATTAGGAAACAATCTCATATGTAGGGGAAGCAACTAAATGTTAAAATCTATACAGATGATTTGAAAGCTCTGTGATTCATGGCAAAAATCTTTCATTGTCATGACTGTATCAAAGGTATTATTAAACTGCGTTATTCTTGGTATCATAGGTTGACATTGTCAGTTAATTCCTCACTGGTCAGTTATCTATAATCCAAGCTCTCCATGCTCAGAGAGCTTGCTCTCAGACAGCAAACAGTTTACACAGAGAGAGACATTCCTCTTCTCCACTAACAAAAGAAAATCATTTTGTCTTGAATATATAAACAGGTCACATGTGATGGCGTGGTTGCAGATGATAGTGGGTTTTCCCTTTTAATCACTGAATACAATTAGCTAAGATTCTGGATTATTGGTTGATATTCGAATTCATGTCTCTACTGATATAAAATGTAACCTTTTCATCCCATAATTTTTGTGTATGCTGCATCATAAATATTTCATAATCTATCCGATTTGCTAAAGCCCTTTGCATATCATATATACATACACACCTATAAGTACACAAACATACATACATACATATACCCATGTATCTTGATGTTATCAATTTATCCTTCAACCCATCCAGCTACTGCTTCTGATCTTTCCTATATCACCAACCTACCTCCCCTTCTGTTGCCTCATAGAACATGGAGTACCTGGGAGCCTGAGGTGTCTAGGTTTTCTATATTTATTCTTAGTGCACAGCAATGTCTTTTGCACACAGTACACACTCTACCATTCTCTTCAGGCCCACTCTCCCTTACCATTTCACTGTTTGTATTCAGCCTGATCATATTATTTACTACATTCATTCCTACACACATTGTGCTTAACAAAAATGAAGAGAATCATGTAACCATTCTGAATGGGGCAACAACACATTAATGATCACAACCTCAACTGGGCCCTCACTGCTACTAGGATATCCTACTGCATCTGCCTTATCAACTCACTATTCTACTCTCCCCAGTGGTTCTTTCAAACTCTTTCATCCATCCTTAAGCCTCGCATGGATCTCCCTCTTCCCACCCTCTCAAACGAGATTTTATGTCTCATATTTTCAGGAAAAAAATGAGGCAAAAGCTCCCTTTTCTCTCCTCTTCCTCATCTCATATCACTTATGTGGTTTTTTTCCAACCATCTCTGCCTTCACTTCATCTCACATGATGAAGTAGCTTTAATCTTTACTAAGGCTAGCCCCTCCACTTGCTCAAGCAATCCATTCTTGCTGTTTCTCCAATACATTGTCCCCCTCTTATCCCTAATCTATCACTTATTTTCGGTATCTACCTGTCTATTTGCTCATTTCCTAGTCTACAAGCATACCCATGTCTTCCCCATCCTAAAAGAAACCCTCACTTGATCTTCCCATCTTTGCTAATGAGTATACATCATCTCCTCTGCCTTTTGTGCCTATATTCCTTGAAAAGGATGGCTGCAGTATAGGCCTCTACTTCTCTCCTCTCACTTTCTTCTTTACACTTTATAATCCAGCTTTCAACCTTATCATTCCACTAAAACAGCTCTCTCGAAAATTACTAATGACGTCTAACTTGTCCAAACCAATGCCTTTTTCTCCATCTTCATTCTCCTTGAACTCTCTGCTGCCTTTCAGAGTGTTGATTACTTTCTGCTCCTTGATAGTCTCTTCTTTCCCAATTTTCAGAACACTCCTCCCTTCTGGTTCTTCTACCCATCTGACCATATCTTCTGTCTCCTTTTCTGGATCCTCCTCCAGATCATGCCACTAACCATAGCTGTACCACAGGGTTCTATCCTAGGTCCTCTTCTCTTCTTCTTTATACTACTTCACTGGATGATCTCATCAGCTCTAAGGGAATTAATTACCATCTGTATGCTAAGGATTCTCAAATCAACTTATCCTGCGCAACCTCCCTGTTGACCCCCAATCTTGCAACTCTAACTATAATTTCCACACATCTCAAAATGGATATCTGCTAGACATCTTAAATTGAAAATGTCAAATACTAAACTCACTACCTTTCTCCTTAAGCCCTCCCCTCTCCTAACTTCTCCACACTGACAAGGGCAGCATCAGTCTCCCATTCTCTCAAGCTCAAAACCTATGAGTCATCCTGGACACATCACTATCTCTCTTCCCCCATATCCAATCTGTTGCCAAAGTCTGTTGATTTCCCCTTTGCAACATCTCTCAAATATCTTCCCATCTCCCACCTGGACCGTTGCAATAGTGTACTGGTAAGTCTGCCTTCCTCAAGTCTCTCCCCACTCCAATCTATCATACACTCAGTCACTAAAGTGATTTTCCTAAAGCACCCCAATAGATTTGGTGGAACAGTAAACCCAATATCTAGTGAAAGTAGGGGGATGCCCATTTCTTCCCCCCAAACCTCCAACGTTAAGCAATAAAAATACAATATCAATAGGTGCAGTGAACTGTTGAGTGCCCTGACAAGTGAAGGAAGTTTTAGCTGGTTGGATACCTCCTGTCCAAGCCAGGATTCAACTCTCTCATCTTTAGATATGGTGCTTTTGTCATTGGGTCAAACTGTCTCTCCTGAATTGAAAAGAAAAGAGCCTTCCAGTCAGGACTGTGCTAGTAAATGTTTAACAACTCATTCTCCTCACCCCCCAAAAAAGTATGCTTGAAACAATTTTTATTTTAATCTGAATTATTAATGTTTTGATCACTTTAAGTCTAGGAAATTAATAAAACAATAAATTATGCCTTGATTTATATCAATTTGTGGATTTCTAAGGTTTAAATGTTCACATGGGAAATTTAACAATCAGCTCTAAGGATACAGTTTCAGCCAGCTCCAGCACACCACAGCTTCCAATTCTATAATTCTAAAACTGCCCTCATTGACACACATGTAGGTTGCCCTCTTCATTCTACCAAGGACCTTCAAGATCAAGTTAAGCAAGTCCCTTCTTTTATCTGGAAATTAGTCTTATGAATGTAAAATGAAGGGATTGAATTAGATAACGTCTAAAAGCTATAGCCAGCTCAGAAATTCTCTTTTCAATGAATTTTTCAGTGATTGAGTGTCAGTGTATTCCCCTTGGGTCTGCTCTTGTTGAATGTACAAGCCAACAATCATCTCCAGAGAAATGATGTATGGATGTTGGCACGTTTGTATGTCAAGAGCCAGGGATGTACAAATAAATGAGCTCAGGGGAAGTGATGTGCCAGAGATGGGGGATGGTTGTAGAGGTGGTCTCTAAGGATTTGGGAAGCACAATCACTGCACAAAGAGATGTCAGCACACCTGGCAGTACCAGAGAACAGATAGAGGATTTCAGAGCGGCCTTTCCCTGCAGCAGCTGCCTTCAGGAATTGCATCAGGACCTGCTGAGCAAGAGCAGCCTATTAGTCTGTTGGTCACCACTCATATAGGTGAGAGGGGCATCAAAACTGGGATCACAGATTGGGATTTCTGGGATGACATATTTAGAGTTGGAAGGACACTTTGAGATCACCAAGCCCAACTGGCTCATTTGACAGATGAGGAAACTGAGGCCAAGTGAGATGAATGTGCTTTCCCAGGTTCTCATAACCAGTAACTGTCTGAGACAGAATTAAAACTCAGGCCGTTCTGATTCAAAGTCCATTGCTCCATGCTCTATGCCAACAGAGTGTGGGGAGGGCCTGCACAAAGTAATTGCCAATTTCCATTGAAGATTAGATGGTAGTGCATACTTCAACAGCTACATACTAATACCAGCTCATATTTATGTAGTATTTTTCCTTATAGAACATTTCTTTCTCAAGAGCCCTTAGATATAGAAAGTCCTGTGAGTATGGAGGATTTTGTTATTCTTTCTTAGAGTTTAATTCCCAGGCTCCATGGCCATGATATTCTCTAGTTTCCAGATTTTAGATAATATTTCCCAGGTCTGTGAATTGTAAAGATATCAACCATGTTTGTGCAGTGAGATATAGTGGTGACATAATGTGATTTTTCTATGTTTGTGCTGAATGATGATATTGCTAAACTTAATCTGTGAGGCTATTGCTGGCAATATGCCTTCTTTGCTGTTGCCCTATAAAGCAATTGAGTACTGGTCAGTAAGTGGGGAACCCACAGGAGAATATGACAGTGAAATGCTGTGTGTGCCTTGATCTGCCCCCATCAAGGCTTGGAGGGAATCTGTACTTACCTCAACCACCCCCTGTTGAGGCTTCAGGGGTTTTAAGGGAGCACACAAGCTTGGATTCTGTGCCTGTCTCCATTGACCCTATCGATAGGAATGGATAGCTATTCCCCTACTTGTCATCCCCTGCAAGAAGGGCGACTAGGGAATGCTGTAGGAGTTGGTGCTCCAATTATTAGCAACCAGTTTTGAAGAGAATTAGCTAGAATAAAGTAAGAAAGATTATTAACCCCTCCAAAGCTGTCTTCTTGTCATTCCTGTCTGACTAAATCAAGAGTGAACCTCTTAGAAGCTAGAGTCCAAAACCTCCACTGCCTGACCCCACATTATTTGTGAAACAAGTCCAAATATCTGTACCTACCTTGAAGATGAGAATGCTGAGGTTCAGAGAAATGTAATAAGTTTGAGAGGTGTGACTAAAACCTAGGTTTTCATATGTTATAATTATTTCAAATCCACTTTCTCCATCATACAATGCTGTCTTCCTTGAAATTTAAATTTAAAAAATAGGGCAAACTGCTAGATGTAGAGAAATCACTAAAAGAGTCTGTGGAACATCTTTCTCTGAGCAGGTTGTCTTGCCAGGAAAAGGGTTGGCAAGGCATTCCTACAATGTTGGAAGGACCTCACCTTGGACAGTCCCTTTCCACACAAGGAGTCCATAATTACTTGGAGGAATCTTTTGGTGTTAACACACTACACATGTGCAAGGGCTCTGAAAAGCAAGAGGAGGAGGCTAGAGACAGATCTGCAGCTGTGTGTGGAAATGTGGGGGAGGGATGAGAGAGAAAGATGGCAAAAAGAGTAAGGCATGTTAGAGGGTGACAGCATTGGAGGGTGGCCTTAGAGTCAGGTAGTTTGCATCTTCTGAGCCATCCTACCTCTGACACTGATGCCAGGCACTAAATTCCTCAAACCAGACCTCCCATCCCCAGCCTCACAACTCAAAAGACAGTTATCCTGTCCATGATTCCCCAGTTCTGTGCCCAGACTGTTGAGAAGCTCCATGGCTAGGAATAATGACTGTACTTTGAGATAGAGAAAACTCCAGAATTCAACTGATTGATTCCTTTACATGAAATCAAAGGGCAGCCATGATGAAGAGCAAGATAATGTTAGGAAGGGCTCATTTCTGCAAAAACTGCTGAGTTGGAGGAGATGTTGGGTAGGTGTATGCCTTCTTTGTGTGTATCTGTATGTATTTGTGTGTGGCAACATAAATTCATGTGGTGGGCAAGGTGTGACATGCAGAGTTTCCTGACGTAATTACTGCATTCAGCAAATCTCTTCTATTTTTTAACATTCTTTTCAACAAATAGAACTTTTCCCATCACAGAGATATCTCTTACTCTTCATTATTTCCATCTTCACTCCTCAATCTGGGTTTTTGTGGAGCACACTGGATAGAGTAGACACCACCACTGATCCATTTGGGGTATTTTCCAACATGACCTGATTGATATTCATCTGCATCTAAAGTCTACCTGACAAAGGTGACTGGGTGTCTTACATCACGCACCAAAGTCTCAGTCAAATTAGAAAAACGAAACCTAACATTTATAGGGTAATAGTACCCCAGAGACCATCTGACCCAATTTCTTCATTTTATACAAAAGACAGCTGAATGTCAGGCAGGTGAAAGGTCTTCTTACAACACACACAGAGAAGAAACAAGGCCAGCAAGGTCCAAACCCAAGTCTTCTGATTCCAAATCGATAATATTAGCAGTGTCCATACCTAGTATTTCATGGTTATGGGGACCTTCTTGTGTGGAAACTCCCTCCACCAGAGCAAATTAGTACCTTCCACCCAAATGACTGGGGCCTCTAATGTGCAGAGCACACCAGATCTTGTCGGATGCAGGACCTAAATCAGGATGCCAGAGCTGCTCCTCCCCCCACACACACCCCAACCAGGGTTCACTGCAATGCTGCTTAGCAGCAGCAGCAGCATTAGCTCAGGCTTATATAACACTTTAAAGTTAGCAGAGAAGTTCTACCATTTTCTTCTGCCCATCTCTCTAGAAGGATTTCTTCCACAATACACTCCTTCACCAGGACCAGCCCAGATTTCTTGGCCTTTATTCTTCCTTATTTTCATGTAAGTAGTCTAAAGCAAAGTATTTACAAGTCAACTGGGAGAATTGTTTTGATACTGGGCTTTCTGGTCGCAATTGTTAATACTGTTATTCGTTGCTATAAATGAACTACTCTATCAAGGCATTCTGTGGTGCTAAAGGCTAAAGGGATTCAGGATCTTTCTGCAGCCTAGCTGTGCTTGGTTCCCTAGACAGAAGGGGACTGGCAAATGATGCACATTCGGTAAATGCAGACATGTTCACCTTTTCTGTTTGAGGACCCAAGGGAAACGATCAAAAGAATCTCCACATCGCTTGTCAAATGCAAAATGAAGATATTTATATCTTCGCTTTCATTATGAGATGACTATGATAAAAACATTGAATAGTAAACATAAAACAATAGCATAACTTAAATATGATGGTTTATAAATATGAACATTGTAAAATGATTGTATGAACACATAATGTGCCATTTGAATCTTGAACAGCCCCACGAATGAAAAAACTGAGTATGAGGGAGGCGAACTAATTGGCCCCAGATTGTACAGTCGTGGCTCTTCTGACTCTGGCATTGCTGCTCCTTCTGAAATCTCCACGGGGATCGTTTTCATGGCCAGAGAGAAAAATAGGAAGAAAGGGCAGGGCTTGGCTGCCTTTTTCTTTTGCCTCCTTTCTCTTCACTGCTGCTCCCTTTTCCTTCATCCAGATAAGCATCACTGTAAAGGACGATGTGCTTTATCCTCAAAAACTGAATAAATTGAACAAATCCAGGGATGCTGTCTTGCAACCTAAACCTACATCTTTTGAAATAGATTCCCTGGATAAAAAATACTTGAGCTTAGAGTGGGAGTCCAGAAGTCCATCCCTTATGAAGAAAGAAAAATCTGCTATGCTGTGGAAAGCTCAAGCAAGGGATGCAAATGAAATAGCTTCCATGGCTCAAAAATACCCAAGGAAGCAAAGAGAGAAGATATTTTTGAATGTACGTGGGTGAGGAAAGAGAGAAAGAAATAAACAGATAGACACAGACGCAGAGCCAGAGAAGAAAGACGGAAACCAATACAGACAGACAGAGGAGCAGACAGGGACAGAGCCAGAGTCACAGAAAGAGAAACGCAGAGAGAAGAGACACAGAGACATACAGAGAGACATAAAGATAGAAGACCAACAGAGAGAACTCTTACCCAAAGGAATTTGCAGGCAATGGCCTTTTAATTACCTCTGGACCTTAGACAGTATTGTGTAAGCAAGGAAATCAAAGTAAATATTCATGAATTCAATGATTTCTGAAGACCCACCCTGCATGAAATCCTCTGACTCTTAGAGTAAATATGAGTATGGATATAGCTCAACTCTGTCACCCTCAGAGAGAAACTTATTCATCATTCATTCAGCAATTCTTTATTAAGCCAGTACTATCATTGCACATTAAGAGTATTGATAATGTAATTTCCATGATTAGGATTAAAACAGGGGGTGTATGCAGACTACAAATGGAATGTGGACCTAAACTAGTCTGTCAATGATGTTCCTCATGTCTTAGAGTCTAAATCTTAGACCCATGAAAAGCAAACTTTAATGGTGAGTTGGTGGGGTAGCAGGCAGTGACAACAGATGAACAATTTGAAGAAGCAATGGTTCCATCAAGACATTATGAGAACATGAAACAAAGGTCTCAAGAATGCTAACTAATTTCCGGTGCCTGTATCAATGAAACCCTGGATGTTTCCAGATAAAAATATCAAAGTAAAATGTCAGAATAGAGGGAGAAAGGGGGGTGTATCTGTTGTATTTCTTTGTTATTTTTCTAAAAGATATTTTCATCTACTTAGTTCTTCAAATTTGGAGAGATTTCAATGTAGAATATGATTTCATTTTCTCCATTTTAATACTTTTTATTATTTTATATTGCCTATATTTCAAAATGTAAAAAGAGCCATTCTTTATAAGAGAATTAAAATGAAGAATAAAAAGTTCATAAAGCTTGAACAACATACAGGAAAAACTCAGACATTATTTGCAGTGTCCTACGCGCAAGGTGCCCCACCTTTGGGACTAACTTTGGTAGTACGTTCAATTGGTTTCTTGTTCATTTAATTTCTGTTGTTGAAATCCTTGTGTATATTGGGTTTTTTTTTCATTCTAGTTACTTCACTTCTCATCAGTTTGTCTAGCTCTTCCACATTTCTCTGTTTCATCACACTCATCATTTCTTGCAGAATGGTAATATCCCATTATATTCATGTATCAGGATTTGTTTATTCATTCCCTAACTGAGAGATATTATCTGCTCTCCAAAAATATTTTCCACTGTGAAACATGCTGCTATAAGTCATTTAGTGTATATAGGAGCTCTGTTTGTCATTGACCTCCTTGAGATGAATTCTTACCCATGAAGTCTCTGGTTCAAAGAGGATGAACACCTAGTCACTTTCTTTGCATGACTCCATCTGGCTTTCCAGTGGTAGGATCAATTCATAGCCCTACCAACAATGCATTAGTGTGTCTGTCTTTCCACAGTCACTCTACCATTGGTAATTACCATCTTTTGTCATCTTTTCCAATTTTCTGACTGAGATAAAACCTCAGCATTTTTTAGACTGTGTTTCACTTAGTATTGGTGATTGGCAGTATTCATTAATATGGTTATTTATAGACTAAAATACTACTTTTGAAAACCATTTGTATTCTTTGACTATCTATCTATTGGGGAATGACTTTTGGTCTTATATGTGCCTGTTGTCTATTATAGATATCAGTACCTCATAATAGCTTTTGATACAAAGATCTTTTTTCTAGTTGAAAAAAAAACACTTCCCTTCTTACAATAGTTTTCATGATCTTTCTTCAAAAGCTTTCAATTTCATGTAGCTTAAATTATCTTTGCCAATCTCTTGCACTTTTTATTTAGTTAAGAATTTACCCCCCAGACCTAGCTGAGAATGTTAACTGACCTGGTTCTCTTCAATTTTTTTATGGTATGTTGGGGTTTTTCTTAATATTTAGAAAGAAATGTAGCTTGTAAACTGCAAGATACCTTGCAAGGTTTCAACCTAAGTCACTCTGGCTCTCATTCATTGGCCAACAATAAGTCCCAGGGCAATCCCCACTTGGTCATTGTTTGGGCCCAGTTTGCTTCAGAGTGAAGGTACGTACCAATTATTTCTGTTTTGGCCAGAAACCATGAGGGTCTTCCTCTCCCAGATTGTTTTTTACTAGGTAAAGATGCCATTCTCTGCCTCATTTCTTATTAAGCCTTAATTATTGAGTAGGCATTGCCTCAGTCAGATTACGACCTGTTAAAGACCTTAGCTTGAAAAGGACCACATCCCCCACTGCATCCTGGGCCATCCCTAGTTGTCCTGATCTATACCTGGCCACTGAACCCATATGGCTCTGGAGGAGGAAGTGAGGCCAGTGACAGTTCTCACTCATGTAAATCCAACTCACTTGCTTGTCATGGCGTCATATCCTTGATGCCACAGTCCTCTTCCAGAATGAAGGACAAACCACAATGACAATATTCAGATCAGCTGTCTATTTCAGGTTACTGTGGTCTTGGTATAAGATAATGATCTAACCCTACTTGCTTCCTGACTAAATGCCAGTTTTCTCAGTAATCCTTATTCAATAGGAAATCATTTCTTAGATAATATGTTTTTCAGTTTATTTTTTATTTTCTTTTCAAAGGTATCATAGCTATAAACATGTAAATTTTAGTCAGATTGCAGTCATACTCACTTACCCAGACCATAGGTATTTGTTTAGATTCAAGGAATCGAGACCCATCTTGTGTCAGTGTGGCTCAACTCCTAGGGAAGAAGGCATTAGAAAGTGGCATCTCAAGTATGGAATATGTTTTCAGATCTCAAAGAAAGATGCCACCTGACAACAGGAATATCATAATAACTGATACTCAGATTATATAATGCTTTGAATTCTGTAATGCTAAAATGAATTTGGAATTATCAAGAAGTGGTTTGATTATTTGATGTGGATTAGAGCTGTATATATACACGTTTATGTTTGTGCATTTCTATCTATCATATATCTAGCAGGTACTCAGGTACATACTGGATTGTGACCCTGGGTAAGTCACTTAATTGTTGTAGTCCTCAATTCTCTTTTCTATAAAAAAGGCACAGCACTTCTAAAACGTAAAAGCACCATATAAATGATATATATACAATAAATTAATGTATAAATTAATATAATTAAATAAAATACATATAAATATAATATATATTATATTATATGGTATATAAAATATATTAATAATAATAGTAACTATATATATCAATATATAGAGAAATATATATAGAACTACCTTTCTATGGAGGAATGGAATCAAACAACCACTGGTTTCTTTTTACTGGGACTGTTTCCTCCAAGTGTAGTTATAGATATAGAGATAGAGATAGATATATTTGTGTATACATATATGTATATATGTATGTATATTTTGTACATTATATAATACTATATAATATATGATAAATAAATTATAGAAATATTTAGAAATGGTATGTAGATGTATATACATATATATGTGTATGTATATATGTAATGAGTATCTATTCTTCATAAAATGGTATTATAGTGGAAAGTATGGTAAGGTAATCTGGAGAAGTGAAAGGAGGGTTTTGTGCCCTCAAGGAAGATATTGCTACTGTGAAAAAGGAAAACTACAGTCTTTAAAGCAATTGGTATTGACTCTAGGTAGAGTATGACCTCAGAATGACAGACATCTAGGGGAAGCAGGGTAGACAAGAAAGCCAACTGGAGAGACTGGAGCATTGCCTGGCCCCTGAAGGATGAGAAGACTTCCCGAAGAAAGATGGCTCAGGGTGTGCTGGAGCCGGCTCCCATTGTTAACTACTCCGTGTGGAACATTCATGCCTCAGAAATCAGCAGAAGCTCCACATCAAAGCTCAGGAGATTGCTTTGTTTCATTGTTGGTTTAGACTTAAGAAAGTGATAGAGAACACAGCAATAGCTCAGATTAAATTTAAACCTTGGCCTACTTTTCAGAGACCTGGTTGTTATACATTTACAAACACATACGAGAGAAAATACAAAGTATGATGTGAAGAGGGGGTCCTAAGCAAACCCTCATTCTTTAAATGCCATAGAATTCACTTTCCTGCTTAGAGATGTCCAAGACGGCTCCTGGAGTACTGAAGGGATCTGTCCCCATTATAGCTCGTTAGCTCCAAAGCAGTAAACAGGCCCTCTGTCCTTTTAATGAATAGACCAGCGTGATTACAACGCGTTATTGTGCCTCCCGATGGCCTAGAAGTCGATCAAGCTGCACTCTTTCTTGCTTTTAAAGGAGATGCAAACCCAAATCTCTCAGTCTGGTGCCTCCTTCACCAAGTCATGTATCTTGGCATCTCAGAGCTCAGTGAGGCCCAACATGGAGAGATCTTATGAGGCAAGATGACCAGGGATCGCTGTTTTTTAACTGGGGAAGCATCATTGCTGTTCGCAGAGTACCTCACATCCCAGTCCCTATGGTTTCCTACTTAGGTAACCCTAACTTCTGGGAATGAAATTCTACAAAGGGGCAACTTGTACTGTAGAAATAATCCACGGGGAACTGTTGAATCATCACAACAATTTTCTCTTGCCCAAAACATCATCTATATACATTGATGATGTCAAATCCCATCTCTATTCCCTTATAATGACATTTATTTAGAGTAGGGAATAAGCTGGGATTAATACTAATTGTTGCTTAGTTGTTTTCATTCATGTCCAACTCTTCGTGACCCCATTTGGGGTTTCCTTGGCAAAGATGCTGCATTGGCTTGCCATTTCCTCCTCCAGCTCATTTTACACATGCAGAAACTGAGGCCAACAAAGTTAAATGACTTTCCCAAGGTCACAGAGGTAGTCAGTGTCTGAGGCCAGATTTAAACTTAGATCTTCCTAACCTCAGGCTCACCACTTTATCCACTGTGCCAGACAGCTTCCATAATAATAATGACAACAAAAACAAAGACACATATTTATAATGTTTTAAGGATTTCAAAGCACTGCACATATGCTATGTCAGAAATAATCTTATGGAACAGATGCTATTATTCTTTCCATTTTACAGGTGAGGAAACTGAAGCACAAAGTGGTGAAGAGAATTGCCCAAAGTCACACAGCTAGCAAATGTCTGAGGCCAAATTTGCAGTGAGATCTTCCTGGCTCCAGTGTTCTTATCCAATATGCTACCTAGCCGCTGAACCATTGTCGATATGCATGAGTAGGGAGATTCTAGCAGAAACCAAAGGGAGTTTGATTGTATAGAAGTTTTTTTTTTTTTCCATTCACTCATTTTATCCTACAGGAAAAAATTCTAGAAACACCCTCCAATGGAACAATGGAATCAAACCACCACTGGTTTCTTCTTACTGGGACTATTTCCCCCAACCAAAACTGGCCTGCTCCTCTTCCTCCTGGTTGTCCTCATCTTCCTGGTTGCCTTCCTGGGTAACTCAACCATGATTCTCCTCATCTGGCTGGATCACCACCTCCACACCCCCATGTACTTCCTGCTCAGTCAGCTCTCCCTCATGGATCTCATATACATTTGCAGTACAGTTCCCAAGATGGCTGCCAACTTCCTTTCTGGAGACAATTCCATTTCTTTGGTGGCTTGTGGATTCCAAAGTTTCCATTTTTTACTCATAGCTGCTGGTGAAGGGTTACTCCTGGCATCCATGGCCATTGACCGTTATGTGGCCATTTGCCGCCCACTCCATTATTCTCTGCTCATGAACAAAAGAACATGTTTGCTGATGATTGCTGTGTCTTGGGTCATTTCATGCATCAATTCCATTTGCCACACAGTATACGCACTCTCTATGCCCTATTGCAAGTCCAGAATCATTAACCATTTCCTCTGTGATATCCCTGCCATACTGCCCCTGGCCTGCATGGATACCTGGGCCTACGAGTACACAGTGTTCTTCAGCATCAACATATTTCTTGTGATCCCTTTCAGTGGTATCATGGCTTCTTATGGTCGAGTTCTCTATACAGTCCATCACATGCGCTCAACACAAGGAAGGAAGAAAGCTTTTACCACTTGTTCCACCCACCTGATTGTGGTGACATTCTATTATGTCCCATTTGCATATACATATCTGAGGCCTCCATCTCTCCATTTCCCAGAAGAGGATAAAAACTTGGCTGTTGTCTACACTATTCTCACCCCTATGCTTAACCCCATCATTTATAGCCTGAGGAATAAAGAGGTTCTGGGGGCCTTCCAGAGAGTCCTTGGGAGATCCTTATCCCAAAAAGAGTAGCTGGGGATATAAAATCACAGGAACAGAACCAGAAGGAATCTCAGAAATTATGTAGACATTATCTTATTGGACATTTGAGGACAGTGAGGCCTTATAATTCCACCATTCCAAGATTCCTATATCAAGGAGATTGCTTTTCCTAGAATCAAACCAGTATTTAGTTAGCATCTATTACACATTAGGCACCATGCTAGGTGTTGAGAATGTCGTCTTTTTAAAAACGAGATGCTATCTTCTCTCAAGAAGTTAATATTCTACTGGTATTTAGGCCATTTCCAAAGATAAGTAAATACAAGCTATATCTAAAGTAGGGCAGGTGACTATGAACTGGAAAGACCTCTGTATGCCTCATGTGGGGAATGACATTTGAGCTGAACCTTGAAGGGAGACTCTAAAGGGTCTGCCCTTTGAGGAAGGTGAGCACTAAAGCATTGGATATACTCTGCAAAAAAGCATGGAGACAGAATATATGATATGATATGATATGATATGATATGATATGATATGATATGATATGATATGATATGATATGATATGATGTGATATGATATGATATAGTATGATACAGTATAATGTAGTATATAGTATAATATAATATAATAATATAATATAATACAATGTAACATAACATAACATAACATAACATAATAGTCCAGCAAGAGGACTAGTATGGCTGGAAGGCAGTGTGAGTGGAGGCCTAAGATGGGAATGAGTCTTGGAAATATTGACTGGAGACACATTGGGAAGAGTTTGAAATGTCAAATAGAAGAGTTTGCACTTTTTCCTAGAGTAAGTGGTAAGTCACTGAAGCTTTCTAAGTAAAAGAATGAAAAGGTCAGAATTAGGCTTTAAGAATATCAGTACTTCCAACATTATATCAGCACAGATCTAAAGATATGATACTCAAGTCAAATTAAATGAATAGAAAATAAATCAATTTTCAGACATAGGATGTTTACCATACAGCCAAATCTCTTATATGTGGTAGGCTCTCAGGAAATATCTGTTGAATTGTTCAAGAAGAAGATGAAAGCTAGTCTTCCTGGGCTGAGGACTTCTTATTCACACTACCAAATCCATATTATTGGTGAGAAAGTGTGGACGGGAGGGACAGATCACATTTTGATGAAAGCATTTTTCATTGTCTGAAAAAAAATTGGGGGCAACTAGGTGACACAGTGAGTAGAGCACCAGCCCTGGAATCAGGAGGACCTGAGTTCAAATCTGCCCTCCAACACTTGACAAATTTATAAGCCGTGTGACCTCGAGCAAGTCACTTAACCCCAATTGTCCTACCTTCCCTCCTCCGAAAAAAAGACAAAGAAAAAAAATGACTGATAGACTTTCGATGAAAATCTAAGTATACTTTTTTTCAGTTGCTTTATTTTTTCCTGTTTTTTATCTGTTATTTCTTTCACAAATGTAACTAATATTCATTCAAGCCATTTTCAGAAGAAAGGAAGGGAGACAGGAAGAAAAACTTGGAACTCAAAATCTTGTAAAAATGAAAGCTAAAAATTGTCTTGACATGTAATTGGGGGAAAAATATTATTAAAAATAGTAACAGGAAAAACAGCTACAAGTTCATAGGAGAAAAAAATCTAAGGAAGGAAACAGTCATAAAACCCATGGATTTTGTGGGTAAATGCTCGTACAAAATGCCTGAAATTCAGGTAGCAAACAAGGTACTCTAGAAAGGTCAAAAGACAAGGTGCTCAGGTTTTTTCAACTTTTTCATAACGTTTTTTTAATAAATTGTTCTGGTTCTGCTTATTTCAAGGCATCAATTAGTATAAGGCTTTCCAAATTTCTTTAAAACCATCCTTTTCATCATTCTTATAGTAGAATGGTATTCATTGCATTCATAAGCTATAATTAATTTAGCCATTCTCAAACAAATGGACACTCTTTTGGGTTACAATTCACTACTGCTACAATGACAGCCACTATAAATATTTTTGTACATATGGGGTCCTTTTCTTCAATATTTCTTTTCTTAAGAGTATAAGACTGGTGGTAATATTGTCAGGTCAAAGGTAATGGACTGTTTAGGAACTTTTGTGACATGATTCCAAACTAGTTTTCAAAACCGATTCACATGTCAGATTACATATCATCTTGGGAATGGGGGTAGGGAATAGAAGGGAGGATTAGAACTCTAAATCTTATACAAATGAATGTTCAAAACTAAAAATAAATAAATAAATGCTTTTTTAATACCAAAAAAAACTTATTCACAAACTCAACCAAGAGAACAATAATGTGTTGTCTCCCAGCAGCCCCTCTGAAAACCATCGTTTTCCTTTATTGTCATCTTTGCCAACCTGATAGGTGTGAGGCAAAATCTCAAAGTGACTTTAATTTGCATTTCTCTAATTATTCAGGATTTAGAATATTTTCATATTTTGTATTTCATGATCTGAAAAAAAGATAAGCAAAAATGATAGCATTAAAAGAAAACATGATTTTCACTCATGGAAAACATATTGATCTCAAAGACAGGCTATGTGGAAAAAGCAAACAATTAATAGCTCTCACAGAACACAAGTCAAAAAGCCCTAAACATCATAAGGCAAGAAATCATACAAGAAAACTTCTCAAAACTGCTGAACACAGAAATCTGTCATTCAAGAGAGTCCAAATATCACTCGCAGAAGAAAAAAAATCTATGCTGCAAGACTAGACACACAGAGTGGTTAAATTGAAGAATTCCACTGACAAACAGCAAGCCTTCAACTGCCTAGAAAAAATCCAAATACAAAGGAAAGAAAATTTGAATGATACAAGACTATTCTGCACCCAGGAGAAAATACAAGGGAGAGTAGAATAATGTATTCGAAGAACAATGGAGTTGAAGATGTAGCCCACGATGACATTCTCTGTAAATATGAGCCGAACTGTAAATGAAAAAAATGGATTTTCAGGAATAATGTTCAAAATGCTTTTATAAAAGAAACCAGGCCTGAAAAAATCATTTGCTTCTCAAACACCGCAGACAGCATAGATACAAGAAAGATAAACAAATACAGCAGCAAAGGACAACAACAATATTAAAATAACAACTGAGAGATCATTAAGAGATTTCTTTCTAAAAGCACATAAAGAAACAAGAGTGAATGCAAACATCACATACAAGAGATGTGGACAGAGGCCTAAAACGTGGAGAAAATCTCACAACACCATCCCTACAAGTGACCAATGGTTTGGGGGTAGGGTTTTTTTTGAGGCACAAAATTACAGAATGTGAAAGGGAATAAAATGTAGGAGAGATGAGAAATGAGAGGGAAATGTTTGATGTACCCTAATAAAGTAAAAGTCTCATAAATCTGGAAAAAATACCACCTGTAGTATGTCAGGAAGAAAAGAATCTACAGGAAAATAGGCAAGGTGGCAAAAGAAAAAATTGAAAAGGGGAGAAAAGGGGAAGTCTTTTTTCAGTTGTGGAAGCAGGTACCCCTGAAGCATGATGCCATGAAAACAAGGAAGGAAAGAGGCATTTTTCACATGCCTACTATGTGCCAGGCACCCGACAAATGCTTTACAAATATTATCTCATTTGTTCCTCACAACAACACCGGGAGGTAGGTGTTATTATTATTTATATTTTACAATTGAAGAAACTAACATTGTTGTATTCTGTAATCAAAGCAGATGAAAATGACATCGCAAAGTCAGGATCGATGTATAGTGTGTCCAAATATGGCTGATCAGATCAATATGAGCTCAGAAGCTTCTACCACAGGTCAGGCACAAATAGCTAGTAGGAACATTTGAGAAAAAAGAGGTGTCTCCAAATTCACACAACTCACAGTTCTTCTGAGCTACCAAAATTCTGCTTTGCTCATAGAGCACAATACCTTCTTTGATATGGGCACACCATGCTGGGTGATCCCATGCCAATGTCTCCTGTGTCGCAAATCAGTTCTAAAGTTCTTCAGAGAGACATTGTGTGTCCTTGTATCATTTTTCTAACATCCGTGTGAGCATTTGCCCTCGTGTGAATTCTCCATAAAAATAGTCTTTTAGGTAAATGTACATTTAGCATATGGACAATGTGGCCCGCTGTAATGGTAAGAAGGGTGGGAATTTTTACTGTTTTCTCTTTTAGAATGCTAAGGCAATCTAGTACCTTTAATGACTCTTGCCTTTCAAATGTAATGGCAAGCAAAGTGGGACCTTTTGTTGTCTTTTGTTTTGGAGTGCTTCTCAGCACTGAGGCAATCAGGTGCCTTTGTTTGAATCAAGAGTCATTGATTGGAAACAATGTATATGATGTGATACTAGTGATTAAAGACTTTTCCCACACCCTTTTGATAAGTAGGCACTGAGCCCTCAGGGCATTTTGTTTGGGGGTCACACTCTTTGGAAGAGTGTTGGTGATTTGGCCAGACGAGACTCAGGTAGCCATTGGAGCCTCCCCCCCAGCTTTGAAAATCCAGATGTTGGTGCTTTTTTCTCTGGTAACTATGTATGTAATGTTTATGGTCATACAGAAGCCTGTCTGCTGATTTGTGTTATTTTGCTTTGTATATAATTTCTGCTTTTAATTTCTGTTTGCATTTGCTCTGAAGTTCAGGAAACTGACTTTTTCCCCTGAATTAAATGAATGATATATGTATGTTTAATTAAAGTGACATTGCTAACCCCTTAAAATTGCCTTCCTTAGAAAAGCAGATCAAAGAACCTGTGCTTGCTGCCCTCCTGTGTGCTCTTGATGTTAGTCTTTCACCTCCACAGCAGTTGACAGCAATATTGTTGTTACACCAGCCCACTGGAGTTTCACTCTGCAATATAGTTTGAATTCTTGTCAGTTCAGCCTGAGGAAGGACCTCTCCATCCAGTACCTTTTGTTTGCTAGGGGATCTTCAGAGTCTTCCCAAGACAATTCAAATGGAAGCTACTGAGTTTCCCAGTATGGCACTAGTAGATCACCAAGGTTTCATAGGCATACAACAGGTGACCATAATGGTTCTATAGACTTTACAACTACCTTACACCACCACACCACCGCTTTATACCATATTCCACACTATATTCTACATTGATATGCAACCTCAATGTTAAGGATCATACTATCAAAATATATTAGGAGAGATATGAATGACCACAGGAAAAAATTCATGACCAAACAAAGGATAGAGATGAACACAGAAGATAAAATGGACAATTTTTAATTACTAGATTTATGAATTTTAAATGTAGCTAATTATTAGAAGGGAAATAGTTAATTGGGGAAAACTGTTGTAGCAAGTTTGCATGAAAAGTCTCTTATTTACAAATTATTGTTCTTTGATTGATTGTTTTCAAACTTTGTGACCCCATTTGGGGTTTTCCTGGCAAAGATACTGGAGGAGTTTGCCATTTCTTTCTCCAGATCATTTTACGGGGGGGGCGGAGCCAAGATGGTGGCTGGAAAGCAGGGACTACCATGAGCTCCCCGCCAAGTCCCTCCAAAAACCTATAAAAAATGTCTCTGAACCAATTCTAGAATTGCAGAACCCACAAAGTCGCGGAGGGAAGCAGGGCTCCAGCCCAGGACAGCCTGGATGGTCTCTGGGTAAGGTCTATCCCGCACAGAGCTGGGAGCTGAGGGGAGCGGAGCTGAGCTGAGCAGAGCCCAGCTTGGGCAGTGCGGACCGACCAGACCGCGGACCAACCAGACCAGGAGCCGGGCGGAGCATGCCTTAGCGCCCTGAATCGGTGAGCTGCAGCAGTTTCCAGACCTCTCAACCCACAAACAGCAAAGACAACAGAGAAGGTTAGTAGGAAAAGCTGCGGGGATGGAGTTTGTGGTTCAGCTACCACCCCTGGGGCAGCAGAGGTGGGGCAGCTACAGAACTACAGCTGCAGTTCCTTCCAGCCCCAGGCCCACCTGGTGGGAGGAATTAAGTGGCTGATCAGAGCAGGAGTGAAGAGCCTGCTGAAGATCTAAGCCCAGTCTGGGTAGGGGGTTCTTGGGGAAGGAGGAGTACTGGTGTGGCAGCGCATCTGCCCAAGCGTGGAACATAGAACTCTTTAGTCTACAAGCAGTCATACCCCGCTGAAAAACTCAAGGGTCAAGTAAGTTGGCTGGGAACATGGCCAGGTGGCAAAAACACACCCTGATTCAGTCTCAGACTCTGGAATCCTTCTTTGGTGACAAAGAAGACCAAAACATACAGTCAGAAGAAGTCAACAAAGTCATAGAGCCTACAACGGATCATTTTACGGGTGAAGAAACTGAGGCAAACAGGGTTCAGTGACTTACCTAAGGTTACATAGCTAATGTCTGGGGTCAGATTAAACTCAAGCCTTCCTGACTCCAAGCCTGGCACTCTATCTACTATATTTCCTAGCTGCCCTATATAATTTACAAATTATATAAGGAACTTATTCAAATATACAAATGTATGGCCATTCTCTAATAGATAAATGATCAAATGATATGAACAGGAAATTTACAAAAGCTGAAATACAAGCTATTAATAGTTATATGATGAAATGCTCCCAAATTGTTAATTAGAGAAATGCAAATGATATAAGATTTGACATAGCTAACCAAAACAGGAAATTGACAGAGGCTGAAGGAGCGCTGGGAAAATGGGCATACTGGTACATTGTTGATAGAGTTATTGTAGGGACCTAGGAAAGGATTAATAGTGTCAACAAGGAAATAGTTGAAAATATGCGCAGAATGCACAGAATGATATAATTGTCACAACAAGATTAGCTACCTCTGGGTGAGACCTGACCTCCAGGTGGGGTCTGTTCTTACAGATAAGAAGAAGGTAAACATGGGGCGTCGGGATGTCTGGACCCCAGGAACTGATAATGTCTGGACCCCAGTAACTGATAAGAACGGAATGTTGACTATGCATTAATTGCCTCTTCGTTTCTGTACCCTAATTACCTCTTTGTTTCCATACCCTATAAATTCTGCCTTAAACCTGGAGTCGGGGTCTTCATCATTTGGATGGAGGCCCTGGTATACCAGTAATAAAGAGCTCTAGGGGATTGCCTAATCCTGTTGTCCCTGGTCTCTTTCCATTCGCAAGCAAACGGACTCCAACATTATGAATTGGTCTAGCCATTCTGTAAAGAAATTTAGAAACTGGGGCGGAGCCAAGATGGCCGCATGAAAACAGCGTCTTGCCGGAGCTCTCTCACAGGTTCTGTTGGATTCCTATAAAAAAGTGAATCTGAGCAGATTTGAGAGAGTTAGAAATTGCGAGCAGTCTGACTGGGGCAAATTTCCCAGCTCGGAGAATCTGAAAGGCTGAAGGAACGACTCTGTACACTAGGAGAGCGCTCGGCGTGCGGAGCTGCCCCAGACGGCACCAAAGCAGAAGC
>CM053622.1:814895426-814975596 GCA_028646595.1 Phalanger gymnotis
CAAGTAAAAAACTACTTGAAATAATAAACAATTTTAGCAAAGTTGCAGGATATAAAATAAACCCACATAAATCCTTAGTATTCCTATACATTACTAACAAAGCCCAACAGCAAGAGATAGAAAGAGAAATTCCATCCAAAGTTACTGTAGACATCAAATATTTGGGAGTCTATCTGGCAAGACAAACCCAGGGACTATATGAACATAATTATGAAACATTTTTCACTCAAATAAAGTCAGATCTAAATAGATGGAAAAATATCAGTTGCTCATGGTTAGGCCAAGCTAATATAATAAAAATGACAATTTTGCCCAAATTGATCCATCTATCCAGTGCCACACCAATCGAACTACCAAAAAATTATTTTACAGAGCTGGATAAAATAATAACAAAATTCATCTGGAAGAAAAAGAGGTCTAGAATATCTAGGGTATTAATTAAAAGAAATGCTAGGGAAGGTAGACTAGCCATACCAGATATTGAACTATACTATAAAGCAGCAGTCATCAAAACTACCTGGTACTGGCTAAGAAACAGAGTCGTGGATCACTGGAATGGGATATGTACACAAGATGGAGAAGTCAATGATTATAGCAAACTACTCTTTGATAAACCCCAAAAATTCAGCTTCTGGGCTAAGAATTCACTATTTCACAAAAATCGATGTGAAAATTGGAAAATGGTGGGGCAGAAACTGGGCATAGACCAATATCTTGCACCATATACCAAAATAAAGTCAAAATGGATTCATGATTTAGGAATAAAGGCTGATACTATAAGCAATTTGGGAGAGCAAGGAATAATTTGCCTATCAGATTTATGGAAAAGAAAAGAATTCATGACCAAACAAGAGATAGAAAGCATTACAAAATGCAAAATGAATAATTTTGATTATGTTAAATTGAAATGTTTTTGTATAAAAAGCCAATGCAACAAGAATTAGGAGGGAAGCAGAAAATTGGGAGAAAATCTTTACAACCAGTGTCTCTGATACAGGCCTCATCTCTAAAACATACAGGGAACTGAGCCAAATATATAGGAATGCAAGTCATTCCCCAATTGAGAAATGATCAAAGGATATGGCCATTCATAATGTGGACCTGGTGCTTGAGAGAGAAATAGAGCTAGAAATAGAAATAATTATAGATCTGGTAATTCTTTGCATAGTCAGTCAATAAAGATTTATTATGTATCTACACTGTGCCATGCACTGTGCTAGGTGAGGGGCTATCCTGTATAGATATGATAATTTGACCCCCAGGAGATGACTAGGTGAGAGAACAAATCTACAGTTGGACAGCTTTTTCAAGGAATTTGAACTTAAGTTCAACACTGATTTACCTTCTATATTCTCAAGAAACTTCATGCTTCACTTTGAAAGTGTTCAGGCCTAGAAGACAGAAAACTTTAGAAGATTCAAAATACTTTAGAACCGTCAAAATCTAAGGTTCAAAGGCACGAAAGCCAGGCATGGTGGGGACTGCTGGAGCATTCTTGCAGATCTCACTAGGTATCAGGATATCTGCTGGGAGCTGATGAGGGAGGAATTGTCCCTTCATGGTTTGGGTGTGATAATCATGCACATCACGAAGAAAGAGCTTGGCAAAGTGTCTGCCTTCCACCTCTATTTTTCAAACAATAATGCATATGACCAATTAAGAGAGTACTAGGGAAGGATCCCTGTACTCTGTCACATTTCTGGGTGTCTTCCTTCCAGAATCAGAGGCTGAAGATGACATTCTGAAGCAGTAAGTCAATAAACACAACATCAACAATAATGGTCAATATGCCTATGGAGTTCTATATTGCAAAATATGAGAGATTCTCTGTAAAGAAGGTACAATAAGCATAACATTTATTCAGATACCAAAGAACCATATCCCATAACCAAATGTTCAGCTTCCACAGCCAGTCAGTCAGTCCACTTTATCATAACAGCAAGGAACCCAAAGCATTCAATGCAGAATATCACAACATGGAGTCTGGCCATCCCAAAACCTCTCCGACCCCCTGCTGGGGTCTTTCCCAAAACTAACTCACAGTACAGATAAGTCAGCCTGTTCAATTCTAACAATCATGAGGGCAGCCACTAGCAGCCACCAGCAGCCACATTCTCTCTCTCTCTCTCTCTCTCTCTCTCTCTCTCTCTCTCTCTCTCTCTCAGCATTTCTTCTGTGATATAACTTCCTTTTCCTGTCAGGAAGCTCTTCCTACCATATAACTTAGGCTTCCTGTGACATAAGTAGCTCATGTGGCCTATTAATGGGTGGGAAAGATCTTCAAATCAAAATTGTTAATATATTTGACCCCAAGACCCATTATATAAGGCAATGGGGATTTTGGGATAACTGGTGGCAACAGAACTTTATACAACAATATAAAAGGGATAACACAAGATAAGTATATAAAACAATGTCATCATTCTCCCCTAGAACAAATGGGGCTCAAAATCTTGGGATAAGGGGCAAAGTTCTCATCCTCCAAAGCTTACAGGGGCAACATGCAGAGTTTCCTGACTTAATTACTTCATTAAATGAATCTATTCTATTTCCCAACATTCTTTTAAACAAATAGAACTTTTTCTCATCCCTGATACATCACTTATTCTTCACTAGAGAGAATGAGTTCCATTACATCAACTCAACTTTTCATGGGGCAGACTGCATAAAGTAGACATGCCCATTCATCCATTTGGGGTATTTGGCAATGCAACCTGATTGATATTCAACTACATCTAAAGTCTGAGTGACCAAGGTGCTTGAGTGTCTTAGCATCACACACCAAAGCCCCAGTCAAATGAGAATAAAAAAACAAAAAAAATCTAACATTTATAGGACCACAGAGACCATCTGACCCAATTTCTTGATTTTATACATAAGAAAACAGAATGTCAGGCATGTGAAAGCTCTTCCTATGGCACACAGAAAGAGGAAGCAAGGCCAGCAAGATCCAAAGCCAACCCTTCTGATTCCAAGTCCATAATAACAGCACCATCCATGCCTAGTATTTCATAGTTGTGAGAATCTTCTCGTGTGGAGCATCCCTCCACCAGTGCATGTTAGTACCTTCCACCCAGATGACTTGGGACTCTAATGTGCTATAATGTGAAGAGCATACCAGATCTTGTCAGATGCAGGACCTAGATCACTATGCCAAAGTTGTCTCTCCTTCCCCCTGCCAAGGTTCACTGCTATGCTACTTAGCAGAAGCAGCAGCAGCAGAAGCATTAGCTCATGTTTATGTAGTACTTTAAAGTTAGCAGAGAAGTCCTACCCTTTTCTGCTCCCCATGGCTCTAGAACAATTTCCTCCCCAACATGCTGTTTCACCAGGACCAGCCCAGATTTCTTGGGCTTCCTTCTTCCTTATTTTGATCTAAGTTGCCTAAAGCCAAGTGATTACAAACGATCTGAAAGAACTACTTTCATCCTGGGCTTTCTGGCTGTAATTGTTAATATCGTTACTGGGGTTGCTATAAATGAATTACTCTATCAAGGCATTATTTGGTGCTAACAGCCAAAGGGATTCAAGATCCTTCTGCAGCCTAGCTGTGTTTGGTTCTCTAGACAGGTGGGGACTGGCAAGTGAAGCACATTCAGTAAATGCAGATATGTTCACCTTATCTATTTGAGGACCCAAGGGGAAAATAATCAAAACAACCTCCATATCCCTTGTCAGATGCAAAATGAAGATATTCATATGTCTGCCTTCAATATAAGATGATACGATAGAAAAATTAACTAGCAATCATGAAATAATAATATCACTTAAATATAGTGCTTTATGGATATAAAGCACTTGAATACATATTATGCCATTTGAACCTTGAACAGCCCCATGAATGAGAAAACTGAGTATGAGGGAGATGAAGTAATTGGCCCCAGTAAGTAATCCAGTAAGTACTAGAGATGGGACTAAAGCTATAGTTTTACTCTTATTTCCAAGCCACTCACATCACACCATCCTACCTTCCTTGAAATTTTAATTAGAGAAAAACCATGACTCTCAGTTAGAAATGTGAGAGATCATATAAACACAGCAGTCTGTAATCTCCTAAGAAGGACAGCAGATTCTCCTTTGCCAAGGAGAAAGTAGGCATGCTTCCCCTTTGGTGCAGGAAGGAGGTTGCACTAGAACCAGGAGTCCACGATTGCTACAGAGACAGAGAGATAGTTGGTTAATCTATGTCATGTATATGTTAGGGATCTGAGGAGCAAGCAGGGGATCGATGAGATTGTAGGCAGGTCTAGATGTGACCAAAGTACTACAAGCCTTAAATCAAGGCGAGAGGCAGATTCTGCCCTGTCAAAGACGATGGAGGAAAGGATGAAGATGGAGATCTCCCTGCCTGACTTCCAAAGTGTATGTTTGTATGTGTATGTTTGTGAGGAGATAAGTGTGTGTGTTTGTGTGCGTGTGTGTGTGTGTGTGTGTGTGTGTGTGTGTGTGTGTAGGGATGTGGGAAAGTAGGGAGGCAGAAGACTCAGTGTATGTCTGAGTAGAACATCTTCAGGAATTCTTGGAGTGGAGGATGGGTTAGCGTTTGCTGTCTTCTTAGATGTTCTGATTCTGGCACTGACCATGGCCACTTCCTTGTTCTCACTGGACCTTCAAATGGTACCATCAGGAAATTGTATTGTGTTGTCTGGAAGATCCTAGGACTCTTTGTACCCCAGTAGATTTGGGGGAACAGTAAAAACAATGGCTAATAAAAGTAGGAGGATGCCCATTTCTTTCCCCAACACTTCTAACATTAAGCAGTATAAATACAATATCAACAGGCCCATTGGACTGTGGAGTGCCCTGAGAAGTGAAGGGAATTTTAGCTGGTTGCGTACCTCCTGTCCAAGCCAGGATTCAACTCTCCCATCTTTAGGTCTGGTGCTTCTGTCATTGGGTCAAACTGTCTCTACTGAATTGAAAAGAAAAGAGTCTTCCAGTCAAGACTGTGCTAGTAAATGTTTAACAATCAACTCTCTCCAACCCCTAAAAAGTGTGTTTGACACAATTTTCATTTTAATCTGAATTATTAATATTTTGATCACTTTAAGCCTAGCCAATCAAAAATACAGTAAAGTCTTCTCTGATTTGTAGCAATTTGTGGATTTCCAACGTGTAAATGTTCACATTGAAAATTTAACAATCAGCTATTGTGGTCCAGTTTAAGCTGGCTCCAGCACACCTCAGCTTGCAATTCTACAATTCTAAAACTGCCCTCATTGACATATGTGTACACTGCCCTCCTCATTCTAGCAAGGACCTTCAGTGTCAAGTTAAGCAAGTCACTTTTCCTACCTGGAAATAAGTTTATAACTTTAAAATGAAAGGATTGAATTAGTTAACTTCTATTTGTTTTTATGGGTTTTTCGGAGGGGGAAAGACATGGCAATTGGGGTTAAGTGACTTGGTCAAGGTCACACAGCTAGTAAATATGTCAAGTGTCTAAGGCCAGATTTGAACAGTGATCCTCCTGACTCCAGGGCTGGAGCTCTACTCACTGCACCACCTAGCTGCCCCAAATTAGATAACATCTAAAAGCTACAGCCAGCTCAGAAATTCTCTTCTCAATGTATTTTTCAGTGATTGCTTGTCAGTGTATTCCCTTTTGGTCTGCTCTTGGTGAACGTACAAGCCAACAATCATCTCCAGAGAGACGATGCATGGGTGATGCATGTTTATATGTTAAGAGCCAGGGATGTACAGATAAATGAGCTCAGAGGAAGAGTTTGGCCAGAGATGGGGGATGGTTGTAGAGAGGGTCTCTGAGGACTTGGGAAGCACAATCACTGCACAAGAGATATTGACACACCTGACAGTACCAGAGAACAGAGAGAGGACTTCAGAGCTGCCTTTGCCTGCAGCAGCTGCCTTCAGGAATTGCATCAGGACCAGCTGAGCAAGAGCAGCCTATTAGTCTGCTGACCATCATCACTTGTAAAGGTGAGAGGGGCAGCAAAACTGGGATCACAGACCGGAATCACATATTTAGAGTTGGAAAGACTTTTTGAGATCATCAAGTCCAATTTTCTCATTTGACAGATAAGGAAACTGAGGCCAGGTGAGATGAATGTCCTTTTTCCAGGTTGTCATAAGCAGTAACTGTCTGAGACAGAATTAACAGTCAGGCCATTCTGACTCAAAGTCCATTGCTCCATGCTCTATGCCAAGTAAGTGTGGGGCATATCTGTACAGTCACTGTAAATTTCTCTTGAGGACTAGATGATGAGAGATATTTCAACAGCAGAACACTAATAGCATGTCATATTTATATACTATTTTTCCTTATAGAACATTTCTTTCTCAAGAGCCCTTAGATATAGAAAGTCCTGTAAGGAGGATTTTGTTATTCTTTAGTTTCCCAGGCTCCATGGCCATGACATTCTCTAGCTTCCAGGTATTTTTGATATTTCTCAGGCCTGCGACATTTAAATATCTCCGCCACGGTTGTACAGTGAGATATAGGGGTGACATAATGTGATTTTTACTACACTTGTGCTGAATGACGATATTGCTAAAGCTAACCTGTGAGGCTATGGCTGGCAATATGTCTTCTTTGTTGCCCTAGAAAGAAATTGGGCACTGGTCAGTAAGTGGGGATCCCATAGGGGAATATGACAGTGTAATGCTGTGTGTGCCTTGAACTGCCCCCATTAAGGCTTGGAGGGAATCAGTGTTTACCTCAACTAGCCCCCATTGAGGCTTGAGGGGATTTAGAGTGTACACAAGCTGAAATGCTATGCCTGCCTCCATTGACCCCATCGAGATGCACGGGGTAATTTTCCCCCCTTCTTGTCATCCCCTGCAAGAAGGGCGATTAGGCTATGCTGTAGGAGTTGGTGCTCCCATTATCAGCAACCCATTTTGAGAAGAATAAACTAGAATAAAGTTAGAAAGATTATTAACCCCTCCTAATCTCTCTTCCGGTCCTTCCTGTCTGACTAAGTCAAGAGTGGACCTCTTGGAGGCTGAAGTCCAAAAGCTCCAGTGCCTCCCATGTGTTATTTGTGCAGCAAGTCCAAATATCTGTACCCAACTTAAAGATAAGAGAGCTGAGGTTCAGAGAAATGTAATTTTTCAGAGGTATGACTAAAACCAAGGTTTTTATATGTTTTATAATTATTTCAAATCCATTCTCTCCATCGTGCAATGTTGCCTTCCCTGTAATTTAAACTGCTAGATATTGAGAAGAGTCTGTGGAACACCTTCCTCTGATGATCATCACAAAAAAGCAGATTCTCTTGCCAAGAAAAGGGTTGGCACGGCCCTCGTGTTATGCAGGAAGGAGATCAACTTGGACAGATGCTTCCCACACAAGGAGTCTCTTATTTCTTGAGGGAGGCATTTGGGTAACACACTACACATGTGTAAAGGCTCTGAAAAGCAAAAAGAGGAGGCTAGAGGCAGGTCTGCACCTGTGTGTGGAAATATAGTAGAGCATGGGAGGGGAAGACATTCAAAAAGAGTAAGCCATTTCAGAGGGTGACAGCATCGGAGGACGGCCTTGGAGCCAGGCAGTTTGCCATTTTCTAAGCCATCCTACCTCTGACACTGATGCCAGGCACTCCATTCCTCAAAGCAGACCTCCTATCCCCAGCTTCACACCTCAAAAGCCAGATATTCTGTCCACGATTCCCCTGTTCTTTGCCCAGACTGTTGAGCAGCTCCATGGCTAGGAACAACGACTGTACTTCAAGGTAGAGAAAATTCCAGAATTCAATTGATTGATTCCTTTATATGAAAGCAAAAGGCAGCCATGATGAAGAGCAAGGTAATATCAGGAAGGGCTTATTTCTGCAAAAGCTCCTGAATTGGAGGAGATGTTGGGGTCTGTGTATGCCTTCTCTATGTGTATGTGTATATGTATGCATTTGTGAGTGTCCGCATACATGCATGTGATGGGCAAGGGGTGATAAACAGAGTTTCCTGACTTAATTACTTCATTCAATGAATCTATCTTATTTCCTAACATTATTTTCAACAAATAGACTTTTTCCCATCACAGAGATATCACTATAGTCTTCATTATTTCTCTCTCAGCTCCTCAACCTCATTTTCATGAGGTTGACTGGATAGAACAGACATTCATTCATCCATTTGGGGTATTTACCAACACAACCTGATTAGTATTCATCTGCATCTAAAGTCTGAGTGACCAAGGTGCTCAGGTGTCTTAGCATCACACACCAAAGGCCCAGGCAAATGAGAAAAAAACAAAACCCAACATTTACAGGGTAATAGGACCCCAGAGACCATCTGACCCAATTTCATTTTATACATAAGAAAACAAAATGTCAGGCAGGTGAAGGGTCTTCCTATGACATGCACACAGAGGAAGCAAGGTCAGAAAGATCCAAACCCAAGTTTTCTGATTCCAAAACCATAATAATAGCAGTGTCCATATCTAGTATTTGACAGTTGTAGGGATCTTCTTGTGTGGAAACTCCCTCCACCAGTGCATGTTAGTACCTTCCACCCAAATAACTTGGGGATCAAACGTGCTGCAATGTGCAGAGCATACCAGATTTTGTCCAATTGAGGACCTAAATCAGGGTGCCAAGGCTGACCCTGCCCCACCTCTCTAGGGTTCACTGCTATGCTACTTAGCAATAGCAGCAGCAGCAGCATGAGTTCATACTTATATAATACTTTAAAGTTAAGAGAAGTTCTACCCTCTTCTCCCCATGGGTCTAGAATGATTTCCTCCCCAGTGTGCTGCTTCACCAGGACTAGCACAGATTTCTTGGGCTTTATTCTTCCTTATTTTGATGTAAGCTGCCTAAATCCAAATACTTACAAGTCAAGGAGAGAATTTCTTTGATTCTGGGCATTCTGGTTATAGTTGTTAATATTGCTACTGGGTTGCTATAAATGAACTATTCTATCAATGTATTCTTGGGTACAGTGGCAAAAAGGATTCAAGAACCTTCTGCAGCCTAGCTATACTTGGTTCTCTAGACAGATGGGGACTGGCAAGTGAGTGTACATTACGTAAATGCCGATATGTTCACCTTATCTGTTTGAGGACCCAAGGGGAGAATCTCCTTATCCCTTGTTAAGTGCGAAATGAAGATATTCATATCTTTGGTTTCATTATAAGATCACTATGATAAAAACATTAACTAACAATCGTGAAATAATAGTATCACTTAAATATTGTGCTTAATGTATATAAAGCGTTTTGAATACATATGATGCCATTTGAACCTTGAACAGCCCCATGAATGAAAAAACTGAGTATGAGGGAGGTGAAATAATTGGCCCCAGATTGTACAGTCGTGGTTCTTCTGACTCTGGGATTGCTGCTCTTTCTGAAATCTCCACGGGGATCATTTTCATGGCCAGAGAGAAAAATACAAAGACATGGCAGGGCGTGGCTTCCTTCTTCTTTTGCCTCCTTTCTCTTCAATTATGCTCCCTTTGCCTTCATCCAGATAAGCATCATTGTAAAGGATGATATGCTTTACCCTCAAAAACTGAATAAGTTGAAAAATCCAGGGATTCTGTCTTGTAACCTAAGCCTACATCTCTTTAAATGGTTTCCCTGGACAAAAATACTTGAGCTGAGAGTGAGAGTCAAGAAGTCCATCCCTTGAGAAAGGAAGAAAAATCTGCTACACTGTGGAAAACTCAAGCAAGGTATGCAAAGGAAATAGTTTTCATGGCTCATAAATATCCGAGGAAGCAAAGAGAGAAGGTATTTTTCAATGCAGGTGAGTGAGGGAAGACAGAGAGAAACAAACAGATAGACACAGACACAGAGCCAGAGAACAAAGATGGAGACCAATAGAGAAAGCGAGAAGCATACACAGGCAGGGCCAGAGACACAGAAAGAGCAATACAGAGAAGAGAGACACAGAGAGATACAGAGAGACATAGAGATAGAAGACCAACAGAGAGAATTCTTACCTGAAGGAATTTGCAGGAAATATCCTTCTAAATAGCTCCGGGCCTTGGACAGTATTGTGTAAGCAAGGAAATCAAAGTAAATATTCATGAATTCAATGATTTCTGAAGACCCACCATGCATGAACTCCTCTGAGCCTCAACTCTGTCACCCTCACAGAGAAACTTATTCATTCATTCATTCATTCAGTAATTATTTATTAAGCAGGTTCTATCATTGCACATTGAGAGTACTGATAATGTAATTTCCATGAATTGATAGGATTAAAACCGGAGGTGTTTGCAGGCTACAAATGGAATGTAGACCTTAACTAGTCTGTCAATGATGTTAATCATGCCTTAGAGTCTAAGTCTTAGACCCGTTAAAAACTCACTTTAATGGTGGGTTAGTGGAATAGCAAGCAATGACAGTAGACAGACCATTTGACCAAGCAATGGTTCCATCGAGACATTTTGAGAACTTGAAGCAAAGGTCTTGAGAATGGCAATCAATTTCCAGTGCCGGTGCCAATGCAAGGCTGGATGTTTCCAAATAAAAATTTAGTAAAAGCTCAGGACAGAGAGAAAAGAAGGTAGTATCTCTTGTATTTCTTTGTTATTTTTCTAAAAGTCATTTTTATCTACTCAGCTCTTCAAGTTTGAAGACTTTTCAATGCAGAATATAATTTGATTTTCTCTGTTTTAATACTTTATTGTTATTTTTACATCACCTCCATTTTACAATGTAAAAAGAGCCATTCTTTATAAGAAAATTAAAATGAAGAATAAAAACTCTGTATCGTTTGAACAACATACAGGAAAATGTGAGACATTATTTGTAGTGTCCTACACTCAATGTGCCCCACCTTTGGGACTATCTTCGCATATTACTGTTACACTTTGATAGTAGTTTCAATTTGTTTGTTGTTCATTTAATTTCTGCTGTTGACATCATTGTGTGTATTGTTTTTTTTTTTCATTCTGCTTACTTCACTTCTCATCAGTTGTCTAGCTTTTTCTATGTTTCTCTGTTTCATGATGCCCATCATTTCTTGCAGAATAAAAATATCCCATTATATTCGTGTATCAGAACTTGTTTATTCATTCCCTAACTGAGGGATACTATCTGCCCCCCAAAAAATCTTTTCCAACATGAAACATGCTGCTATAAATCATTTGGTGTTCATAGGGTCTCTCTTTGTCACTTACCTTCTTGAGGCATATTCTTACCCATGAAGTCTCTGGTTGAAAGAGTAGGAACATTTAATCACATTCTTTGCATGGCTCCATCTGGCTTGGCAATAGTAAGAACAATTCACCATCCTACCAACAATGCATTAGTGTGTTCATCTTTCCACAGTCACTCTCACATGGGTAATTCCCATCTTTTGTCATCTTTCCAATTTTCTGACTATGAGATGAAACTTCAGGATTTTTTTTAGTTTGTGTTTCTCTTAGTATTAGCAACTGGCAGTATTCATTAATGTGGTTTTTCATAGGCTAAAATAGGCTATCTATTGGGGAATGACTTTTGGTCTTATATGTACCTGTTTTCTATTATAGATATCAGTACCTCATAAGAGCTTTTGATACAAAGATCTATTTTCTGGTTGAGAAAAAATCACTTCCCTTCTTGGAATAGTTTTCATGATCTTTATTCAAAAGCTTTTTGATTTCATGTAGCTGAAATTACCCTTGGCAATCTCTAGAACTTTTATTTAGTTAAGAATTCACTGCCCAGACATAGCTGTGAATGTTAACTGACCTGGTCTTCTTCAATTTGTTTTTATGGTACGTTGGAGTTTTTCTTAATATTTAGAAAGTAATATAGCTTGTAAACTGCAAGATACCTTGCAAGGTTTCAACCTAAATCCCAATGGCTCTCACTGATTGGCCAACAATAAGTCCCAGGATATTCTCCATTTAGTCACTGTTTGGGCCAGGATTGGACTAGAGTGAATGTAAATAGCAATTATTTCTATCTTGGCCAGAAACTATGAGGGTCTTCCTCTTCCAGAATGATTTTTACTAGGTAAAGAGGCCATTCTCTATCTCAATTCTCATTTAGCTTTAATCACTGAGTAGCCATTGCCTCAGTCAGACTGAGACCTGTTAAAGATCTTAGTTTAAAAAGCCAAAGTCCATCACTACATCCTGGGCCATCCATCTCCAGTTGTCCTGATCTATACCTGGGCACTGAACCTTGATGGCTCTGGAGGAGGAAGTGAGGCTGGTGACAGTCCTCCCTCATTCAAATCCAACTCACTTTCTTGTCCTGCATCATCTCCCTAATGTCACTGTCTTCTTCCTAAATGAATGATAAACGACAATATTTAGATCCTCCATCTGTTTTGTTTCAGATTATTGCAGTCTTGGTGTAAGATGTTCATCTAACCCTATTTTCTTTCTGATTAAATGCCAGTTTTCACAGTAATCCTTATTCAATAAGAAATTCTTTCTAGGGTAATATCATTTTGAGTTTATTTTTATTTTTATTTCAAGACAGTCATAGGCATAAACATGGAAATTTGAGTCAGATTGTAGACATACTCTTTTACCCAGACCATAGGTATATGTTTGGATTAGGAGAATTAGACTCAACTCCTGGGGAAGAAAACATTGGAAGGTGCCATCTCAAGTATGGAATATGTTTTCAGACCTCAAAACAAAATGCCACCTCACAACTGGAGTATTATAATAACTGATCTCAGATTATATAATGCTTTGAATTCTGTGGGGTTAAAATGAATTTAAAATGATCCAGAAATGGATTGATTCCTTGATGCAGGTTAGAGTTATAACCATACATACATATGTTAGTTCATCTATATCCATCATATACCTAGCAAGTACTCAGGTATTTACTGGACGTGTGACACTGGGCAAGTCAATTAATTATTCTAGACCTCATTTCCCCCATCTATAAAAAGGCATAATAATAGCACCTACCTCCCAGGGTTGTTGTGATGATAACAATGAGATATTTGAACAGCACTTTTCAAACCTAAAAGCACTATATAAGTGCTATATTTAACATATAAATAGTATAAATGAATTGTATAAATTAATGTAATATATAAATAAATATATAAATTATGTGTATATATATGTGTGTGTGTGTGTGTGAGTGTGTGTGTGTACATACATACCTGTATATGTAAATGTAATTAGTATTTATTCTTCATAAAATTGCATTATAGGGGACAGGTATGGTAGGGGTGTTTGGAGAAGTGAAAGGAGGGTTTTATGCCCTCAAAGAAGGTATTGCTACTTTGAGGAAGGAAAACTACAGTACTTAAAGCAATTGGTATTAACTCTAGGTAGAGTATGACCTCAGAATGGCAGACATCTAGAGGAAGCAGGGTAGACAGGAAAGCCACTTGGAGGGACTGGAGCATTGCCTGGCCCCTGAAGGATGAGAAGACTTTCTGAGGAAAGATGGCTCAGGGTGTGCTGGAGCCAGGTCCCATTGTTAACTATTCAGTGTGAACATTCCCACTTGAGAAATCAGCAGAAGCTCCACGTCAAAGCTCAGGGGATTGATTTGTTTCATTGTTGGTTTAGACTTAAAGTGATAGAGAATGAGTTAATAGCTCAGACTGAATTGTCTACTTTTCAGAGAGCTGGTTGTTACACATTTACAAACACATGGAAGAAAACATACAAAGCATGATGTGAAGAGAGGGTGCTGAGGAAATATTCATTGTGTAGATGCCATAGAATCCAGTTCTCTCCTAAGAGATGTCCAAGATGGCTCCTGGAGTGCTAAAGGGATCTGCCCCCATGACAGCTTGTTAGTTACAAAGCAACTTCCTCTTCCAGTCCAGATCTCCAGTCCTCTTGATGCATTAACCAGTGTGATTACATTATATTATCGTGCCTCCTAATGGGCTACAGGTTGATAAAGCTGCATACTTTCTTTTAAAAGGGCTGCAAAATCCAAATCTCTCAGTCCAGTGCCCCCTTCACCAAGTCATGTATCTTGGCACCTCCAAGCTCGATGAGGACCAACATTGGAGAGATCATATGAAGCCAGATGACGAGGGACTTACCAAGTCAGACTCCTGTGGCTCCCAAGGGTTCTATCACACCAATGTTTTTTAATGGGAGAAGCCTCATTGCTTTTCACAGAGTACCTCACAGCCCATTCTCTATGGGTTCCTATTTAGGTATCCTTAACCTCTGTACATGAATGTCTACAAAGGGGCAGCTTGTACTGTAGCAATACTCCACAGGGAACTGTTGAATCATCATGACAACATTCTCTTGTCCACAAAATCATATATATGTAAAGACTATGTCAAGTCCCATCTCTATTCCCGTCTTGACAATAAGGACAATTATTTAGAGTAGGGAATAAGCTGGGATTAATACTAGTTGCTGTTTAGTTGTTTTTACTCATGTCCAACTCTTTGTGACTCCATTAGGGTTTCCTTGCCAAAGATACTGCTTGGTTTACCATTTCCTCCTCCAGCTCATTTTACAGATGTGGAAACAGAGGCCAACAAAGTGAAATGACATTCCCAAGGTCACAGAGGTAGTCAGTGTCTGAGGCCAGATTTAAACTCAAATCTTCCTAACTTCAGGCTTACCATTTTATCCAGTGTGCCAGATAGCTGCCACAACAACAACAACAACAAAATTGATAAACATTTACATAGTGTTTTAAGGTTTTCAAAGCACTGCACACAGGTTAAAAAAGAAATTATCTTCTGGAATAGATGTTGTTATTCTTTCCATTTTACAGGTGAGGAAACTGAGGTACAAAGAGGCTGACTGACTTTCTCAGAGTCACACAGCTAGCAAACATCCGAGGCCAAATTTGAAGTAAGATTTCCTGGCTCCACGTCTGGTGTCCTTATCCAATGTGCTACCTAGCTGCTGAAACATCAAAGCATCAGAATAGAGAATCACTGTTCGTGTGCATGAATAGGGAGATTCTAGAAGAAATCAAGGGGAATTTGGCTCCACAGCACTGTCTTTCCATTCCCTCATTTTATCCCACAGGAAAACAGTTCCAGAAATAGCCTCCTATGGAAGAATGGAATCACACCACCACTGGTTTCTTCTTACTGGGATTGTTTCCTCCAACCAAAACTGGCCTGCTCCTCTTCCTCCTCATTGTCCTCATCTTCCTAATTGCCTTCCTGGGTAACTCAACCATGATTATCCTCATCTGGCTGGATCACCACCTCCACACCCCCATGTACTTCCTGCTCAGTCAGCTCTCCCTCATGGATCTCATATACATTTGCAGTACAGTTCCCAAGATGGCTGTCAACTTCCTGTCTGGAGACAATTTCATTTCTTTGGTGGCTTGTGGATTCCAAAGTTTCTGTTTTTTACTCATAGCTGGTGGTGAAGGATTACTCCTGGCATCCATGGCCATTGACCGTTATGTGGCCATCTGCCGCCCCCTCCATTATCCTATGCTCATGAACAAGAGAATGTGTTTGCTGATGATTGCTGGGTCCTGGGTCTCTTCATCCATCAATTCAATTTTCCATACAGTGTATGCACTCTGTATGCCCTATTGCAAGACCAGAATCATTAATCATTTCTTTTGTGATATCCCAGCCATGTTGCCTCTGGCCTGCATGGATACCTGGGCCTATGAGTACACAGTGCTCTTCAGCACCAACCTGTTTCTTTTTGTCCCTTTCCTTGGCATCATGGCTTCCTATGGTCGTGTTCTCTATGCTGTCCATCATATGCGCTCATCACAGGGGAGGAAGAAAGCCTTAACTACCTGCTCTACCCACCTGACTGTGGTCTCCTTCTACTATGCCCCATTTGTATATACATATCTGAGGCCCCCATCTCTGCGTTCGCCAGAAGATGAGAAGAACTTAGCTGTCTTCTACACCATCCTCACTCCTATGCTCAACCCCATCATCTATAGCCTGAGGAATAAGGAGGTGTTGGGAGCCTTCCATAGAGTCTTTGGGAGATCCTTACCCCAAAAAGAGTGGGTGGGGACATAAAGTCACCAATCACACACCTAGAGTACTTTATTTGACAGATTATCCTGATTAGCCATTATTTTAAATTGTTTTATTTTTCCCATTTAACATGTAATTACTTTCCCTCTCTCTGCCATATTCCCTTGAAAATACACAAATTGCAAACCCTTATAGCAACTTGGAAAAGTCAATCTAAACAAATCCCAACATGGGCCATCTCCAAAAATTTGTGTCACATTCTATGTATGTTTCATCAATATTCTGTTAAAAGGTGGGTACAAGTCTTTATCACCAGTAGTGTCAAATCATGGTTGGTCTTTTGGATGATCAAAGTTATTAATTGTATCAAAATTGCATGCATTGTCAGTGTTATTGCTGCTTTAGAAATTGTTCTGTTAGTTTTTCATTGGTTTACACACATTTTTTCTCTGAAACTGTCTCCTATGTTGTTATACCATAATCATATCTTATTATATTCATATACCATCATTTGTTCTCCATTTTATGGGAAACTGATTAGTTTCCAGTCCTTCAGCTCCCAAAATAGAACTGCCACAAATGACTTAACACATAAGTGCTTTTCCTTTTTTTTTATTTTTGTGAGTATAGGCCCTGTAATCAAAGAGTATGCAAAATTTGATAATTTCGGTAATATAGTTCCAAATTCCTTTCCAGGTAGCTGTATAACTTCAGAGTTACAATAGCAGTGCATGAATGCACCTTCTTTCCCATGGACCCTATCATATTTGTCATTTTCCTACTTTGCCCGTAAGGTAGATGTTCTGTGGAATTTTACTTGCTCTAATTTTCATTTCTCTAATTATTGGTGATTTAGAACATTTTTTTCTCATATAACTATCTATTCATAACTGGGGTTTTTCCATTGAAAATAATTCTGTCATTATAAAAATCAGTGATGAAGAGAAGCTAAGACACAAAATTTTTTAGCATAATCTATTTATTTGCATGTCAACAATTGCATTGCCAGCAATAGTGGTCAATGGCCCCTCAGTGACCAGAGATGCCCACAGCAAAAATAACAGTCTTTTACACAATTGGTTACATAAGATTCAGTGACACTAAACTAGGATTGTGGTTTGTCCATAGTAGAGGAGGACTGAAGGGGTAGGGTGGGCTTATGTTTGGCATAATGTAAAACGGCGTTTCCAAAGTCCGGGGCAGTGAGGAAACAGAAAATGAGTTAACATCCTCTGGAAAGTCCTATTTTAGGCAACCCCCTCCACTAGAATCATCTGGTGCTAGTTGTGACCAGGCAGAACATCTTATGACCACATCGACTCAATGAGTCAGGTCTGTAGCATGGAGAAATGGGGAAGTTAACCTCTTATAAAAGAGACAAACTATCTTATAGACCCTGATGTCAATAATACAGAATAAAGTAGGGTATCAATTTTCAATGTCACAGTTCCCTTTTTCCCTTTCTCTTCCTAGTTATGTCTTACATCATTTATCAATCAGGAAATGGTTCTCAGTCTGATAAATTTTAAATCAGTTCTTTGTTCTTTGTCCTAGAGGCAATCAACCATCATTTAGTAAGCACCCACTATGTTTCTGACATTGTGCAACTTTCTGGGGATACCAATACAAAAGTGAAATAGCCCAAACCTTTAAGAAATTTAAAGGCTCCTGGGGATAATGACATGTTCACATTTTAATAAATAAATATTTATACAAACTTAATGCAAAAATACATAGAAATGTATGCATATATGTATATATGTGCATGCATGTATGTATACTTCAATATCATATGTAGATATGCACATCTCTATCAGATTTCCATTCCCAAATCCAAATCAAACAATTACCTTTTGGGCATTTCAAATGCATGTCCCAAAGCTATTTCAAATGCAACTTGTCCATGGTGCTGCTCATGATGTTTCCCTCCCATCCCAAATTTCTCCTAAACTTCCCTATTCCTGTTGAAGGTACCACCTTTCATATCATCTTCCTCAGAGTCATCCTTGACACCTCACTTGTGTTCACCCACCATATCCAATCAATTGCCAAGTCTTGTCCACAGTTCTCAAATCATTCTCTTTTTCTCCCCTCACTAATATGGCCACTACCCAAGTTCAGGTTCTCATCACATATTGCCCAGAATATACAAGTGGGCTAATGGCTATTGTATAGTGTAATAGCCTAACAGCTAGTGCATTCTCTCTCCAGTTAATCCTCCATTCAACTACCAAAATGATTTTCTTTAAGCATAAATTCAGATTATGTCAGTCTCTTAGTCAATCAACTCCAATGGCTTCCTCATACCTCTTGGATAAGATGGAAATACTTCCACTGAGCATCAAAAACATTTCATAAACTGGCTCCAACCTATCTTTCCAGTTTTATTCTGTATTGTTCCATTTCATTTGAAGCCCCTCCCACTGGCTTCTAGGGACTGAGATAACTCCACAAGAAAAGGGATTCAAGATCATGGCTGTTCAGGGTTTGAGATGAGAGAAAATCTGAGAAATTAGAAAGTGGAGCAGAAAACTGATATGACATGATGGTGACCCATATCCATGGAGATCAGGATGAAATCAATCAACAAATACTTATTAAGCACTACCTAGGTGCCAGGTACTGTACTAGGTGCTAGACATGAAAATGCAAAGAATGAAATAAAATCTACTCCTAATATGTTTCTATTCTACCATGGATTATAGACAGTACATGCAAAATTATACACATCCAGTAGTAAATATACATGTATGTGCATATATGCCCATATGTGTATGTGTATATATACACATATCTGGTAATTGAATACAAGGTAATTTGAAACCAAGAGCACTAGTTGTTGGGGGGAGGGGAAGAGGAGATGAGACAAAGGGTCATGAAGAAAATGGTTCCTGAGGTGATTCTTAAAGGAAAAAGAGGACTCCATAAGACAGATGGAAAGAAAGTAAATTTGAGAAATGAAGGATGACCAATGCAAAGACACAGTAATGGAAGATGGAATTCTGTATGAGGAACAGTGAGAAGTTCGATTTGGCTGAATTACATGGTATAAGAGACATAAATTTTCCCCTGAGGATTGCCTTGGTTGCAACCCCAAAAATGTTGGTATGTTATCTCATCTGTGTCATCATATTTAATGAAATTATTGATTATTTCTATGACTTGTTCTTTTGTCTGCCCATTCTTTACAATTAAATCATTTAGTCTATAATTAATTTTCAGTGCCTTTTTGTCATCCTTTCTTGAATATTTTATTGCATTGTGGTCTATAAATGATATGTTTAATGTTCTGCTTGTCTGTATTTGTTTGTAACATTTTTGTGCACTACTATATGGCCAATTTTTGTAAATGTGCCATGAATAATTGAGAAATATGCATATGCCTTTCTATTCTCATTCGCTTATCTGCAAAGGTCTATCATATCTCATTTTCTAAAATTCTATTTAGGTCATTAAATTCTTCTTTGTTTATTTTTGATTGGATTTATTAAAGTCTGGAAAGAGTAAAATGAGTCTCCCACCCCCACATTATTATAAGTTTACTAATTCTGCCTGCTATACTTTAATAATTTAGATGCCATGCCACTTGGCACATGTATGTTTAGTACTAAAATTAGTTCATTGTCTATGGTACCTTTCAGGAAAATGTAGTCTCCTTGTTTATCTATTTTAATTAAGCTTATTGTTTTTAGCTTTCGGATCTGAGTTCATGAATGTCATCCCCGACATTTTTTTACTTTAGCTGAAGAAGAATAATAGATTTTTCTCCAATCCTTTAACAGTGAGAATATTTATGCTTTTGATCTGAGTTGGGACTAAACAATATACATGTAGTTCCCATCCATTACTTCTTGATTCAGCAGTGTGTTTTTTATTCAGCTGTAATATAATCATAGATTGGCTGATTTGGCGTTTATTCAGAGATCAGATAGACAGAAAGAAGATGCAAGAATCCTGGAAGACGCTGACTTTCTCTTCCTCATCATCATTTCACTCTAGTGATTAAGCAAGGTGTAGATCATGGGCAAGGGTCTGTGAATGAAAAACAACTACGGCTCTGGTAAAGCTGGAAAAACAGTCAACCTGAGTAAGAATATCTAAGAATGCTTTTGTTCCCCTATGGATGAACTTAAGTGTTGAGAATTTCAACAGTTGTGGCAGAGCATAGACTTTTCCAACAGTCTTTTCCTCTCACTCCAAAGCTCTTTCTACTATACAGACCACTTCCTCTGCACCCCGCAATGTGTTCCTTCCCACTTCATCAAGGGCCTATGGTTTTAGGGGCTTCTAAGTGAAACCATGTCTCATCAATTCCTTGTGTTGCCTATGATCCTGCCTCTCTCCTCCCTTCTTCCTCATAGGAATTATTTAAGTCAAGTAGTCTAAGTAATATCTTCATTTTGTAGGTGACAGTGGAGTCAAAGGGAAATGACATGACTTTTCTATGACCAAATCATTAGAGCTGGATTCATGGCTTCTGACTTTTAGCTCAACTATCTCAGGTTCATTCCACAGCCTCCAAAAATAAGCCCACTTTACAGTTTGTAAGCACAGGGAACTCATCAGTCTGGACTCCAGCACAAAGGCCAAGTTCAGCCATAGGAGAGCGTGGGTTCTAAAGAAATTTGGAAATTTTTCTCAAATTAGTATTTTAAATATTACCCCAGAGCCACAGGGAAAAATCCTGGAAAACTTAAGTTTGTGTAATGTCTATAGTGTCTCTTAGTCGAACAATCAATTAATAAATTTTTATTAAGTGCATACTGTTTGCCAGGCACTGGGCTAAGACACAAAGAGGCAAAAGACCATCCCTGCCCTCAAGGAGTTGACAATTTAATGGGGCAGACAACATGCAAACAAATTTATATAAAGCAAATTATATACAGGATAAATAGGGAATAATTAAGAGAAGAAAGGCACTGGTATTGGGAGGGATTTGGGGAAGACTTCCTGTAGAAGGTGGAATTTGATTTGGGACTCACACAAACGCAGGGAATTCGGTACCCAGAGAAGAGGAGGGAGAGCTTTGACAGACAGGTGTTGGGGACAGTCAGTGTAAAAAAGAAGGGAATAGAAGGGGAAAGAATATGCAGCATGAATCAGCCAGAGTCCAGTTATTTCCACCACACAAAAGAATAATTCCAGAGCAGAGTAAGAAGGACATGGAGAAAAAAATTATGCAGCAACAACATCATAAAACAAACAAAACAACTCTGAAAGACCAAAAAATCTGGCTCACTGCAATGGCCAGGCACAGCTCAGGAGAATGGGCACAGCAGAGGAAGTGTGAGACCCACCCTGGAGGGAAGGCACAAAGAGATTTGTTTTTCTTTTTTTTCTTAGTTTTTCAAGGCAGAGTAGGGGAGAGATAATATAAGAAAAATGACTACTAAGATTTTATTAGTCAGAATGAGGGAGAACATACTGCAGTAAGAGATAACAGGCTAGAAGAATCCGGCTGCTATGGTCCACGGGCTCACCATGAGTCAGACATGCCTTAATGACTGAACAATAACCACAATGTTGATATGGTTCCCTAAGGATTACAAAGTGCTTTCCTTACATTATTTTGATCTCTCATCACAACTCTATGAGGTACTGTTTTCTGTAATTTATAGTAGAGAAAAATCATCTCAGAGAGGTTAAGTGATTCAATCAGTGTCACAATGTAGAAAGTTACTGAGATAGTATTTGAGACAGTATTTCCACTCCACTCTGGTGTGTCTCCTATGACCGATATCCTCAGCTACAGAAAGACCTAGCAGAGATGACTGCTGAGTACATGCTGGTGACATTTGAAATATTGTGGTTATTGGACAAGTACCACAGGATTGGAGGAAGGAAAATGCTGGGCAACTTTTCAAAAACAATGCAAGAGAATAGAATTTATAACATATAGGAGTACAACCTTGATTTTAATTCCAAGACAAATTTTAGAATATACATACATATATATATATACACATATATATTATACACACACATAAGCACATATGTGTGTGTGTTTAATCCTAAATGAACATCTAGAAAAAGAATCAGGATGACAAAGAATCAGCATGTCTATATCACGACTAAGTTAGGACAGCATTATCTTATTTTCTTGGTCAACAGGATTACAAAGTTGATAGGTCATATAAATACTGTAAGTATAATTTAGCAGCATAATTGAACATTTTGTCAATATCCTCAATGGACAACTCTCCTTACTCTTACTAGCTCATTTTACTATTCATTATCATCCATAGTTGTAAGGTGACTAATGAATATAGAATATTTCTGCACAAATCACTTAGATTAAAATACTCTGCATTAATTAATCAATAAACTCTAAGCCTGGGGGGGGGGAGCCAAAATGGCAGCTGGAAAACAGGGACTCACTTAAGATATCTGCCAAATCCCTCCAAACACCCGTAAAAAATGGCTCTGAACAAATTCTAGAGGTACAAAACCCACAAAATAACAGAGGGGAGCAGGTCTCAAGCCCAGGACAGCCAGGATGGTCATTGGGAAGGGTATATCGCACAGTGCTGGAAGCAGAGTCCAGCCCTGGGGGCAGCCACAACAGACCAGGGCTGAGGAGATCAGGGGAGAAGGCCATCAGGGCCAGGAATCACTAAGCTGTAACAGTTACCAGACTTCTCAATCCACAAATGCCAAAGACCACAGAGCAGGTCAGAGGGAAAATTGCTGGATCTGAAGGAGAGAAGTGTGAGTATGGCCCCAGCCCTGAGGTGGCAGAAGTGGCATGGCAGCAGCAGGAAGCTCTGGCAGAGCTCCAGCTGTGGCTGATTCCAGAGCCCCTGACCCACCTGGTGGGAGGAATCAAGTGGTGGATCAGAGCGGGAGTGCACAGAGCACTTTGCTGGCACAGAGGCAGGGTTCTCTTGCTTTGCCTTACTTGGATCTGGGTCATGGTCCTGGTTGGAGGTTCTTGGGGGAGGAGGAGCACTAGTGTGGCAGAGCTTGTGTTGGCTTAGAAGCAGCTCTGAAAACAGCAGTGCAAGGCCCCTGAAGCTTGTGACAAGGCACTCTCTATTCTGAAGACTGTCATAACCTAACCAAAATTTCAAGGGTCAAGTAGTTGGTTGGAAACATGAAGAAAGGTAAAAGGACTCAGATTCAGATTCAGACTATAGAATATTTTTTGGTGACAAAGAAGATCAAAACATACAGCCAGAAGAAGTCAACAAAGTCAAAGAGCCTACATCAAAAGCCTCCAAGAAAAATATGAATTGGTCTCAGGCCATGGAAGAGCTCAAAAAGCATTTGGAAAAGCAAGTAAGAGAAATAGAGGAAAAATTGGGAAAAGAAATGAGAGTGATGTGATAAAACCATGAAAAATAAGTCAAAAATAAGTCCTTGCTAAAGGAGATCCAAAAAAATACTGCAGAAAATAGCACCTTAAAAAATAGACTGACGCAAACGGCAAAAGAGCTCCAAAAAGCCAATGAGGAGAATGTGTTCAAAGGCAGAATTAGCCAAATGGAAAAGGAGGTCCAAATGACCACTGAAGAAAACACGACCTTAAAAATTAGAATGTAACAAGTGGAAGCTAGTGACTTTATGAGAAATCAAGATATTATAAAACAAAACCAAAAGAATGAAAAAAATGGAAGACGATGTGAAATATCTCACTGGAAAAACCACTGACCTGGAGAATAGGTCCAGGAGAGATAATTTAAAAATTATTGGACTACCTAAAAGTCATGATCAAAAAACAAGCCTAGAAATCATTTATCAAGAAATTATCAAGGAGAACTGCCCTGATATTCTAGAGCCAGAGGGTAAAATAGAATAGAATCTACCAATTGCCTCTTGAAAAAAGATCCCAAAAAGAAAACTCCTAGGAATATTGTCGCCAAATTCCAGAGTTTACAAGTCAGGAAGAAAATAGTGCAAGCAGCCAGAAAGAAAGAATTTGAGTATTGTAGAAACACAATCATGACAACACAGGATCTAGCAGCTTCTACATTAAGGGATCAAAGGACTTGGGATATGTTATTAAAGAGGTCTAAGGATACAGGATTAAAACCAAGAATCACCTACCCAGCAAATATGAGTATAATACTCTAGGGCAAAATATGGACTTTCAATAAAATAGAAGACTTTCAAGCTTTCTCGATGAAAAGACAAGAGCTGAATAGAAAATTTCACTTTCAAATACCAGAATCAAGAGAAGCACGAAAAGGTAAACAGGAAAGAGAAATCATAAGGGACTTACTAAAGTTGAACTGTTTTGTTTACATTCCTACGTGGAAAGACGATATTTGTAACTCATGAAACCTTTCTCAGTATTAGGGTAGTTGAAGGGAATATACATATATATAGACATAGGGTACAAGCTGAGTTGAATATGAAGGAATAATAGCTAAAAAAATAAAATTAAGGGATGAGAGAGGAATATATTGGGAAGAGAAAGTGAGAGATAGAATAGGGTAAATTATCTCACATAAAAGTGGCAAGATAAAGCAGTTCTATTGGAAGGGAAGAGGGAGCAGGTGAGGGGGAATGAGTGAATCTTGCTCTCATCAGATTTGACCTGAGGAGGGAATACCATACACACTCAATCGGGCATCTTACCCCACAGGAAAGAAGTAGGAAGAAGATAAAAAGGGGGGATGATAGAAGGGAGGGCAGATGGGGGAGGAGGTAATCAAAAACAAACGCTTTTGAAAAGAGACGGGGTCAAGGGAGAAAACTGAATAAAGGGGGACAAGATAGGATTGAGGGAAATACAGTTAGTCTTTCACAACATGACTATTAAGGAAATGTTTTGCATAGTGATACATGTGTGGCCTATGTTGAATTGCTTGCCTTCTCAAGGAGGGTGGGTGGGGAGGGAAGAAGGGAGAGAATTTGGAACCCAAAGTTCTAAAAACCAATGGTCAAAAAAAGGGTTTTTGAACGTGCAACTGGGAGATAAGATATACAGGCAATGGGGCATAGAAATCTATCTTGCCCTACAAAAAAGTAAGGGAAAAGGGGATGGGAGGGAATGGGGTGACAGAATGGAAGGCTGACTGGGGAATGGGGCAATCAGAATATATGCCATCTTGGAGTGGGAGGTGGGTAGAAATGGGGAGAAAATTTGTAATTCAGAATCTTGTGGAAATCAATGCTGAAAACTAAAAATATTTTAAAAAAGAAAAAGAAAAAAATCTATCTCTAAAAAAAATGTAGACCAATGAGAATTTTGGGAAAATGTGACTTATGAGTAAAGAATAAAATGATCAAAGGGTTATTGACTGGGTCAAAACACTATGTCAATATGTCATGAATACTTTGATTGGTAAGAAAATTGGGAGATGTGAGATATGGTGAATACCAAATAGAAGCACCAAAACTAAATGAAAATAACCTCAATTTAATTGATATAAGGTGACTAGTTATCAAGGCAGTACTCATTTCCAAATGAGTGATCTACAAACAGTCAGTCCTATGACTTGCTAAAAGAAACAATTCAAATGAGAAGAACTCTTCATTGTAAATGGCATTCCAGAAAGTGAACTTTAGAAGAGTGGCCAGACTAGACCAACAGCGCATATTGGAAGAAACTTGATTTTGAAAGTGCTAAGAGTTATAATGCTACTGCAGAAATATCCAATATAAATTACTCTTAGACACAATTATGATCTCTTGAATATGGGGGCTAAATAGTACAATAATGGATAGTGCTAAGCTTAGAGTCAGGAAGACTTGGGTTCAAATCTAACCTCAGATATTTACTAGCTGTATGACCCTGGGCAAGTCACTTAACCTATGTTTTCCTCACCTGTAAAATGAGAATAATAGTAGCACCTCCCTCTAAAGGTTGTTGTTGGGATCTAAAGACATCACAACTGTGAACCAGATAGCGCAATGCCTTGGACATAGTAAGTGCTATACAAATGTTAGTTATTACTGTTGAACAGGTAGTTATCATAAGCTTCATTCAAAAAGCCATAGTAGTCACAAGAATGCAAAAGAACTTCTAAATACTTGTAGAAATATTAAAATTCTTAATATATCAAAAGAAAAAACTATTGTATTTAACTAGGAAGACACTATTAAGATAATATCATTAAGTGAAGTAGTTTTGGCACATTTAAATCGCTTTATATTGCAAAAAAGGAAACTGAATTTTAAGATATTTGGAAAAAGGAGAAGGTATCACTGTCTCGAAAATTTCAGACCTTGTTATGAAAAGACAGAGATAAACCTATGTTATTTTTTCTCACCTCTATATAATCTCTGTGAGAATCTACAACCTAGATAAAGTTTTGAGAAGAGAATACGCAGCCTTTGGTATAAGTATGTAAGGGGGGTAAACTGCCCCTTTGGTATAAGCGACGGTAGCAACAATGTACCCCAAGCCTTTGGTTTAAGTGGGGAGAGGGTCAGTGTCCCCCACAACTTTGGTATAACTGGGAGGGAGGGTCAGTGTCTGTAACAACAATGTTACTTGCAGCAACCGTTACTGTGTAAGGCCAATGACATCAGCACATGGGAGGGCTGCTAGCACAGGTTCTTTGGTCGGCAACTTTAAGTAGTTTATAATCTCACTTTAATCAAACGTACATATATTATTCACTTAGTTCAGTGGAAAAAGTCAGCATCCTGAACTTCAGAGAAAACACCAACAGAAATCACAAGCAGAAATTATATAAACAGAGCAAATGACACAAATCGACAGACAGGCTTCTGTCTAACCATAGCAATACACGCATAGTTACCAGAGAGAGAAGCACCAACATCTTGGTTTTCAAAGCTGGGGAGCTCCTTCATAGCTATCCAGAGTCTCCACATCAACCCTCTTCCAATGAGTGAGTCCAAAACAAAATGCTAACCTCAGACTATATATACACTTCTTCAGGGTCAGAGTGCTTCACAGTTCTTGAGGGTCTCACACCTCTTGAGGGTTTCACACCACTTGAGGCTCTAATACCTCTCATGCCCTAACTAGAAAAAGGATGTGGGCCTTCCTACAAACAAAGGCAAGACTCAATCAAAGGCATTTCATTGCCTTAGTGCTGAGCACTCCAAAACAAAAGACAAAAAAAGTCCCACTTTGCTTGCCATTACAGTGTCCCCCAAGTCTTTAGTATAAGTGGGGTAGAAAGGAAATGCCCTACAAAAGCTTAAATTTCTCAAATAAGTCAGTCAGAGGTAAACTAGGTATGAACAAAGCCTAGTTAGCTCTATTGAACTGATTCATCAAGTTGTAGATTAGGTTAAAAAACTCCTTGGTCATTTTGGAAGTCTTTGAAATCCATTCAGTTAAATGGAGCAGTATTGTATAAGAAACATATTTGGTTTCTTGAGGAGCTATCATAATATTCTGTTTTGGGGGTTGTTGTTCAGTCCTGTCTCAAACATGTCTGACTCTTCTTGACCCCTTTGTGGTCCTCTTGGCAAAGATACTGAAGCAGTTTGCCATTTCCTCCTCCAGCTCACTTTACAGATAAAGAAACTGAGCAAACAGGGTTAAGTGGCTTGCCCAGGGTCACACAGCTAGGAAGTGTCTGAGTCCTGGTCTCAGGTCTTCCTGACCCCAGGCCTGGTGCTCAATCTACTGTGCCAACTAGCTTTCCCCTTCCACCTAGCTGCCCCAATGTCCTGTGAGGCTCGTAGAAAAACAGCAATCTGGTTTGGAATCAAGTTTTGAAGCATCTAATTTAGGCTAAAGGAGAGAGATCCAAGTGCCTCTTATGGAATTAGCCAATGGGGAGAGGGGAGGACCTTGGCTTCCAGACCCACTCTTGAAGAGAGAACCTGAAAGACTGCCTTATAAATTTCAAAGTTGCAGAGGACTTGGAGTTTTTCACTGGTGTCTTAGACATGCCTCCATCCAGAATCACTATAACTGATGGCAGTTTCTCCAGCAATTAAATTCAGTAAATACTTATTAAGCACCTACTATGTGCCAGGCACTGTGCTAAGTGCTAAGAATACAAAAAGAGACAAAAGACAGGCCCTGCCCTCAAGGAGCTTACAATTAATGGAGAGAAAATATACAAACAAACAAATACAATATAAACTATACACAGGATAAATAAGAAATACTTAGTAGAAGGAAAGCACAGGAATTAAAAGAGTTTAGGGTAGGTCTCCCATAGAAGATGTGATTTTAGTGGAGACTTAAAGGAAGCCAAGGTGATCAGTAGTTGGAATGGAAGTCAGAGAGTGTTTCAGGAATGGAACCAGACAGAGAGAATACCCAGAGCTAAGAGAGGATCTTATTCATGGAACACCCAGGAAACTAGTGTTACTAGATCAAAGAATACATGTTGGGAGTAAAATGTAAGAAAACTGGAAAGGTAGGAGGAGGAGAGGTTGTTGAGAGTTTTGAATGCCAAACAGTGCAATTTGTATTTGTTCCTTGAGGCAGCTGGGAGCTTTGATAAGTTTATGGAGTGGAGGGGGTAAAAAAGGGGGGTATAACATGATCATATCTGCTCTTCAGTTCCTTAAGGCAATTTGGAGCCCCACGAGTTTATTTGTTGAATGGAGAGGGGTGTAGTAGCTAAATGGGGAGTGGATTAGAGTGAGTATAGAGACTTGAGGAAGCCAGACCCATCAGGAGCTATTGCAATAACCAAGATGTGAGTTGGTGAGGGCCTGTACCAGCTTGGGAACAGTGTCAGAGGAGAGAAGGAAGGATATTCGTTAGATGTTGCAGAGGTGAAATCTACAGCCCTTGGAACCATATTGGATATGGTAGAGTTGGTAAAGTTTGAGAGATAGAGGGAATTAAGGCTGTTTCCTAGGTTATAAGCCTGAGTGACTGAAAAGATGCAATTGCCCTAGACAGTTATAAGGAAGGTAGCAAAGGGGTTAGGGAGAAAGATAAGTTCTGTTTTGGACATACCGAGTTTAAGATGTCCACTGAGCATCCATTTGGGGATGTCTGAAAGGCAATTAGTTGTGAGATTGGAGGTCAGCAGAAGAATTAGGGAAGGAAAGGTAGATTTGAGAATCATCAGCATAAGCACGGTAATTAAATCCATAGAGCTGAGGAGAGATTCAAGAATACGAAGGTAAAGTAGAAACAGAAAAAATCTATTAGTCACCACCTGAAAGAGATCACAGGGGAAAGCTTAAAGGAATGTCATAGCCAACTTCCAGAGCTCCCAGGTTAGGGAGAAAACATTGAAACACCAAGTAAAAAATCATTTAAATACTGCAGAAATGCAGTCAGGATTTCACAAGACCTAGTAGTTTCTACTCTAAAAGACCATCAGTCTTGGAACATTATATTTCAAAGAGCAAAAGAGATGAGATTATGCCCAAGAATAACCTAGCCAGCAAAGTTGGGTATAATCCTGAATGAAAAAATGAATATTTGATGAAGTGAAAGGCTTTCAGGTATTTATAATAAAAAGAGTAGAACTCAATGAAAAATTTGATATGAAAGATCCACGAGAAATATAAAGAAAACATCGAAGTCTAATTATATGGCACTTGTTAAGGTCAAACTGTTTACTTATCATATACATAGAAATGTTGTCAGTATGCTTAAAACTGTCATCATTGCTAAGATAGTTTGAAAGAAATGTTGGGCCCAAGTAATATGATGGTGTATCAATAAGCCAAGATTCATGACCTCGAAGATGACCATGAATGTGCCTGTATAGTTTGGAATCACAAAGTGTAAGAGATTCTCTAGGTAGAAAGCAGAGGAAGTATAACATTTATTTAGACACCAGAGGATGAAATCCCAGAACCAGTAATTCCAATTCAATACAGCAGGAATTGTATTCCAAAACCAGTAAGTCCACCTCAATGTAACAAGTAAATTTCAACACAGTATCATAGCAAGGAACCAAGTCATCCTGTAACCATCTCCTCTTCTGGAGCCTCCCCATGAACACTCATGAATGCTAACTGTCAGCTTGCCTGCATTCTCTCCCCCCTCAGTTCTCTGGTCCCCAAAGTTCCCTGGTTTCCACTCTCAGCCATACTCTTTCTGCAGCTCTGTCTTCTCAGAGTTCTTGCTTTTCATCCTTGGACTAGATTCTGATATCTCAACTTCTGACTTCTAAGTTATCAATGGCTACCTTCTGGGGGGCACATACTCTTTTTAGGGCCTGACAGCTTAATACCCAATCAGCAAAATGGTGTGGGCCTGAGACTTAGCAAAAGCCTGTGGGAAAGATCTTTAATCACTGATTGGCATCACAAAGGTATAGCCCTGCCTCTAATCAGGTCTCCTTTAAATGGCCCCACCTGAGGCCTATTGAATGGGTTGGAAAGAGCTTTAATCACATTATGCCCACAGACTGAGTGATTCTAAAAATCAAAATTGGATAGAAAAAGGTAAAATGAAGCAATTATATTATAAAAATGGGATGTCAAAGGAGGCAGGTGGAGGTGGAGGGCTGGTAATGTTGGAACCTTAATCTCACCTGGGTTGAAGAGGAAACACCATGCCAATCTGGAAGGGTATATAAGTGTTCTGAAAATGTAGAGAGATGAGAAAACTGGGGGAAAAGGTGGGGAGGAACTGTCACAGGAGTATGTAGATTAGGATCTGGGAGGGTAGAGGGCCAGGATAGGGGAGCTATTTTTGGAGATATGTGTGGATTGCGATTGGGAGGGTGGGAGAGAAAGTGGAAGCTGGACTCTTGGAGGGTTGGATGGGATGGGGAATGGGAGAATGGGGAGAAAAGATAAGGTAAATGGCATGTGGTAAAAAGAGAGGCTTAGAAAGAAAATAGTGAATAAAAATAAGATGGAGGAAAATTTTAAAATAGTAATTATAACTCTGAACATAAATGGGATATTAATAGCAGCTGTCTTTGTGTTTCCAATGAATTGCTAAATATGGCTGAACAAGTTGTGGTATATTGTTGTGATGGAATACTGTGGGACTACAAGAAATGATGAGTTCAATTATCTTGGAAAGACTTGCACAAAATGGTGGAGTGAAGAGAGCAGAACCAAGAGAACATTGTACACAATAATGGTAATATTGCTTTAAGAATTACTTTGAATGCTTAAGTAATTTTGACTCTTATAAATACACATAACATGTAATGCTGCTAGCAGCTGCTAGTTGGCTAAGGCCATTGTTATTTGGCTGTTATTGGTTAAGGCCAATAATACCAGCACACAGGAGGGCTGCTAGCACAAGTTCTTTGATCAACTTTTCTAAAGAAAGCAACTTTAAGGGGTTTACAATCTCACTTTAATTAAACATACATATATGATCAACTTAGATTAGGGGAAAAAGTCAGCAACCTGAACTTCAGAGCAAAAACAAACAGAAACTATAAACAGAGAAAATATAAAGAGAGCAAAGGAAAAAAATCAACAGACAGGCTTCTAGCTGTCTGACCAAAGATAATATATACATAGTTGCCAGAGAGTGGGGCACCAGTATCTGGGTTTTCAAAACCAGGAGGCTCCATAATGGCCACCCAGAGTCTCCACATCAGCACTCTTCCAATGAGTGAGCCCCAAGCAAAACCTCTCCTCTAGAGAGGAGAACTCTAGAACTCTAGAGTTCTACCTTAACAGCTACCATGAGAGTATATATACCCTTTTTCAGAGCCTGAGGACTTCATACCTCTCCTGATGTAATTACAAAAAGGGTGTGGGCCTGCCTACAAATGAAGGCAAGACTCAATCAAAGGCACTTGATTGCCTTAGGGCTGAGAAGCACTCTAAAATAAAAGACAACAAAAGTCCCACTTTGCTTGCTATTACAATATTCAAATAAAAAATAAATGACACATGAACAAAGAAGCTGTCTACATCATAAGAAAGAACATAAAAATAGAATTATGTATAAAATAATTTTACATATATATGTACATATATGTGTATATATGAAGGGATGAAAAAAGGCAAAAAAGAACTTTACACATTAACTTTATTATATATTTAAAAGGAATAGCAAATTGTGCATAATTGATTTGCAGTTTCATGTACAATTGTGGTTTTTTATTATACTATGTTACAGAAATGATTTCTGTTCCATAAATTAAAAATTAAATACATTTAAAAATAATAATGATGGTGATGATGATAATGATATGAACAAAACAATCCTTGGCTGGCTCGGAAAATCTTTTCCTTCTGAATCTGGTGTTTTTGTATATATTAGAAACAAACAATTCTCTCCCAAAGTTTCATTAGTTTTTGATCCCTTCACTACATTGGAAAATGCTGTTCTCCTGGGAGAAAAGGCTAGGCATTGAGAGGCTGAATCAGCTTCCTTACGGCCCATCAAGCAAAGAAATCAACTAGGAAAGGAACATGAAGGTAGAACTTCCTGGATGCGCCACTTTGATTTGTTTTCAGTGCTTCAGTCAGTTAATTGATCATCCCAAGCACTCAGATAATTCAAGTAATTCATTTGATTGATTTCTTTGACTTGCAACTCACTGACCTAAATCAATGAAATGGCTTTTACTGACAGTCATTATCTGTAGCCACAGACTCAGTTTTGGGCTTTGTATTTATTCAGTCTTCGTCATTTACTAAAACTTGTCTTTTGGGCTTTAGGTGAAAAGTGAAATAACACTGATGCAGGAGCAAGAAAATCAGAGTTTTGCTAGAGATTTCATCCTATTAGGATTATTATTTCCAAAAGAGTAGGGATTGCTGTTCTTAACCCTTATTCTCATCATTTTTATGGTGGCAGTTATGGGGAACACTGTCTTGATTCTTCTTATCCACCTCAACAGCCAGCTCTACACTCCAATGTCCTTCCTCCTCAGCCATCTCTCCTTCATGGATATCTTGCACATCTCCAACATTGTTCCCAAGATGGTCAGTAACTTCACATCTGGCCAGCAGTCCATCACATCTGTGGGTTGTGGGTTCTGGATCTTCCTCTCCCTCATCTTTTTGGGAGCTGAATGCCTTCTTCTTGCAACCATGCCCTTTGATAACTATGTAGCCATCTGCCACTCACTGCCTTATCACATCCTCATGAAACATTGGATCAGTTTCCTCATGGCTGCTGTATGCTGGCTTATGGGAATCATCAATTCTACAATTCATACAACTTATACACTGCACCTCCCCTTTTGTGGCACAAGGGTCACTGACGACTCTTTTCTGTGAAGTCCGAGCCATGTTGAAACTCTCCTGTGTTGACACATCATACTATGAAGGGGGAGTCTATGTGAGTGCTGTATTCTTCCTCATAATTCCCTTTTCCATCATTCTTGCCTCTTATGGTCAGATTATCCGTACTATGCTTCAAATTAAATCTGTGAGAAAAAAAAAAGCTTTCTCCACTTGTTCTTCCCAAGCTGAGGTTGTCATGTACTATGGGCCATTTATTTTTACATACATGAGACCAAAATCCTCATTCCCATGATCAAACCTACTGTCTACACCCTCAGAAATAAAGATGTCTTATGCACCCTGGAGAAGGTTTTCTGAAAGGCATTTATGCATAGAAATTAAGATTTATTTAAAATTAGATTTGATGCCCATGGATGACCTATTAGAAATGTGTGGAAAATATCCCAAGTAGCATTCATGCATTTTTTGAGTTGACACCAAAAAAATGATTGTGGGGTCCTGATGGGAGAAAAGCCCTAAAATACAGTAATAAGTGAAAAGACATAAAAACTTGAACTCTGTGAAATGCAGATGCCCAAATACAGTGACATAACTCAGACATTGAGTCAAAACTTAAGATACTATGACCAATGAAAGCCAAAGAAAGAATGTTGTGACCCCAGAAATGATCAGTATACAAACTTATGTGTGGGCATAACACTGGCTAAACTCCCAAGCTCATTGCTAAGCAGAAAACCAAAAATATCCACCAATCAGTAGTGATGCAGTCTTCAGCTCCTTCTGCCTTTGTCTGTTTTCTATAATTACCATGGGGATTTGAGGGTTCTTGGGTGAGGATCTACAGAACTGTGTGGTTGAAACCCCAGACCAAAGATTTCGCTATTTGTAAGTATTCTTAATGATTAATTAAACAACTACCTATAATCAATCTAGAGCTCTGTGATCTCTTCCTTTGTATCAAAAGAACCCCCCATGGTTATGGTGGAGGTACAGGGTTCCCCACACAGGGGAATTATGCACCTTACAGTGATGCTTCTTACTACCTTTAAATATACAAAAAATCACTTCAACCAATTCGCATATTTGGCTCTCCAAAGAAAATCTATTGACAATCATATTTGTCGAATTTATTTAATAAGTTCTTGTTTAATTTATACCAAAAATGTTGCTATTGATTCTTGTTATAGTTGCACCATCAGGCAACAATCTCATATGTAGGGGTAGCAACTAAATGTTAAAATCTATACAGATGATTTGAAAGCTCTGTGATTCATGGCAAAAATCTTTCATTGTCATGACTGTGTCAAAGGTACTATTAAACTGCAATATTCTTGGTATCATAGGTTGATATTGTCAGTTAATTCCTCACTGGCCAATTATCTATAATACAACTTCTCCATGCTCAACAGGGCTTACTCTCAGAAAACATTTGAGAGAGAGAGAGAGAGAGAGAGAGAGAGAGAGAGAGAGAGAGAGATACATCTTCTCCAATAACAAAAGAAAATCATTTTATCCTGAATATATAGACAGATCACATGTGATGTGTGGTGTAGTTGCAGATGATCATGGGCTTTCCCTTTGAATCCCTGAATACAATTAGCTAAGATTCTGGATTATTGGTTAACATATGAATTCATCTCTCTATTAATATAGAATGTAACCCTTCTATAACTTTTCATCTGATGATTTTCTGTGTATGCTGTATCATAAATATTTCATAATCTGTCCAATTTGCTAAAGCCCTTTGCATATCATATATACATACATACCTATAAATACACACACATACATACATACATACATATACTCATGTATCTTGATGTTATCAATTTATCCTTCAATCCATCCAGCTACTGCTTCTGATCTTTGCTATATCACCAACCTACCTCCCCTTCTGTTGCATCATAGAACATGGACTACTTGGGAGCCTGGGCTGTCTATATTTTCTATATTTATTCTTAGTGCATAGCAATGTCCTTTGCACACAGTACACACTGTACCCTTTTCTTCGGGTGCACTCTCCCTTATCATTTAACTGTTTGTATTCAGCCTTAAAACATTCATATCATTTACTACATTCATTCCTACACACATTGTGCTTAACAAAAATGAAGAGAATCATATAACCATTCTGAATCGGGCAACAACACATTAATGATCACAACCTCAACTGGGCCCTCGCTGCTACTAGGATATCCTACTGCATCTGCCTTATCAACTCACTATTCTACTTTCCACAGTGTCTCTTTCACACTCTTTCATCCATCCTTAAGCTTTGCATGGATCTCCCCCTCCCCATCCTCTCAAATGAGATTTTATATCGCATATTTTCAGGAAAAAATGAGGCAAAAGCTCCCTTTTCTCTCCTCTTCCCCATCTCATATCACTTATATGGTTTTACCAACTGTCTCTGCCTTCACTTCATCTCACATGACTAAGTAGCTTTAATCCTTACTAAGGCTAACACCTACACCTGCTCAAGCCATCCATTCCTTCCTGTGTTTCCAATACACTGTCCCCCTCTTATCCCTAATCTCTCACTTATTTTCAGTATCTATCTGTCTATTTGCTCATTTCCTAGTCTACAAGGGTATACATGTCTTCCCCATCCTAAAAGAAACCTTCACTTGATCTTTCCATCTTTGCTAATGAGTATACTCCATCTCCTCTGCCTTTTGTGGCTAAACTCCTTGAAAAGGACGGCTGCAGTATAGGCCTCTACTTCTCTCACTCTCTTCTTTACACTTTACAATCCAGCTTCCAACCTTATCATTCCACTAAAATGGCTCTCTCAAAAATTACTAATGATGTCTAAGTTGTCAAAACCAATGCCTTTTTCTCCATCTTCATTCTCCTTGAACTCTCTGCTGCCTTTCAGAGTGTTGATTACTTTCTGCTCCTTGATAGTCTCTTCTTTCTAAATTTTCAGCACACCCTCCCTTCTAGTTCTTCTACCCATCTGACCACACCTTCTCTGTCTCCTTTGCTGGATCCTCCTCCAGATCGTGCCTCTAACCATAGGTGTACCACACGGTTCTGTCCTAGGTCCTCTTCTCTTCTTTATACTACTTCACTGGATGATCTCATCAGCTCTAATGGAATTAATTACCATCTGCATGCTAATGATTCTTGAATTAACTTATCCTTCACAACCTCCCTGCTGACCTCCAGTCTTGCAACTCTAACTGTAATTTCCACACATCTCAAAATGGATATCTACTAGCCATCTTAAATTGAAAATGTCAAATACTAAACTCACTACCTTTCCCCTTAAGCCCTCTCCTCTCCTAACTTCTCTATACTGTCAAAAGCAGCATCAGTCTCCCATTCTCTCAAGCTCAAAACTTATGAGTCATCTGGGACACACCACTATCTCTCATCCTCCATATCAAATCTGTTGCCAAGTCCTGTTGATTTCCCCTTCTCAACATCTCTAAAATATCTTCCCATCTCACACCCAGATTATTGCAATAGTCTACTGGTAAGTCTGCCTTCCTCAAGTCTCTCCCCACTCCAATCTATCATATGCTCAGTTACTAAAGTGATTTTCCTAAAGCAAAGAAGATAACTGCTTTTTACACTCATTCTAATTCATCAAAACCTAACCAAGGAGCCACAGATGATTGGTAAATTGGGCCATCTTTTGTCTCATTTCTTACCTTGCCCTTAGTCATTGAATGGATATTTCCTCACAAAAACTGAGGTCTGGGAAAAATCTTAGTTTAGAGAGACCAAGGTCACTTAGTTTTCTGGACTTCCTCCAACTAAAAATATCCATTAAACAAATAGCATTAAATAATTGGAAAAATATTGATTGCCCATGATTCAGTGAGTTAATAGAAAAAATTGGCATTGTTATCTAAATGAATATGTTTGTGTAAACAGTAATTTATAATACCAAAGGAATACCCTAAAGAACTAGACAAACTGATAGCAAAATTCATCTGGAGGTACAAAAGGCAAAGAATACCAAGGGAAATAATGCAACTGAATATTATTTGAACATAGTAATCATCAAAGCAATAGAGGAATGAATCAATGGAATAGATTTCTTATAAAACATATCAAAGTTATGAGTGCAGTAGCCTAGTGTTTGATAAATCCAATGAGCTTGTCTTAGTAGGTAAGAATCATTATTTGAACAAAATCTCTGAGAAAACTAGAGATTAATTGAATGGAAACTAGTACAGACCAACATCTCACATCATATACTAAGAGAAGCTCCAAATGGTTTCATTAACTGGACATGAAGGATGACATCACAAACAATAGGAACAAGGAAGAAAAAAGAAGTCTTTCATATCTACGGATACAGAAAACGTTCCTAGTCTAAAAGATGACACAGACAGACTAAAAAGATAAAATGGATAATTTTTAATAAATTACATTTTGAACATTTTTGCAGAAGCAAAACCAATGCAGCTAAAATTAGAATGGAAGCAGGTAAAAGGGGAAAGTATTTGCAAGTATCTCTAATAAATGTCCCCTTCCCAATATATATAGGAAATTTAAAAAATCACAAGGATGAGAGATATTCCTCAGTTGATAAATGATCAAAGATAAGAACAGGCTGTTCTCAGAGGAAGAAATTCAAGAAATTCAATAGCCATATTTAAAAAATGCTTCAAATTAGAGAATGAAGATTAAAGAAACTATGAAACATCAATTCATACCCATAAGGTTAGTAAAGTTGCCAGAAAAGTAAATTGATGAATTCTAAAGGGAATTTGGACGAACATGTATATTAATACATTTGATGGCACTGTGAACTTCTCCAGTCAATCTAGAAGGAAATTTGGAGCTATTGAACAATATATGCCATTTGCCCCAGCTACTAGATCTGTATCCTAAGGATCTCAACTTGAGCCAAGATATTTTCTGCTGAATGAAACAGGAAGGGATCTTCCAGTTCTAAAACTCTTATTTTCCCTGAGAAGGAAAGACTATAAAACTACTTTCACTATAAGACAAGGGGGTTGTACTCTTGACTCTACCAGGAACCTTCAATTTAAAGTTAAGCCAGTCCATTCTCATATCTAGAAATCAGTCTGTATATTTTTTAAAAAAAAATAAAGGGATAGAGTGATGTAACTTCTAAAAGTCATGGCCAGCTCAGAAATTCTCTCCATGCTCTATTACTCAGTCTCAATATACAAGCCAACAACGATCTTCAGAGAGAAGATGACATATGGTTATGGTGTGTCTGTGGGTCCAGGATCAAAGACATACACAAATAAACAACATCAGGTACAGTATTTGAGGCAGGATTATGAGATGGCTGTACAGGATTTGGATAGCATAGTAGCCACAGAAACAGGATGTGTAAACAAACTTGATCAGGTTAAAGAATAAATATAGACCTCAACTGAGAAAAAGAAATTGAACAAGCCATCAATGAACTACCTAGGAAAATGTCTCCAGGCCCAGATGGATTTACAAGTGAATTCTATCTATCATTTAAAGAACGATTAATTCTCACACTTTATAGAATATTTGGAAAAATAGACAAAGAAGGAGTCCTACAGAATTATTTTTATGACACAAATGTGGCACTAATACCCAAACCAGGTAGAGCCAAAACAGAGAAAGAAAACTATGGACCAATTTCCCTAATGAATACAGATGCAAAAAATTTAAATAAAATATTAGAAAAAAAATATTATGGCAACTTATCATGAGAATAATACACTAAGACCAGGTAGGATTTATTCCAGGAATTTATTCCAGGAATAACCAGGAAGGCTGGTTCAATATTAGGAAAACTATCAGCATAATTGATAATATCAACAACAAAACTAGCAGAAATCGTATGATTATCTCAATAAATGCAGAAAGACAAAATACAACACCCATTCCTATTAAAAACTCTAGAAAGCATAGGAATAAATGTAATCTTCATTAAAATCATAAGTAACATCTACCTAAAACCATCAGCAAATATTATGTGTAATGAAGATAAGCTAGATTCATTCCCAGTAAGATCAGGGGTGAAAGAAGGATATCCATTATCATCCCTATTATTCAGTTTGGTACGAGTAATGTTAACTTTAGCAATAAGAGAAGAAAAAGAATTTGAAGGGATTAGAATAGGCAAAGAAGAAACTAAGTTGTCATTCGTTGCAGATGATATGATGATTTACTTACAGAATCCTAGAAAATCAAGTAAAAAAACTACTTGAAATAATAAATAACTTTAGCAAAGTTTTAGGATATAAAATGAACTCACATAAATCTTTGGCATTCCTATATATTACTAACAAAGCCCAATAGCAAGAGATAGAAAGAGAAATTCCATTTAAAAGTTATTGCAGACACTACAAAATATTTAGCCTACCTGCCAAGAAAAACATAGGATTTATATCAACACAGTTACAAAACACTTTTCACACAAATAAAGTCAGATCTAATTAAATGGAGAAACATCAATTGCTTGTGGTTAGGCCGAGCTAATACAATAAAAATGACAATTTTACCTAAATTAATTTACTTATTCAGTGCCATACCAATCAAACTACCAAAAAATATTTTGCACAGCTGTATAAAATAATAACAAAATTCATCTGGAAGAGCAAAAAGTACAGAATATCAAGGGAATTAATGAAAAGAAATGCTGGGGAAGGTGGCCTAGCCATACCATATCTTAAAGTGTACTATAAAGCAGCAGTGATCAAAACTACTTGGTACTGGCTAAGAAAAAGAGTGGTGGATCAGTGGAATAGGTTAGGTACACAAGACACATTAGGTACACAAGACAATCTTCTTTGTGATAAACTCAAAGACTCCAGCTTCTGGAAAACTAGAAAATGGTATGGCAAAAACAGCATAGATCAATATCTTACACCATATACCAAAGTAAAATCAAAATTGATTCATGATTTAGATATAAGTACTGATACTATAAGCAATTTGGGAGCACAAGGAATACTTTGCCTGTCAGATTTATGGAGAAGGGAAGAATATATGACCCAACAAGAGACAGAGAGTGTTACAAAATGGAAAGTAGATAAGTAAAAGTTTTTGCACAAACAAAGCCAATGCAACAAAGAGTAGGAGGGAAGCAGAAAACTGGGAATGTTTACAACCAGTGTCTCTGATAAAGGCCTCATCTCTAAAATGTACAGGGAAATGAGCCAAATTTATAGAAATACAAGTCATTCCCCAATTGAGAAATGGTGAAAGGATATGAATAGGCAGTTTTCAGAGGAAGAAGTTAGAGATATCTATAGGCATATGAAAAAATACTCTAAATCACTACTGATTAGAGAAATACAAATCAAAACATCTCTTAGGTAATACATCTCTCCTGTCAGATTGGCTAAAATGACAAAACAGGAAAATGATAAATGCTGGAGAGGATGTGGCAAAATTGGAACATTGTTACATTGATGGTGGAGTTGTGAACTGATCCAGCCATTCTGGGGAGTAATTTGGAACTATGCCCAAAGGGCTATAAAAATGTTCATACCTTTTGACCCAGCAATACCACTTCTAGGCCTGTATCCCAAAGAGATGACACAAGTGGGTAATGCACCCATATGTACAAAAATATTTATAGCAGCTCTTTTTGTGATGGCAAAGAATTGGAAATCAAGGGGATGCCCATCATTTGGGGAATAGCTAAACAAGTTGTGGTATATGAATGTAATCGAATACTATTGTTCTATAAAAAATGAGGAGCAAACAGACTTCATAATAACGTGGAAATACTTATGTGATCAGATGCTGAGTGAGGGGAGCAGAACCAGGAGAATATTATGCACAATTACAGACACCTGGTATTTGTGATGACTAACTTTGATAGACTTAGCTCTTCTCAGCAATACAAGGTTCTAAGACAGCTCCAAAAGACTCATGGTAGAAAAAGCTATGCACATCCAGAGAAAGTATTATGGAATCTGAATGCAGAGTAAGGGAAACTATTTGCTCTCCTTTTTTCTATTTTGGTTTTGTTTCTTTTTCCTCATGGTTCATCCCATTGGCTATAATTCTTCTTTTCAACTTGAATTTTGTCTAAATATGTTTAATGTGAATGAATATGTAGAACCTATATCACATTACATACCATGTAGGGGGGGAGAGGAAAGGGAGGGCAAGAAAATATGGAACTCAAAAAGTTTTGGAAATGAGTGCTGTAAACTAACCCTAAAAATAAAATAAATAAAATATATAAAAATTAAAAATAAAAGACCAATTTAAAAGAATGAATGTAGAATTTAATTTTTTTTTTGCATTTCCCTGCTGAAACTAGCTTTGGAAATTTCATCAGGACCACCTAGGCAATGGAATCTAATGGATCTCTTCATCAACATCATGTTTAGACAAAAGAAGGCCATCAAAACTGGAATCAGAGAATCACATCTTTACAGAGAAGGAAACATTTGAGATCACCAACTCCAACCTCCTCATTTTAAAGATGAGGAAACTGAGGCAGTTAAGTGGCTTACATAGTGTCATGTAAGTAGTAAGTGAAAGAGCCTGGATTCAAAGCACGGTCCTCCTGACTCCAAATGTACTATCTGCAAGGGATCATATAGGAAAGCCTGTGTAAAGGCATTCTTCATTTTCATTGAAAATTCAACCATAGGAGATACTCCAACTGCTAAATACAGCTCACACTGATGTAATGAGCTAGCTTGTATAAAATATTCCAAGATTGGCCAAGCCCTTTACCTAGATGATTTCATTTGATGCTCACAAAAACCCTATGACACAGGTGTTAATACCCTCATTTTACAAATGAGGAAACTGAGGCTGAGAGAGGTTAAGGTACTTACCCAGAATCATGCAGCTAGGAAGTGTCACCAGCAGGATTCCAATCTTTCTGACTTCAAGTCTAACAGAGTAACTACTGCCCTATCAAGCACTTCCCAATATGAAGAGGATTTTTCACTCAATTCTCCTTTAATGGAGGCAGACCAAGAATTGGTAGTCATGTTACTATTGAATCAAAAGAACAAAAATCCAGTAAGTACTAGAGATGGGATGAAAACCATAGTTTTATTGTTATTTCCAGACCACTCTCATCACAGCATCCTGCCTTCCTTGAAATTTTATTTAGAAAAAAGCAACTACTCTCAGTTAGAAATGTGAGAGATCATATAAATACAGAATTCTGTAATCTCCTTAGAAGGAGAGCAGATTCTCCTTCACCAAGGAAAATATAGGCATACGACTCCTATGGTGTAGGAAGGAGGTTGCATTGGGATCAGGAGTCCATTATTGCTGTAGAGACAGAGAGATAGTTGGTCAATCTATATCATGTACATGTTGGGAATCAGAGGAGTAAGGAGAGGATAGATGAGACTGCAGGAAGCTCCAGATGTGACCAAAGAGCTACAAGCCTTCCAGCAAGGTGAGAGGAGGATTTTTCCCTGTCAGAGATGATGGAGGAAGGGATGAATATAGAGATCTCCCTGTCTGACCTCCAAGGTGTATGTTTGTATGTGTAGGTTTGTGAGATGAGTGTGTGCGTTTGCATGTGTGTGTGGCGGTGTGTATGTGTGTAGGGATGTGGGAAAGGAGGGAGGTAGAAGACTCAGTGTATGTCTGAGTAGAACATCTTCAGGAATTCTTGGAGTGGAGGATGGGTTAATGTTTGCTGTCTTCTTAGATGTTCTGGTTCTGGCACTGAACATAGCCACTTCCTTGATCTCATTGGACCTTCAAATGGTATCATCAGGAAATTGTATTGTGTTGTCTGGAAGATCCTAGGAGTCTTTGTACCCCAATAGATTTGAGGGAATTATAAACCAAATGGCTAGTGAAAGTAGGGGGATCCCCATTTCTTCCCCCAACACTTCTCAATATAAACACAATATCAATAGGCCCAGTGGACTGTGGAGTGCCCTGAGAAGTGAAGGGAATTTTAGCTGGTTGGGTACCTCTTGTCAGAGCCAGGATTCAAATCTCCCATCTCTAGTTCTAGCGCTCCTGTCATTGGGTCAAACTGGTACTGAAATGAAAAGAGCCTTCCAGTCAGGACTGTGGTAGTAATTGCTTAACAACTGGCTCTCCCCACCCCAAAAAAAAATTATGCTTAGAACAATTTTGATTTTAATCTGAATTAATAATGTTTTGATCACTTTATGTCTAGACAATAAACAAAACTATAAATTATGCCCTTTCATAGCAATTTGTGGATTTCTAATATGTAAATGTTTACATTGAAAATTTAACAATCAGCTCTTGCAACCCAGTTTAAGCTGGCTCCAGCATACTTCAGCTTCCAATTCTACAATTCTAAAACTGCTCTCATTAACGTGCATGTAGGTTGCCCTTCTCAGTCTACCAAGGACCTTCTATGCCAAGTTAAGCAAGGCCCTTTTCTTATTAGGATATTAGTCTTACAATTTTAAATGAAGGTATTGAATTAGATAACTTCTTAAAGCTGTAGCCAGCTCAGAAATTCTCTCTTCAATGTATTTTTCAGTGATTGAGTGTCAGTGTATTCCCTTTTGGTCTGCTCTTGGTGAATGTACAAGCCAACAATCATCTCCAGAGAGACGATGCATGGATGATGGCATGTTTGTATGTCAAGAGCCAGAGATATGCAGAGAAATGAGCTCAGGGGAACTGTTTGGCCAGAGATGGAGGATGGTTGTAGAAGTGGTCTCTGAGGACTTAGGCAGCACAACCACTGCACAAAGAGATGTCAGCACACCTGACAGTATCAGAGAACAAATAGAGGATTTCAAAGCTGCCTTTCCTTGTAGCAGCTGCTTCAGGAATTTCATCAGGACCAGATAAGCAAGAGCAGCCTATTAGTCTGTTGAGACTTGAAAAGGTGAGAGGGGCATCAAAACTAGGATCGCATATTTAGAGTTGGAAGGACACTTTGAGATCATCAAGTCCACTTGCTCATTTGACAGATGAAGAAACTGAGACCAAGTGAGATAAATGTGCTTTTCCAGGTTCTCATAACTAGTAACTGTCTGACATAAAATTAAAAGTCAGGCCGTTCTGACTCAAAGTCCATTGCTCCATGCTCTATGCCAAGGGAATATGGGGAGTATCTGTACAAAGTCATTGTAAATTTCTGTTGAGGACTACATAGTAATACATATTTCAACAGTTGAATATTAATAGCAGCTCACATTTATATAGCATTTTTCCTTACATAACAATTTTTTCTCGAGAGCCCTTGGATATAGAAAATACTATAAATAAGGGGGATTTTGTTATTCTTTCTTACGGTTTAGATTCTCAGGCTCCATGGCCATTACATTCTCTAATTTCCAAGTGTCAGATGATATTTCCCAGGTTTTTGCCTTGTAAAGATCTCCACCATGGTTGTACAGTGAGAAATACAGGTGATATAATGTGATTTTTACTATGCTTGTACTGAATATTGCTAAACTTAATCTGTGAGGCCATTGATGGAAATATGCCTTCTTTTTCTGTTGCCCTATAAAGTAATTGGGCACTGTTCAGTAAGTAGTGAACTGATAGGGGACTATGACATGTAATGTCGTGTGTGCTTTGATCCACTCCCATCAAGGCTTGGAGGGAATCAGTGTTTACCTCAAAAAGCCAATATTAAAGCTTGAAGGGATTTAGGGAGCACACAAGCTGCAATATTGTGTCTGTCTCCTTTGACCCCATCGAGATGCACGGGTACTTGTCCCCCCTTCTTGTCATCCCCTGCAAAAAGGAGGATTAGGGAATGCTGTAGAAGTTGGTGCTCCCATTATCAGCAACCTCTTTTGAGAAGAATAAACTAGAATAAAGTAAGAAAGATTATTAACCCCTCCAAATCTTTCTTCCTGTCTTTCCCATCTGACTAAATCAAGAGTGAACCTTTTAGAAGCTGGACTCCAAAAACTCCAGTGCCTCCCATGTGTTATTTATGAAGCAAGTCCAAATATCTGTACCCAACTTAAAGATGAGAGAGCTGAAGTTCAGAAAAGTGTAATAATTTTCATAGTAGTGATTAAAACCAGGTTTTTGTATGTTTTATAATTACTTCACATCCATTTCACATCTCTCCATCATGCAACACTGCCTTCTCTGAAATTTAAATTAAATAAAACAACAAACTGCTAGATATGGAGAAGTAACTGAAAGAAGCTGTGGAACATCCTTCTTTGAGGATCATCACAAAAAGCAAGTTTACTTGCCAAGAAAAGGGTTGGCATGGCCCTCCTACAATGCAGGAAGAAGGTCACCTTGGACAGACACTTCCCAAACAGAGTCCGTGATCGCCTGGGGGAGTCATTTGGTGTTGACACATCACACATGTGCAAGGGCTCTGAAAAGCAACGGAAGGAGGAGACTAGAGGTAGGTCTGCAGCTGTGTGTGGAAATGTAGGGGAGGGATTGGAGGTAAAGGAGTTAAGTCTTGTCAGAGGGTCACAGCATCAGAGGGTAGCCTTGGAGTCAGGTTTGTTCTGAGCCATCCTACCTTTGACACTGATGCCAGGCACTCCGTTCCTCACACCAGACCTCCCATCCCCAGCTTCACACCTCAAAAGACAGATATTCTGTCTGTGATTCCCCAGCTCTGTGCCCAGACTTTTGAGCAGCTCCATGGCTAAGAACAATGACTGTACTTCAAGACAGAGAAAACTTCAGAATTCGATTGATTCCTTTACATGAAAGCAAAAGCAGCCGTGATGAAGAGCAAGGTAATGTCAGGAAGAGTTTATTTCTGCACAAGCTGCTGAGTTGGAGATGTTGGGGTCTCTATATGCCTTCCCTATGTGTATGTGCATGTGTATGCATTTGTGTGTGCCCACATAAATGCATATGGTGGGGAAGGGTTGACATACTGAGTTTCCTCATTAATTACTTCATTCAGTGAGTCTATTCTATTTCCCAATATTCTTTTCAACAAATAGATCTTTTCCCATCACAGAGATATCACTTACTATTCGTTAGTTCTCTTTTAGCTCCTCAGTCCGAGGTTCCATGGGGCAGATTGGATAGAGCAGACACCCCCATTCATCCATTTGGGGTATTTGCCAACGTGACCTGATTGATATTCACCTGTGTCTAAAGTCTGAGTGACCAAGGTGACCAGGTTATTTACCATCATACACCAAAGTCCCAGTCAAATGAGAAAAAAAAACAAAACCTACCATTTATAGGGTAATAGGACCCAGAGTCCATCTGAGCCAATTTCTTCATTTTACACATAAGAAAACAGAATGTCAGGCAGGCGAAGGGTCTTCCTATGACTCACACACAGAGGAAGCAAGGTCAGCAGAATCCAAACCCAGGTCTTCTAATTCCAAAACCATAATAACAGCACATACCTAGTATTTCATAGTTGTAAGAATCTTCTTGTGTGGAGGTGCATGTTAGTACCTTCCACAAAGTAACTGCAGGTTCTAATGTGCAGAGTATCCCAGATTTTATCAGATGCAAGACCTAAATCTGGATGCCAAGGCTGCCCCTTCCCCATTTCAGGGCTCACTGCTATGCTACTTAGGAGCAACAGCAGCAACAAGCACACGCTTGTATGGTACTTTAAAGTTAGCAGAGAAGTTCTACCCTCTTCTTCTCCCCATGGCTCTAGAATGATTTCCTTCACAATATGCTGCTTCACCAGGACCACCCAGATTCCTCGGGCTTCATTCTTCCTTATTTTGGTGTCAGTTGCCTAAAGTCAAGTGACTACAAGTCAACTGAGAGAATTGCTTTCATATTGGGCTTTCTGCTTGTGATTGTTAATATTGTTACTGGGGTTGCTATAAATGAACTACTCTATCAAGTCATTCTGAGGTGCAGTGGCTAAAGGGATTCAAAAACCTGCAGTCTAGCTGTACTTGGCTGTCTAGACAGAGGGGTGACTGGCAAGTGAAGCACATTACATAAGTGCAAATGTGTTCACCTTATCTGTTTGGGGATCCAAGGGAAAACAATCAAAAGAATCTCTATATCCCTTGCCAAATGCAAAATCAAGATATTTGTGTATTTGCCTTCAATACAAGATGACGACAATACAAACATTAACTAGCAATCATGAAATGATATCACTTAATATGGTACTTTATGTATATAAAGTATTTTGACTACATATGATGCCATTTGAACCTAGGACAGCCCCGTGAATGAGAAAACTGAGTATGAGGGAGGTGAAGTAATTGGCCCCAGATTGTACAGTCATGGTTCTTCTGACTCTGGGATTGCTGCTCCTACTGAAATCTCCCCAGGCATCATTCTCGTGGCCAGAGAGAACATGGCAGGGCATGGCTTCCTTCTTCTTTTGCCTCCTTTCTCTTCACTAATGCTCCTTTTCCTTCATCGAGATAAGCATCATTGTAGAGGATGATACACTTTATCATAAAAAACTGAATAAGTTGAACAAATCCAGGAATTCTGTCTTATAATCTAAGCCTACATCTCTTTAAATGGTTTCCCTGGACAAAAGTATTTGAACTGAGAGTGGGAGTCCAGAAGTCCATTGCTTTAGAGAGCAAGAAAAATCTGCTACACTGTGGAAAGCTCAAGCAAGGGATGCAAAGGAAATAGCTTTCATGGCTCAGAAATACCCAAGGAAGCAAAGAGAGAAGGTATTTTTAAATGCCTAAACAGATAGATACAGACACAGACATAGAGCAGAGAACATAGATGGAGGCCAATAGAGAAAGACAAAAGCAGACACAGGCAGGGCCAGAGACAAAGAAAGAGAAATATGAAGAGAAGAAACACACAGAGACAGGCATAGAGATAGAAGACCAACAGAGAGAACTGTTACCAGAAGGAATTTGCAGGAAACATCTTCTAATTAGCTCTGGGCCTTGGACAGTATTATGTAAGCAAGGAAATCAAGGTAAATATTCATGAATTCAAAGATTTCTGAAGACCCACCAGGCATGAAATGCTCTGATTCTTAGAGTAAATAAGAGTAAGGATATAGCTCAGCCTCAACTCTGTCACCCTCACAGAGAAACTTATTCATTCATTCAGCAATTCTTTATTAAGCAGGCAATATCATTGCACATTGAGAGTGCCGATAATGTAATTTCTATGAGCTGGTAGGATTCAAATGGGAGGTGTATGCAGGCTGCAAATGTGTAGACCTAAGCTAGTCTGTCAATGATGTGCATCATGTCTTAGAGTCTAAGTCTTGGACCAATTGAAAACTCACTTTAATGGTGGAGTAGCAGGCAGTGACAATAGATGGACAATTTGACAAAGCAATGATTCCATCGAGACATGATGAGAACCTGTTTCAAGAATGCAAATTAATTTCCGTGCCTGCATGAATGAAACCCTGGATGTTTCCAAATAAAAATATCATAGTAAAGGCTCAGAACAGAGAGAGAAAGGGGGGGTTATATCTCTTGTGTTTCTTTGGTATTTTTCTAAAAGACATTTTCATCTACTCAGTTCTTCAAGTTGAGAGAGGTTTCAAGGTAGAATATAATCTCATTTTCTCTGTTTTATTTTTATTTTATTTTATATTACCTATATTTTACAATGTAAAAAGAACCATTCTTTATAATAGAATTAAAATGAAGAATAAAAAGTCCATAAACCTTGAACAACATACACGAAAAAGTGAGATGTTATTTACAGTGGCCTACTCTCAAGGTGCTCCACCTTTGGGACTATCTTCACAAATAGCTATTACACTTTGATACTAGTTTCAATTGGTTTGTTGGTCATTTACTTTCTGTTGTTGAAGTCATTGTGTATATTTTTTTCATTCTACTTATTTCACTTCTCATCAGTTGTCTAGTTATTTCCACGTTTCTCTGTTTCATCACACTCATCATTTCTTACAGAATGATAATATCCCGTTATTTTCAGGCATCAGAACTTGTTCATTCATTCCCTGACTGAGGGATACTATCTGATCCCCCCCTCAAAAAATCTTTTCCATCATAAAACATGCTGCTCTACATCACCTGGTATGTATAGGGGCTCTGTTGGTCATTGACCTCCTTGGGATGTATTCTTACCCATGAAGTCTCTGGTTCAAAGAGGATGAACATTTAGCCACTTTCTTTCATGAATCCATTTGGCTTTCCAATGGTGGGATCAGTTCACAGCCCTATCAACAATGCATTAGTGTGTCCATCTTTCCACAGCCATTCTAACATTGGCAACTCCAATCTTTATCGTCTTTTCCAATTTTCTGACTGTGAGATGAAACCTCAGGATGTTTTTAGTTTGGGTTTCTCTTAGTATTAGTGATTGGCAGTATTCATTAATGTGGTTATTCATAGGCTAAAATACAACTTTTGAAAACTATTTGTTTATATTCTTTAACTACCTATTGGGGAATGATTTTTGGTCTTATATGTACCTGTTTTCCATTATAGATACCAGTACCTTATAAGAGCTTTTGATACAAACATCTTTTATCTGGTTGAAAAAAATCACTTCCCTTCCTACAATAGTTTTAATGATCTTTGTTCAAAAGCTTTTCAGTTTCATGTAGCTGAAATTATCCTTGGCAATCTCTTCTACTTTTATTTACTTAAGAATTCACTCCCCAGACATAGCCGTGAATGGTAACTGACCTGGTCCTCTTCAATTCGTTTTCGTGGTATGTTGGCATTTTTCTTAATATTTAGAAAGAAATGTAGCTTGTAAACTCAAGATACCTTGCAAAGTTTCAACCTAAATCACTCTGGCTCTCACTGACTAGCCAACAATAAGTCCAGGATAATCTCCATTTAGTCATTGTTTGGGGCAGGATTTGGCTTAGAGTTAATGTAAATAGTAATTGTTTCTGTCATGGCCAGAAACCTCAAAGATCTTCCTCTCCCAGATTGATTTTTTTCACTAGGTAAAGAGGCCGTTCTCTGCCTCATTTCTCATTTAGCCTTAATCACTGAGTGGCCATTGCCTCAGGCAGACAGAGACCTGTTAAAGAACTCAGCTTGAAAAGGCCAAAGTCCCCGACTATTTCCAGGCCAACTCCACTTCTCCTGATCTATACCTGGCCACTGAACCCAGATGGCTCTGGAGGAGAAAGTGAGTCTGGTGACTTTGCCAGCCCTCCCTCACTTAAATCCAACTCACTTGCTTGTCATGGCATCATCTCCCTGATGTCACAGTCCTCTTCCAGAATGAAAGACAAACAACAATGACAATATTTAGATCCTCCATCTGTTTCAGTTTACTTCAGTCTTGGTGTAAGATGCTGATCTAACCCTATTTGCTTCCCGGCTAAACACCAGTTTTCTCAGTAATCCTTATTCAATAGGAAATTCTTTCTTAAATAACATATTTTTCAGTTTATTTTTATTTTCTTTTCAAGGGAATCATAGCTATAAACATGGAAATGTGAGTCAGACCGTAAGTGTTTGTTTAGATTCAAGGAATCAACACCCATCTTGTGTCCTGGGAAAGAAGACATTGGAAGGTGTTCCCAAGTATGGGATATGTTTTTAACTCTCAAAATAAGATGGCACCTCGCAATAGTAATATCATAATAACTGATCTCAGATTATATAATGTTTTGAATTCTATGGTGTTAAAATGAATTTGGAATGATCCAGAAATGTCTTGATTCCTTGATGTGGGTTAGAGTTATAAATATACATATGTATGTTTGTGCATCTATATCTAACATATACCTAGCAGGTACTCAGGTATTTACTAGATGTGTGACCCTGGGCAAGTCACTTAATTGTTCTAGACCTCACTTCCCCCATCTATAAAAAAGGCATAATAATAGCACCTACCTCCCAGGGTTGTCGTGATGATAAAAATGTGATAATATTTTCAGAACACTTTTCAAACTTAAAAGCACTAGATAAATGCTGTATATGATATATAAATATTATAAATTAATTGTATAAATTAATATAGTATATAAATAAATTATATTCATCCTATATATGTGTGTGTGTGTACATATATGTGTGTATATATATATATATATATAAATGTAATGGGTATCTGTTCTTCATAAAATGGCATTACAGGGGCAGGTATGATAGGGGCATTTGGAGAGGTGAAAGGAGGGTTTCATGCCCTCAAGAAAGATACTGCTACTTTGAGGAAGGAAAACTACAGTATTTAAAGCAATTGGTATTGACTCTAGGTAGAGTATGACCTCAGAACGGCAGAAATATAGGGGAAGCAGGGTAGACAAGAAAGCCACCTGGAGGGACAGGAGCATTGCCTGGCCCCTGAAGGATGAAAAGACTTCCTGAGGAAAGATGGCTCAGGGTGTGCTGGAGATGAGTCCCATTGTGAACTATTCAGTGTGAACATTAACACCTCAGAAATCAGCAGAAGCTCCACATCAAAGCTCAGGGGATTGCTTTGTTTCATTGTTGGTTTAGACTTAAGACAGTGATGGATAACATGTCAAGAGCTCAAATTAAATTCGAACAATAGCTTACTTTTCAGAGAGCTGATTGTTAAACATTTACAAATATATGGAATAGAATATAAAAAGCATGATGTGAAGAGGAGGTGCTGAGCAAATATTCATTGTGTAGATGCCATAGAATGCAGTTCTCTCCTAAGAGATGTCCAAGATGGCTCCTGGAGTGCTAAAGGGATCTGCCCCCATGACAGCTTGTTAGTTACAAAGCAACTTCCTCTTCCAGTCCAGATCTCCAGTCCTCTTGATGTGTGATTACACTATATTATGGTGCCTCCTAATGGTCTGGAAGTCTATCAAGCTGCATACTTTCTTGCTTTTAATGGGGCTGCAAAATCCGAATCTCTCAGTCCAATGCCCCCTTCACCAGGCCATGTGTCTTGGCATCTCAGAGCTCAGTGAAACCCAACATTGGAGAGATCAGATAACTCTAGATGACCAGAGACTTACCAAGTCAGACTCCTGTGGCTCCCAAGGGTTCTGTCACACCAATGTTTTTTTTTTAAATGGAGAAGCATCATTACTGTTCACAGAGTACCTCACAGCCCAGTCCCTATGGTTTCCTATTTAGGTAGCCTTAACCTCTGGACATGAGTCTACAAAGGGGCAGCTTGTACTGTAGCAATACTCCACAGGGAACTGGCGAATCATCATGACAACTTCCTCTTGTCCACAACATCATACGTATGTAATGACTATGTCAAGTCTGATCTCTATTACCTTATTGACACTAATGACAATTATTTAGTGCAGGGAACAAGCTGGGATTGATACTAATTGTTGTTTAGTTATTTCTATTCGTGTCCAACTCTTTGTGACCCCATTTGGGGTTTCCTTGGCAAAGATACTGCAGTGGTTTGCCATTTCCTCCTCCAGCTCATTTTACACATGCGGAAACTGGGACCGATGAAGTGAAATGACTTTTCCAAGGTCACAGAGGTAGTCAGTGTCTGAGGCCAGATTTAAACTCAGATCTTCCTAACGTCAGACTCACCATTTTATCCACTGTGCCAGATAGCTGCCACAACACCAACAACAACAACAACACAAATTCACGTAGTGTTTTAAGGTTTTCAAAGCACTGCACATGTTATGTCAGAAATAATCTCATGGAATACATGTTATTATTCTTTCCATTTTACAGGTGAGGAAACTGAGGTACAAAGAGGCTAACTGACTTTCTCAGAGTCACACAGCTAGCAAATGTCTGAGGCCAAATTGGAAGTGAGATTCCCTGACTCCAAGTCTGATGTCCTTATCCAATGTGCTACCTAGCTGCTGAAACATCAAAGCATCAGAATAGAGAATCACTGTTGATGTGCATGGATAGGGAGATTCTAGAAGAAACCAAGGGGAATTTGGCTCCACAGCACTGTCTTTCCATTCCCTCATTTTATCCCACAGGAAAACAGTTCCAGAAACACCCTCCTATGGAGGAATGGAATCACACTACCACTAGTTTCTTCTTACTGGGGCTCTTTCCCCCAACCAAAATTGGCCTGCTCCTCTTCTTCCTGGTTCTCCTCATCTTCCTAATTGCCTTCCTGGGTAATTCAACCATGATTATCCTCATCTGGCTGGATCACCACCTCCACACCCCCATGTACTTCCTGCTCAGTCAGCTCTCCCTCATGGATCTCATATACATTTGCAGTACAGTTCCCAAGATGGCTGTCAACTTCCTGTCTGGAGACAATTCCATTTCTTTGGTGGCTTGTGGATTCCAAAGTTTCTGTTTTTTAGTCATAGCTGGTGGTGAAGGGTTACTCCTGGCATCCATGGCCATTGACCGTTATGTGGCCATTTGCCACCCCCTCCGTTATCCCATTCTCATGAACAAGAGAATATGTTTTCTGATGATTACTGGGTCCTGGGTCTCTTCATCCATCAATTCAATTTTCCATACAGTATATGCACTCTGTATGCCCTATTGCAAGTCCAGAATCATTAATCACTTCTTTTGTGATATCCCAGCCATGTTGCCGCTGGCCTGCATGGATACCTGGGCCTATGAGTACACAGTGCTCTTCAGCACCAACCTGTTTCTTTTGGTCCCTTTCCTTGGCATCATGGCTTCCTATGGTCGTGTTCTCTATGCCGTCCATCATATGCGCTCATCACAGGGGAAGAAGAAAGCCTTCACTACCTGTTCTACCCATCTGACTGTGGTCTCCTTCTACTATGCCCCTTTTGTGTATACCTATCTGAGGCCCCCATCTCTGCATTCCCCAGAAGAGGACAAGAACTTGGCTGTCTTCTACACCATCCTCACTCCTATGCTCAACCCCATCATCTATAGCCTGAGGAATAAGGAGGTGTTGGGGGCCCTCCAGAGAGTCTTTGGGTGATCTTTACCCCAAAAAGAGTGGGTGGGGACATGAAGTCACAGAAATAGAACCAGAAACAATCTTCCCAATCACATAGCTAGAGTACTTCATTTAACAGATTAAGACACAGGCTGTATTAATCCATCAGTCCTAATTAGCCATTATTTTAAATTAAAGTTTATTTTTCTCATTTAACATGTATTTACTTTCCCTCTCTCTGCCACATTCCCCTGGAAATAAGCGAACAAATTGCAAACCCTTGTAGCAACTTGGCAAAGTCAATCTAAACAAATCCCAACATGGGCCATCTCCAAAAACATGCGTCGCATTCCGTGTAATTGGTTCATCGCTACTCTGTTAGAAGACGGGCACAAGACTTTATCGCCAGTAGTGTCAAATCATGGCTGGTCTTTTGGGTGATCAGAGTTCTTAGTTGTTTCAAAAATCATATGTAGCAGCAGTATTGTTGCTATTTTAGAAATTTGCTGTTAGTTTTTCTTACTTTCTACTTCATGAATGTACACTCATCTTTCCCAGGTTCTCTGAAACTGTCTCCTATGTTGTTACAGCAAAATCACATTCCATTATATTCACATACCCTCATTTTTTCTCCATTTTATGGAAAACCAATTAGTTTCCAGTTCTTCAGTCCCAAAAACAGATCTGCCACAAATGACTTTACACATAAGCACTTTTCCTCTTTCTTTTATTTCTGTGAGTATAGGCCCTGTAATCACAGTATGCAAAGTTTAATACTTTTGGTAATATAGTTCCAAATTTCTTTCCAGGTAGCTATATAACTTCAGCGTTACAATAGCACGACATGAATGTACCTACCTACTTTCCCATGGACCCTACAATATTTGTCATTTTCCTACTTTGCCAGTATGGTAAATGTTCTGTGGAATTTTACTTGCTCTAATTTTAATTTTTCTAATTATTTGTCATGTAGAACATTTTTCTCATATAGCTCTCTATTCATAGCTTGGATTTTTTCCCTTGAGGAAAAAATATGTCATGATAAAAATTGGTGATGAAGAGAAACTGAGACACAAATTTTTTAGCATATTCTATTTATTTGCAAGGCTGGAAGTTGCCAGCAATAGAGGTCAATCGCCTCTAAGTGAGACTCCTTGCAGCAGAAAGAGCAATCTTGTATTACACAATTGGTTACATAAGATTCAGTGATGCTAAACTAGTATTGTGGTTTATCCATAGTAGAGGAGAAATGAACGGGTAGGGTGGGTTTATATTTGGCATAATCATGCTGACTTGTAAAAGGGTGTTTCCAAAGTCCAGGGCAATGAGGAAAACAGAAGGTGAGTCAACATCCTATAGAAAGCCTCATTTTGGGCAACCCCCTCCACCAGAATCATCTGGTGCTAGTTGTGACCAGGCAGAATATCTTATGACCGCATTAACTCAATGAGTCAGGCCTGTAGCCCAGAGAAATGGGGAAGTTAACCTCTTATAAAAGACAAACTATCTTATAGTCTCTGACATCAATAATATAGAATAAAGTAGGGTTCAATTTTCAATGTCACAATTCTCTTTTTCCCTTTCTCTTCTAGTTATGTCTTTCATCATTTACTAATTAGGAAATAGTTCTCATTCTTATAAATTTTAAATCAGTTCTTTATTCTTTGTCCTACAGGCAATCAATCAACATTTACTAAGCATCTACTATTTTTGACATTGTGTACCTTTCTGGCAAAAAGTGAAGTAGTCCACAAAAGTGAAATAGTCCAAACTTTTAAGCAATTTAAAGTCTCCTGGAGATTACAGCATCTTCACATTTTAATAAATAAAGTGTTTATGCAACCTTAATGCAAAGTACATAGAAACACATGCGTATACGTACATATGTCCATACATATATGTACGCTTAGACATTATACACACACACACACACACACACACACACACACACATACACAAACACACACATGCATACCTCTACCAGACTTCCATTCCCAAATCCGAATCAAATAATTACCTTTTGGACATTTCAAATGGATGTCCCAAAGCTATTTCAAATCCAACTTGTCCATGGTGGTACTCATGATGCTTCCCTCCCATCTCAAATTTCTCCTAAACTTCCCTATTCCTGTTGAAGATACCACCATTCATATCATCTTCCTCAGAGTCATCCTTGACACCTCACTTGTGTTCACCCACCATATCCAATCAATTGCCAAGTCTTGTCCACAGTTTTCAAATCATTCTCTTTTTCTCCCCTCACTAATATGGCCACTACCCAAGTTCGGGTTCTCATCACATATTGCCCAGAATATACAAGTGCCTTAATGGCTATTGTATAGTGTAATAGCTTAACAGCTAGTGTATCTTCTCTCCAGTTCATCCACCATTCAACTACCAAAGTGATTTTCTTTAAGCATAAATTCAGATTATGTCAGTCTCTTAGTCAATGAACTCCAATGGCTCCCTCATACCTCTTGGATAAGATGCAAACCCTTCCATTGAGCATCAAAAACATTTCATATACTGGTTCCAACATATCTTTACAGTTTTGCTTTGCATTGCTCCACTTCACTTGAAGCCCCTCCCACTGGCTTCTAGGGACTGAGATAACCCCCTAAGAAAAGGAATTCAAGATCATTGCTATTTAGGATTTAAGATGACAGAGAAGAAGACCTGAGAAATTAGAAAGTGAAGCAGAAAACTGATGTGACATGAAGGCAGCCCATATCCATGGAGATCAGGATGAAATCAATCAACAAATACTTATTAAGCACTACCTAGGTGCCAGGTATTATACTAGGTGCTAGGCATGAAAATGCAAAGAATGAAATAAAATCTACTTCTAATATGTTTCTATTCAAATGTGGATTATAGACAGCACATGTAAAATTATACACAGCTGGTAGTAATACAACTATACATGTATGTGCATATATACACATATGTGTATGTGCGTATATATACATATATGGTAATTGAATCCAAGGTAATTTGAAACCAAGAGTACTAGCTGTTGGGGGGAGGGTGTAGTAGGAAGGCTGAATTTATAATCTCAAATATAATCATGTATATATTTGAATGGTTCGAAATCACAAGGGATGAGAGATTCTCTAAGTAGAACGCAACAAAACATTTATTTAGGCCCCACCGCAGCAGATCTGTGAACCAGCCTCCCCATTCCAACATCTTGACAAAAAGACTCCGGGCCCAGAAAGCCCGCCTCACAAGAGTAACCAGGAAGCCACAGAAAAACATTTATTTAGCCAAACATAGTATTTAGCCAAATCATATTTACTGGCCTCAAGTCCTTGCTCGCACTCCTGGGTCTACACATGGGTCAGCTCTGCCTCCGCAGCTTCCTGCTTCCACAGCTTCCTGCTTCCAGTGTAGTTGTCTCTTGGCTTGCTTTTCCTCACAGCTGAGCCTCTGGCATTCTCCAGCCCTGCCTCAAGGACCAGAGACCATTGGTTCCTGAGTTGGCCCCTCTTAAGTCATTAATCTACACCCACACAGGTTTCACACCTGATAGGGCTTTGGGCCTGGGGCTTAGCACTTAGCAGCTGAAAGTACTTTCACTCAAAGTAAACAAAAGCCAAACTCCTGAAGTGCTAAGGAGCCCATTCTAAGGAGCCCATTTTGCCTTACGGACACACTCCACTCCTATGTTCTAGGATACAGAGGGGAAGAGGAGATGAGAAAAAGGGTCATGAAGAAAATGGTTCCTGAGGTGCTTCTTAAAGAAAAAAGAGAACTCCATAAGACAGATGGAAAGAGAGAATAAATTTGAGAAATGAAAGATGTCCAATGTAAAGACACAGTAATGGAAGACAGAATCTTGTGAGGAACCATGGGAAGATAAATTTGGCTGAATTACATGCTATGGGAGATATTAATTTTTCCCTGAGGATTGTCTTGTCGGCGTCTCTAAAAATGCTGGTATGTTATCTCATCTGTGTCATTATATTTAATGAATTTGTTGATAATTTTAATTAGATTTTTTATTTTTAGTTTATAACACTCAGTTCTACATGTTCTTGACTTTCAAATTTTCTTCCATTCCTTCCCCTCCCTCCTCCCACCCCAAGATAGCATGTAGTCTGATATAGATTCTTTATAAACCTTCGAATTAAACTTATTTACACAATAGTCAAGTTATAAAGAGGAATTACAACCAATGGAATGAATCATGAGAAAGAAGAAACAAAACCAAAAAGGAAGAGAAAAAAGAGAGCAAATAGTTTGCCTCAATCTGCATTCAGACTCCATAGTTCTTTATCTGGATGTAGGCAGGTTTTTCCATCATGAGTCCTTTGGGGCTGTCTTTGAGCCTTGTATTGCTGAGAAGAGCCAAGTCAATCAATGTTAGTCCTCAGAGAGCCAATATGTCTGTGATTGTCTACAATGTTCTCCTGGTTCTGCTCCTCTCACTCATATAATGTAGGTCTTTCCAGGTTATTATGAAGTCCATATCTTCCCCATTTCTTATAGCACAATAGTATTCCATTATATTCATATGCCACAGTTTGTTCAGCCATTCCCCAATTGATGGGCATCCCCTTGATTTCCAATTTTTGCCATCACAAAAAGAGCTGTTATAAATATTTTTGTATGTATGGGTCCCTTTCCCACTGGTCTGATTTCTTTGGGATATAGCCCTAGAAGTGGTATTGCTGGGTGAAAGGGTATGCACATTTTTATAACCCAATGGACATAGTTCCAAATTGCTCTCCAGAATACCCGGATCAGTTCACAATTCCACCAGCAATGTAACAGTGTTCCAATTTTTTCCACATCCCCTCCAGCATTTGTCATTTTCCTGTTTTGTCATTGTAGCCAATCTGACAGGAGAGATCAGGTACCTAAGAGCTGTTTTGACTTGCATATCTCTAATCAGTAGTGATTTAGAGCATTTTTTCATATGCCTATAGATATCTTTAACTTCTTCCTCTGAAAACCGCCTGTTCATTTCCTTTGACCATTTCTCAATTGGAGAATGGCTTTTATTCCGATAAATTTGGCTCAGTTCCCTGTATATTTTAGAGATGAGGCCCTGGTTGTAAAGATTTTCTCCCAATTTTGTGCTTCCCTCCTAATCTTTGTTGCATTGGCTTTGTTTATACAAAAACTTTTCAATTTAACATAATCAGAATTATCCATTTTGCATTTTGAATGTTCTCTATCTCTTGTTGGCTCATGAATTCTTCCCTTTCCCATAAATTTCACAGGTAAACTATTTATTCCTTGCTCTTCCAAATTGCTTATAGTATCAGTCTTTATTTCTAAATCATGAACCCATTTTGACATTATTTTGGTATATGGTATAAGATATTAGTCTATGTCCAGTTTCTGCCATACCATTTTCCAATTTTCCCGGCAGTTTTTATGGATTTTGTGTGAATTCTTGGCCCAGAAGCTAGATTCCTTGGGTTTATCAAAGAGGAGACTGCTATAGTCATTGACAACTGCATCTTGAGTAACTAACCCATTCCACTGATCCACCACTCTAATTCTTAGCCAGTGCCAAGTAGTTTCGATGACTGCTGCTTTATAGTACAGTTTAATATCTGGTATGGCTAGGCTACCTTCCCTAGCATTTCTTTTCATTAAGTCCCTTGATATTCTGGACCTTTTGTTCTTCAACATGAATTTTGTTATTTTATCCAGCTCTGTAAAATAATTTTTTGGTAGATGATTGACATGACACTGAATAAGTAAATTAATTTAGGTAAAATTGTCTTTTTTATTATATTAGCTCGGCCTAACCAAGAGCAACTGATGTTATTCCATTTATTTAGATCTGACTTTATTTGTGTGAAAAGTGTTTCATCATTATGTTCATGTATGCCCTGATTTTCTCTTGGCAGGTAGACTCCCAAATATTTTATAGTGTCTACAATAACTTTAAATGGAATTTCTCTTTCTATCTCCTGCTGTTGGGCTTTGTTAGTAATATATAGGAATGGTGAGGATTTATGTGGGTTTATTTTATATCCTGCAAATTTGCTAAAGTTTTTTTTTTATTATTTCAAGTACTTTTTTTTTTACTTGATTCTCTAGGATTCTCTAAGTGAATCCTCATATCATCTGCAAAAAGTGATAACTTAGTTTCTTCTTTGCCTATTCTAATTCCTTCCATTTCTTTTTCTTCTCTTAATGCTAGACAACATTTCCAGTACCAAATTGAATAATAGGGGTGATAATAGACATACTTCTTTCACCCCCAATCTTATTGAGAATGCATCTAGCTTTAAAAAAAATTAAGCCATATCTGAGGGTGCCAGCATCGGAGGGTGGCCTTGGAGTTTGCCATCTTCTGAGCCATACTACCTCTGACACTGATGCCAGGCACTCCATTCCTCACAACGGAACTCCCATCCCCACCTTCACAACTCAAAAGACAGATATTCTGTCTGTGATTCCCCAGTTCTGGGCCCTGAATGTTGAGCCCCTACATGGCTAGAAACAATAAGTGTACTTCAAGATAGAGAAAACTCCAGAATTCAGTTGACTGATTCCTTCACATGAAAGCAGAGGGCAGCCATGATGAAGAGCAAGGTAATATCAGGAAGGGCTTACTTCTGCAGAAGCTGCTGAGTTGGAGAGTAAATAAGTCTGTGTATGCCTTCTTTCTCTGTGTATGTATCTGTGTGTGCCCACATACATGTATATGGTGGGGAAGGGGTGACATACAGAGTTTCCTGACTTAACTACTTCATTCATTGAATCTTTCCGATTTTCCAACATTCTTTTCAACAAATACAACTTTTTCCCATCCCTGAGACATCACTTACTCTTCACTAGAGAGAACTAGTTCCATTGTAGCAGTTCAACTTGGGTTTTCATGGGACAGACTGCATATAGCAGACACTCCCAATAGTCCATTTGAAGTATTTGCCAACACAACTGATTGCTATTCAACTACATCTAAAGTCTGAGTGACCGAGGTGCTCGGGTGTCTTCGCATCACACACCAAAGGCACAGTCAATTGAGAAAAAACAAAACCTCATATTTATAGGGTAATAGGACCCCAGAGAACACCTGACCCAATTTCATCATTTTATACATAATAAAACAGAATATCAGGCATGTGAAATGTCTTCCTATGACACAGAGAAAGAGTAAGCAAGGCCAGCAAGATCCAAAGCCAACTATTCCGATTCCAAACCATAATAACAGCAGTGTCCATATCTAGTATTTCATACTTGTGGGGATCTTCTTGTGTGGAAACTCCCTCCACCAGTGCATGTTAGTACCTTCCACCCAGAAGACTGGGGAATCTAATGTCCTATAATGTGCAGAGCATACCAGATCTTGTCAGGTGCAGGAGCTAGATCACTATACCAAGGCTGTCCCTCCTATCCCCTGCCAGGTTTCACTGCTATGCTACTTAGCAGCAGCAGCAGCAGAAGCATTAGCTCAGGCTTATATAGTACTTTAAAGTTAGCAGAGAAGTCCTACCCTTTTCTTCTCCCCATGGCTCTAGAAAAATTTCCTCCCCGATATGCTGTTTCACCAGGACCACGCAGATTTCTTGGGCTTCCTTCTTCCTTATTTTGATGTAAGTTGCCAAAAGCCAAGTGATTACAAGTGAACTGAGAGAATTGCTTTGATACTGGGCTTTCTAGTTGTAATTGTTAATATTGTTACTGGGTTGCTATAAATGAAATACTCTATCAAGGCATTCTGTGGTGCAGCAGCTAAAGGGATTCAAGATCCTTCTGCAGCCTAGCAGGGTTTCATTCTCTAGACAGATGAGGACTGGCAAGTGGAGCACATTAAGTAAGTGCAGACATGTTCACCTTATCTGTTTAAGGACCCAAGGGGAAAATAATCAAAAGAACCTCCATATCCCTTGTCAAATGCAAAATGAAGATACTCATGTGTCCACCTTCAATATAAGATGATGATGATGATAGAAAAAAATTAACTAGCAATCATGAAATAAGAATATCACTTAAATATGGTGCTTTGTGGATATAAAGTACTTAAATACATATGCCATTTGAAACTTGAACAGCCCCATGAATGAGAAAACTGAGTATGAGGGAGATGAAGTAATTGGCCCCAGTAAGTGATCCAGTAAGTACCAAAGATGGGACTAAAGTTATAGTTTTACTCTTATTTCTAGGCCACTCTCATCACGCCATCCTACCTTCCTTGAAATTTTAATTAGAGAAAAACCATGACTCTCAGTTAGAAATGTGAGAGATCATATAAACACAGCAGTCTGTAATCTCCTAAGAAGGACAGCAGATTCTCCTTTGCCAAGGAGAAAGTAGGCATGCTTCCCCTTTGGTGCAGGAAGGTGGTTGCACTGGGACCAGGAGTCCACGATTACTGCAGAGACAGAGAGATAGTTGGTTAATCTATGTCATGTATATGTTAGGGATCTGAGGAGCAAGGAGGGCATGGATGAGATTGTAGGCAGGTCTAGATGTGACCAAAGTACTACAAGCCTTCAAACAAGGTAACAGGCAGAGTCTGCCCTGTCAAAGATGATGGAGGGAGGGATGAAGATGGAGATCTCCCTGCCTGACCTCCAAGGTGTATGTTTCCATTTGTATGTTTGTGAGGAGATGAGTGTGTGTGTGTGTGTGTTGGTGTGTGTGTGTGAGTGTGTATGTGTGTGTATGTGTGTGTGTGTGTAGAGATGTGGGAAAGGAGGGAGGTAGAAGACTCAGTGTATGCCTGAGGAGAACATCTTCAGGGATTCCTGGAGTGGAGGCCAGGTTAGTGTTTGCTGTCTTCTTAGATGCTCTGGTTCTGGCACTGACCATGGCCACTTCCTTGATCTCATTGGACCTTCAAATGGTATCATGAGCAAATTGTACTGTCTTGTCTGGAAGATCCTAGGACTCTTTGTACCCCAGTAGATTTAGGGGAACAGTAAAAACAGTGGCTAATGAAAGTAGGAGGATGCCCATTTCTTTCCCCAACACTTCTAACATTAAGCAGTATAAATACAATATCAACAGGCCCATTGGACTGTGGAGTGCCCTGAGAAGTGAAGGGAATTTTAGCTGGCTGCGTACCTCCTGTCTGAGCAAGGATTCAACTCTCTCATCTTTAGGTCTGGAGCTCCTGTCATTGGGTCAAACTGTCTTTCCTGAAGTGAAAAGAAAAGAGTCTTCCAGTCAAGACAGTGCTAGTAAATGTTTAACAATGGGCTCTCTCCAACACCCAAAAAGTGTGTTTGACACAATTTTCACTTTAATCTGAATTATTAAAATTTTGATCACTTTAAGTCTAGACAATAAAAAAAACAATAAAGTGTTCCCTGATTTGTACCAATTTGTGGATTTCCAAGGTGTAAACATTCACATTGAAAACTTAACAATCAGCTATTGTGGTCCAGTTTAAGCTGGCTCCAGCACACCTCAGCTTGTAATTCTACAATTCTAAAACTGCCCTCATTGACACATGTGTACATTGCCCTCCTCATTCTAGCAAGGACCTTCAGTGTCAAGTTAAGCAAGTCACTTTTCCTACCTGGAAAAAAGTTTATAACTTTAAAATGAAACGATTGAATTGGATAACTCCTATTTATTTTTATCGTTTTTTTGGAGGGGAGAAGGCAGGGCAATTGGGTTAAGTGACTTGGCCAAAGTCACACAGCTAATAAGTGTGTCAAGTCTCTAAGGCCAGATTTGAACAGCGATCCTCCTGACTCCAGGGCTGGAGCTCTACTCACTGTACCACCTAGCTGCCCCAAATTAGATAACATCTAAAAACTATAGCCAGCTCAGAAATTCTCTTCTCAATGTATTTTTCAGTGATTTAGTGTTAGTATATTCCCTTTTGGTCTGCTCTTGCTGAATGTGCAAACCAACAGTCATCTCCAGAGAGATGATGCATGGATGATGGCACGTTTGTATGTCCAAAGCCGGGGATGTACAAATAAATGAGCTCAGGGGATGTGTTTGGCCAGAGGAGGAGGATGATTGTAGACGTGGTCTCTGAGGACTTGAGCAACACAATCACTGCACAAAGAGATATCAGCACACCTGATAGTAGCAGAGAACAGAGAGAGGACTTCAGAGCTGCCTTTCCCTGCAGCAGCTGCCTTCAGGAATTGCATCAGGACCAGCAGAGCAAGAGCAGCCTATTAGTCTGCTGACCATCATCACTTGTAAAGGTGAGAGGGGCATTAAAACTGGGATCATTGGGATCACATATTTAGAGTTCGAAGGACACTTTGAGGTCATCAAACACAATTTTCTCATTTGACAGATGAGGAAACTGAGGCCAGGTGAGATGAATGTCGTTTTCCAGGTTCTTATACCAGTAACTGTCTGAGACAGAATTAACAGTCATGCAATTCTGACTCAAAGTTCATTGCTCCATGCTCTATGCCAATCGAGTGTGGAGAGTATCTGTACAAAATCATTGTAAATTTCTCTTGAGGACTAGATGGTGAGACACATTTCAACAGCTGAATATTAATAGCACGTCATATTTATATACTATTTTTCCTTATAGAACATTTCCTTCTCAAGAGCCCTTGGATATAGAAAGTCCTGTAAGGAGGATTTTGTTATTCTTTAGTTTCCCAGGCTCCATGGCCACGACATTCTCTAGTTTCCAGGTTTTAGATAGTATTTCCCAAACCTATGACTTGTAAATATCTCCACCACGGTTGTGCAATGAAATATAGGGGTGACACGATGTGATTTTTTACTGTGCTTGTGCTAAATGACGATATTGCTAAAGCTAACCTGTGAAGCTGTTGCTGGCAATATGCCTTCTTTGCTATTGCCCTATAAAGCAATTGGGCACTGGTCAGTAAGTGGGGAACCCACAGGGGAATGTGACAGTGTAATGCTGTGTGTGCCTTGAACTGCCCCCATCAAGGCTTGGAGGGAATCAGTGTTTACCTCAACTAGCACCCATTGAAACTTGAGGGGATTTGGGGAGCACACAAGCTGGAATACTGTGCCTGTCTCCATTGACTCCATCGAGATGCACGGATAGTTAGTTGTCTCCCTTTCTTGCCATCTCTTGCAAGAAGGGCAATTAGGGAATGCCGTAGGAGATGGTACTCCCATTATCAGCAACCCCTTTTGAGAAGAATAAACTAGAATAAATTAAGAAAGATTATTAATCCCTCTGAATCTCTCTTCCTGTCCTTCCTGTCCAAATCAAGAGTGAACCTCTTAGAGGCTGAAATCCAAAAACTCTAGAGCTTCACATTTGTTATTTGTGAAACAAGTCCAAATATCTGTACCCAACTTAAAGATGAGAGAAACGAGGTTCAGAGAAATGTAATGTTTCAGAGGTGTGACTAAAACTGAGGTTTTTATATGCTTTGCAATTATTTCAAATCCACTCTCTCCATCACACGATGCTGCCTTCCCTACAATTTAAATTACATGAAAGGACAAACTGCTACATATGGAGAAGTAACTAAAAGAGCCTGTGGAACACCTTCCTCTGAGGATCATCACAAAAAAGCAGATTCTCTTGCCAATAAAAGTGTCAGCATGGCCGTCCTACTATGCAGGAAGGAGGTCACCTTGGACAGACACTTTCCACACAAGGAGTCTGTGATTTCTTGAGGGAGGCATTTGGCAGTAACACATCACACATGCGCAAAGGCTCTGAAAAGCAAGAGGAAGAAGCTAGAGGCAGGTCTGCAGCTGTGTGTGGAAATATGGTAGAGCACTGAGAGGGAAAGACATTCAAAAAGAGTAAGCCATTTCAGAGGGTGACAGCATCAGAGGGTGGCCTTGAGGGCAGGCAGTTTGCCATCTTCTGAGCCATACTACCTCTGACACTGATACCAGGCACTCCATTCCTCACACTAGACCTCCCATCCCCAGCTTCACACCTCAAGAGACAAATATTCTGTCTGTGATTCCCAACCTCTGTGCCCAGACTTTCGAGCCACTCCACCGCTAGGAACAATGACTATATCTCAAGATAGAGAAAACTCCAGAATTCAATTGATTGATTCCTTTACATGAAAGCAAAGTGCAGCCATGATGAAGGGCAGGGTAATGTCAGGAAGGGTTTATTTCTGCAAAAACTCCTGAGTTGGAGGAGATGTCGGGGTCTGTGTATGCCTTCTCCGTGTGTATATGTATGCATTTGTGTCTGCTCAAATACATGCATGTGGTGGGGAAGGGGTGACATACAGAGTTTCCTGACTTAATTACTTCATTCAGTGAATCTACTATTTCCTAAAATTCTTTTCAACAAATAGACTTTTCCCATCACAGAATATCAAATACTATTCATTAGTTCTCTCTCATGTCCTCAGCCTGGGTTTTCATGGGGCAGACTGGATAGAGTAGACAGTCCCATTCATCCATTTGGGGTATGTGCCAACACAAGCTGATTGATATTCATCTACATCTAAAATCTCAGTGACCAAGGAGACTGGGTATCTTGGCATCACACACCAAAGGCCCAGTCAAATGAGGAAACAAAACCTAACAGGTATAGGGTAATAGGACACCAAAGTCCATCTAACCCAATTTCTTCATTTTACACATAAGAAAACAGAACGTCCGGCAGGCGAAGGGTCTTCCTATGACACGCACGCAGAGGAAGCAAGGTCAGAAAGATCCAAACCCAAGTCTTCTGATTCCCAATCCATAATAACAGCAGTGTCCATATCTAGTATTTCACAGTTGTGGGGATCTTCCTGTGTGGAAACTCCCTCCACCAGTGCATGTTAGTACCTTCCACCCAAATAACTTGGGGTTCAAATATGCTGTAATGTGCAGACCATACCAGATCTTGTCAGATGCAGGATGTAAGTCAGGGTGCCAACGCTGTCCCTGCCCCACCTCTCCAGGGTTCACTGCTATGCTACTTAGCAGCAGCAGCAGCAGCAGCATTAGCTCAGGCTTATATAGTACTTTAAAGTTAACAGAGAAGTTCTACCCTTTTCTTCTCCCCATGGGTCTAGAATGATTTCCTCCCCAATATGCTGCTTCATCAGGACCAGCCCTGATTTCTTGGGCTTTATTCTTCCTTATTTTGATGTAAGTTGCCTAAAGTGCTTACAAGTCACCTGAGAAAATTGCTTTCAGTCTGGGCTTTCTGGTTGTAATTGTTGATATTATGACTGGGTTGCTATAAATGAACTATTCTATCAAGGCATTCTTTGGTGCAGTGGCAAAAGGGATTCAAGAAACTTCTGCAGTCTAGCTGTGCTTAGTTCTCTAGACAAATGGGGACTGGCAAGTGATGCACACTAAGTAAGTAAGTATTTGTTTGAGGACCCAAGGAGAAAACAATCAAAAGACTCCATATCCCTTGTCAAATGCAAAATGAAGATAATTCGTTTACCTTCAATATGACAATGATAAAAAAATTATCTATCAATCACAAAATAATAGTATCACTTATGTATGGTGCTTTATGAATATAAAGTACTTTGAATACATATTATGCCATTTGAACCTAGGAAAGCCCCATGAATGAGAAAACTGAGCATGAGGGAGGTGAAGTAATTGGCCCCAGATTGTACAGTCATGGTTCTTCTGACTCTGGGATTGCTGCTCCTTCTGAAATCTTCACTGGGATCATTTTCATGGCCAGAGAGAAAAATACAAAGACATGGCAGGACATGGCTTCCTTCTTATTTTGCCTCCTTTCTCTTCATTGATGCCCCCTTTTCCTTCATCCAGATAAGCATCATTGTAAAGGATGATGTGCTTTACCCTCAAAAACTGAGTAAGTTGAAAAAATCCAGGGATTCTGTCTTGTAACCTAAGCCTACATCTCTTTAAATGGTTTCCCTGGACAAAAATACTTGAGCTAAGAGTGGGAGTCCAGAAGTCCATCCCTTTAGAAAGAAAGAAAAATCTGCTACACTGTGGAAAACTCAAGCAAGGGATTTGAAGGAAATAGTTTTCACGGCTCAGAAATACCCTAGGAAGCAAAGAGAGAAGGTATTTTTCAATGCAGGTGGGTGAGGGAAGACAGAGAGAAACAAGTAGATGGACACAAACACAAAGCCAGAGCCAGAGAAAAAAAGATGGAGACCAATAGAGAAAGACTGAAGCAGACAGAGGCAGAGCCAGAGACACTGAAAGAGAAATACAGAGAGGAAAGACATAGAGAGATACAGAGAAGCATAGAGATAGAAGACCAACAGGGAAAACTGTTACCAGAGGGAATTTGCAGGAAATGGACTTCTAATTAGCTCTGGGCCTTGGACAGTACTATGTAAGCAAGGAAATCAAAGTAAATATTCACCAATTCAATGATTTCTGAAGCCCCACCATGAGTGAAATCATCTGATTCTTAAAATATGTAAAAGTACAGATATAGCTCAGCCTCAACTCTGTCACCCTCACAGAGAAACTTATTCATTCATTCATTCAGTAATTATTTATTAAGCAGGTTCTATCATTGCACATTGAGAGTACTGATAATGTAATTTCCATGAATTGGTAGGATTAAAACAGGAGGTGTTTGCAGGCTACAAATGGAATGTAGACCTTAACTAGTCTGTCAATGATGTTAATCATGCCTTAGAGTCTAAGTCTTAGACCCGTTAAAAACTCACTTTGATGGTGGGTTAGTGGAATAGCAAGCAATGACAGTAGACAGACCATTTGACAAAGCAATGGTTCCATCGAGACATTATGAGTACTTGACACAAAGGTCTCAAGAATGCTAATCAATTTCCAGTGCCGGTGTCAATGAAAGCCTGGATGTTTCCAAATAAAAATTTAGTAAAAGCTCAGGAAAGAGAGAAAAGGAGATAATATCACTTGTATTTCTTTGTTATTTTTCTAAAAGGTGTTTTCATCTACTCGGCTCTTCAAGTTTGGAGACTTTTCAATGCAGAATATGATTTCATTTTCTCTGTTTTAATACTTTATTGTTATTTTACATTGCCTAAATTTTACAATGTAAAAAGAGCCATCTTTTATAAGAGAATTAAAATGAAGAATAAAAAGTCCATAAAGCTTTAACAACATACAGGAAAAAGTCAGACATTATTTGTAGTGTCCCATCTCTGAAACTAACTTTGATACTAGTTTCAATTGATTTCTTGTTCATTGAATTTCTGTTGTTGAAATCATTGTGTATATTGTTTTGTTCTTTCTGCTTACTTCACTTCTCATCAGTTGTCTAGCTCTCTCCATGTTTCTCTGTTTCATCACACTCATCATTCCTTGCAGAGTAATAATATCCCATTATATTCATGTATCAGAACTTGTTTATTCATTCCCTAACTGAAGGATATTATCTGTCCTCCCAAAAAACATTTTCCAACATAAAACATGCTGCTGTCAATTGTTAGGTGTACATAGGAGCTCTGTTTGTCATTGACCTCCTTGAGGCATATTCTTACCCATGAAGTCTCTGGTTCAAAGAGTATGAACATTTAGTCACTTTCTTTGTATGGCTCCATCTGGCTTTGCGATGGTAGGATCAATTCACAGTTCGATCAACAATGTATTAGTGTGTCCATCTTTCCATAGTCACTCTACCATTGATAATTCCCATCTTTTGTCATCTTTTCCAATTTTCTGACTGTGAGATAAAACCTCAGGATTTTTTTAGTTTGTGTTTCTCTTAGTATTGTTGATTGGCAGCATTCATTAATGTGGTTGTTTATAGACTAAAATAATACCTTTGAAAACCATTTGTTTATATTCTTTGACTACCTGTCTATTGGGGAATGACTTTTGGTCTTATATGTGCCTGTTGTCTATTATAGATATCAGTACCTCATAGGAGCTTTTGATACAAAGATTTTTTTTTCTGGTCAGAAAAAAAAAACTCTTCCCTTCTTAGAATAGTTTTCATGATCTTCGTTCAAAAGCTTTTCAATTTCATATAGATGAAATTATCTTTGGCAATATCTTCTACTTTTTATTTAGTTAAGAATTCACCCCCCCCCCAGACCTAGCTGTGAATGTTAATTGACCTGGTTCTCTTCTATTTGGTTTTATGGTATGGTGGTTTTTTTTCACTATTTAGAAAGGAATGTAGCCTGTAAACTACAAGATATCTTGCAAGGTTTCAACCTTAATCACTCTGGCCCTCATTCATTGGCCAACAATAAGTCCCAGGACAATCCCCACTTGGTCATTGTTTGGGTCCAGATGGCTTCAGAGTGAATGTAAATACCAAGTGTTTCTGTTTTGGCCAGAAACCATGAAGGTCTTCCTCTCCCAGATGGACTTTTTAACTAGGTAAAGAGGCTATTCTCTGCCTCATTTCTTATTAATTCTTAATTACTGAGTGGGGATTGCCTCAGTCAGATTTCAACCTGTTAAAGACCTTAACTTGAAAAGGCCAGCATCCACCACTGCATCCTAGGCCATCTCCTATTGTCCTGATCAATACTTGGCCAGATGTCTCTGGAGGAGGAAGTGAGGCTGATGACAGTCCTCCCTCACTTAAATCCAACTCACTTGCTTGACATGGCATCATCTCCCTGATGTCATGGTCCTCCCCTAGAACGAAAGGCAAACAACCACAACAATATTTAGATCCTCCGTCGGATTCAGATTACTGCTGTCTTTTGTAAGACATTGATCTAACCCTACTTGCTTCCTGACTAAATACCAGTTTTCTCAGTAATCCTTATTCAACAGGAAATTCTTTCTTGGGTAACTTGTTTTTCAGTTTATTTTTGTTTTCTCATCAAGGGAATCATAGCTATAAACATGGAAATTTGAGCCATATTGTAGTCATATTCTTTTACCCAGACCACATGTATTTGTTTGGATTAGGTTTGATTGTTTGGAATCAGCACCTATGTTCTGTGAGTACGTCTCAACTCCTGGGGAGGAAGAAATTGGAAGGTGTCATCTTAAATATGGAATGTGTTTTCAGATCTCAAAATAAGATGCCACCTGACAACAGGAATATCATAATGACTTATACTCAGATTATATAATGCTTTGAATTCTATGGGGTTAAAATGAATTTGGAATGATCCAGAAATGGCTTGATTCCTTGATGTGGGTTAGAATTGGGAAGCTTGTGCATCTCTGTCTATCATTTATCTAGCAGGTACTCAGGTTCTTACTGGACGTGTAGCCCTCTGCAAGTCACTTAATTGTTCTATGCCTCAGTTCCCCCATCTATAAAAAAGGCATCATAATAGCACCTAGCTCGCAGAGTTGTTGTGAGGATAAAATTGAAATAATATTGACACAGCACTTTTCAAACCTAAACACACTATATAAATGCTACATATAATATATAAAGAGTATAAATGAGTTGTACAAATTAATTTAATACATAAATAAATATATAAATGTTATATATGTACGTGTGCCTTTATGTCTGTATGTATAATTGTAATGGGTATCTATTCTTCATAAAATGATATTATAGGGGCAGGTATGGTAGGGGTGTTTGGAGAAGTGAAAGGAAAATTTTGTGCCCTTAAGGAAGATACTGCTACTTTGAGGAAGGAAAACTACAGTATTTAAAGCAATCGGTATTGACTCTAGGTAGAGTGTGACCTCAGAATGGCAGACATCTAGAGGAAGCAGGGTAGACAGGAAAGCCACCTGGAGGGACTGGAGCATTGCCTGGCCCCTGAAGGATGAGCAGACTTCCTGAAGAAAGGTGGCTCGGGGTGTGCTGGAGCCGGCTCCCACTGTTAACTATTCAGTGTGAACGTTCACACCTCAGAAATCAGCAGAAGCTCCACAGCAAAGCTCAGGGGATTGCTTTGTTTCGTTGTTGTTTTAGACTTAAGAATGTGATGGAGAACACGTCAACAGTGCAGATTAATTTGAATGATAGTCTACTTTTCAGAGAGCTGGTTGTTAAACATTTACAAACACATGGAAGAGGATGTACAAAGCATGTGAGGAGGGGGTGCTGAGCAAATACTCATTGCGTAGACGCCATAGAATCCAATTCCCTCCTAGGACATGTCCTAGATGGCTCCTGGAGCGCCAAAGGGATCTGCCCCCATGACAGCTTGTTAGTTACAAAGCAGGAACCAGACCCCCAGTGTTCTTGATGCATAGACCGGTGTGATTAAACTACACTGTGGTGCCTCTTGATGACCTAGAAGTCGATAAAGCTGCACACTTTCTTGCTTCTAATAAGGCTGCAAAATCCAAATCTCTCAGTCCGGTGCCTCCTTCACCAGGTCATGTATCTTGGCATCTCAGAGCTCAGTGAAGCCCAACATTGCGGAGATCAGATGGTGCCAGATGACCAGACACTTACCAAGTCACACTGCTGTAGCTCCCAAAGGTTCTATCACACCAATGCTTTTTAATTGCTGTTCACAGAGTACCTCACAGCCCAGTCCCTATGGTTTCTTACTTACGTAGCCTTAACCTCTGGGAATGAAAGTGTATAAAGGGGCAGCTTGTACTGTAGCAATAATCCACAGAGAACTGGTGAATTGTCATGACAATTTTCTCTTGTCCACAACATCACACATATATATTGACTATGTCAAGTCCCATCTCTATTCCCTTATTGACACTAATGACAACTATTTAGTACAGGGAATAAGCTGGAATTAATACTAATTGTTGTTTCATTTTTTTCACTCATGTCCAACTCTTTGTGACCCCATTTGGGGTTTCCTTGGCAAAGATACTGCTGTGGTTTGCATTTTCCTTCCCCAGCTCATTTTAGAGATGCAAAAACTGGGGCCGACAAAGTAAAATGACTTTCCCAAGGTCACAGAGGTAGTCAGTATCTGAGGCCAGATTTAAACTCAGATCTTCCCAACCTCGAGCCCAGAATTGTGTCCTCTGGGCCAGCTAGCTGCTATAACAACAACAACACACATTTGCATAGCGTTTTAGGTTTTCAAAGCACTGCAATATGTTACAAAAGAAATAATGTTATGGAATAGATGTTTTTCTTTCTGTTTTACAGGTGAGGAAACTGAGGCACAAAGAGGCTAACTGACTTTCTCAGAGTCACACAGGTAGCAAATGTCTGAGGCCAAATTTGAAGTGAGATCTTCCTGGCTCCAAGTCTGGTCCTTATCCAATGTGCCACCTAGCTGCTGAAACATTAAAGCATCAAAATATAGAATCATTGCTGATGTGCGTGAATAGGGAGATTCTAGGAGAAACCAAAGGGCTCCCCAGCAGTTTCTTTCCATTCCTTCATTTTGTCCTACAGGAAAACAGTTCCAGAAATAGCCTCCTATGGAAGAATGGAATCACACCACCACTGGTTTCTTCTTACTGGGGCTCTTTCCCCCAACCAAAACTGGTCTGCTTCTCTTCCTCCTGGTTCTCCTCATCTTCCTAATTGCCTTCTTGGGTAACTCAACCATGATTCTCCTCATCTGGCTGGATCACCACCTCCACACCCCCATGTACTTTCTGCTTAGTCAGCTCTCCCTCATGGATCTCATATATATTTGCAGTACAGTTCCCAAGATGGCTGCCAACTTCCTTTCTGGGGACAATTCCATTTCTTTGGTGTCTTGTGGATTTCAAAGTTTCTGTTTTTTACTCATAGCTGGTGGTGAAGGGTTACTCTTGGCATCCATGGCTATTGACCGTTATGTGGCTATTTGCCGCCCCCTCCATTATTCTATTCTCATGAACAAGAGAATGTGTTTGCTGATGATTTCTGGGTCCTGGGTCATTTCATGCATCAATTCCATTTGCCACACAGTGTATGCACTCTGTATGCCCTATTGCAAGTCCAGAATCATTAACCATTTCTTTTGTGATATCCCAGCCATGTTGCCTCTAGCCTGCATGGATACCTCGGCGTATGAATACACTGTATTCTTCAGCACAAACCTCTTTCTTTCAGTCCCTTTCAGCTGTATCATGGCTTCTTATGGTCAGGTTCTCTATGCAGTCCACCACATGCACTCAACACAGGGGAAGAAGAAAGCTTTCGCCACCTGTTCCACCCACCTTATTGTGGTGGCATTCTACTGTGTCCCATTTGCATATACATATCTGAGGCCCCCATCTTTGCATTCCCCAGAAGAAGATAAAAACTTGGCTGTTGTCTACACTATTCTCACCCCTATGCTTAACCCCATTATTTATAGCCTGAGGAATAAAGAGGTTCTGGGGGCCTTCCAGAGAGTCGTTGGGAGATCCTTATCCCAAAAAGAGTAGCTGGAGATATAAAGTCATAGGAACGGAACGAGAAGGAATCTCAGAAATTATGTAGACATTATCTTATTGGACATTGAGGACAGTGAGGCCTTATAATTCCACCAATCCAAGATTCCTATATCAAGGAGATTATTTTACTAGAATCAAATCTGTATTTATTTAGCCAAACATTAGGCACTGTGCAAAGTGCTGATAATATCCTTTTTTTCAAATGAGATAGTTCCTTTTCTCAAGGAGTTAATATTCTACTGGGCATTTAGATAATTTTCAAAGATAAGTAAATACAAGCTATATCTGAAGTAGGACAGGCAACTATAAACTGGAAAGACCTCTGTAGGCCTCATGTGGGGAATGACATTTGGGATGAGTCTTGAATGGAGACACTAAAGGGTCTACCCTTTGAGGAAGCAGGGCATTAAAGTCATGGGAGATACTCTGTGCCAAAAGGCATGGAGACAGAATATATCGTGGAATTTTGGGTATCCAGCAAGAGGAATAGCATGGCTGGAAGGCAGTGTGGGTGGAGGTCTGTGATGGGAACGAGTCTTGGAAATGCTGACTGGAGACACATTGGGAAGAGTTTGAAATGTCAAATAGAGGAGTTTGCACTTTATCCTAGAGAAAATGGTGAGTCACTGAAGCTTTTTGAGTAAGGGTCAGAGTTGGGCTTTAAGAATATCAGTACTTCCAACATTATATCAGGACAGGTCTAATGACATGAGGCTCAAGTCAAATTAAGAGAATAAATCAGTTTTCAGACATAAAATGTTTACCACACAGATGAATCCCTTATATGCGGTAGGCTCTTAGGAAATGTCTGTTGAATTGTTCAATTGAAAAAGAATGATAGGTAGTGTTCCCGGGCTGAGGGCTTCTTATTCATAGTACCAAATCCATGTTATTGGTTGTACAGAATGATCTCGTGAGAAACATGGATGGGAAGGAAAGGTTCCATTTTGATGAAAGCATTCTTCATGGCCAGAAAAAAATGAAAGTGAAGTGGCCACTCATTGATTGAGGATTGAAAAATAGTTGTCTTTGACAGTCAGAATATGATGGTCACATAAGAAAAATGGATAAGAAGAATTCAAGAAAACCTGGGGAAGTCTTATATCAACTGATGGAGAATAAAAACAGAGTATCAAGAGAATCATATATATTGAATAAAACAATGTAAAAGAATGAACTAAAAGCAAGAAACATCAGAACTCAGACCAATGGGAAGATTTATCCTGACACGAGATGATGGTTTATGAAAAATATGCCACAATCATCTCAGTAGAGACGTCTCAGTTTACTAGTGTGGAATGAGGCCTTCACTGTCAGATAAGGTGAATGAATGAACAAATGGATGAAAGAATGAATGAATAAATGAATGAATGAATAAAAAGCATTCATTAAGCTCTTCCTAGGACCTTGGGACTATGCTAAGCAGTGATGATTCGAGTAACACTGAACAATATAGTCATTGAGCTAAGGGAATTTACAATCTAATGGAGTAAAGCAAAACGTAAAAGGGAGATAAGAAGAAGAAAGGGGAGGCAAGGGAGTATGTTGGCAATCAAAATGGGCTCTTAGCACTCAGTTCAAGCAAGTGCCCTTGAAGAGTTTGGCCTTCATTTCCTGGATTAGATTGGGAGTCCTTGGTAACCTTCTTGCCTTAGGGGATGGCCTAGTTTACATAGGTTTGAGTGGCATGTTTGGGACATCAGAGGCTTTTAGACCCATGTGGGTTTAAGTCTCTTCTTTGTGACGATTTCAGGTCACATGGGTGAGTTGCATGTGTGACTCACCCTTGACCCTGAAAAAGATATAAAACCAGGGTTTGGCTTTCTCTTTTTGGAGCTCTTACCCACAGCCTTGGTGGTGCGTGTGACTCTGGGCCAGCCCTTGTTATGAGCTCCCGGGCTGAACCTAGATGTTGGTAACTATGAATTATATTTGGTCTCTCTGTCAATGTTTGTAATTTGTTTGTATTTGCTCCGAAGTTCAGGGTGCTGGCATTTTCCCCTGAACTAAGTGAATGGTATTTGTATGCTGAATTAAAGTAAGCTTGTTAACCCTTTAATGTTGCTTTCCTCAGCAAAGCAGATCAAAAGAACCTGGGCTTTGGCAGCATGTTTGTTGTTGGGCTTGTATTGGTCTTTCACCCCGACAACAGCTGCTAGCCGGATTGTTGAAACAGGGTCCAGCTGCATAGAGAGGGACGAGAAGATGGCCTTCTCATATTCCCAGGCTAGATGCCTTAGATTGTAGCCATAAAGATGGAAGAAGAATAATAACAGAAAAATAATTTGACTTCTGAGAGCCAAGATGATATAGTAAGCAATAAATTGTCATAACTCTCCCATATTCATTTCCAAATAACTCTAAAAGAACTTCCCAAAATAAATCCTGGAACAATAGAACCAACAAAAAGATGGAGTAAAACAATCTTTTAGCCCAAGAAACTTGGATGATCAACAAGAAAGATCTGTCTCAATCAGAGTGCAGTCCAGGATAGGAAGTGTCCCAGCAAGGCAGCAACAAGGCCCACCTCAGCAAACCAGCCAGAGATACTTAGCCCCAGTGCAGTGGAGCAGGCAAATTCAACACCAGAACCACTCATATGCCTCAGCATAGCCAGGGGAATAGGCAGATTCCAGCTTTGAGAACTGCCTCATGCTTCAGCATAGTACTGGGCAAACAGCTGGCCTCCAGAGGCCAGACCTCCATATCCTTCAGTGTGCCCCTGGGAAATTCAGAAACACCCCAACAGCCTAAGAACACACCAGACACCAGCACTAGAACCCCAAGTCAGCACCAGGGAGGTGAGCTGCCAGATTCCTACAGCATCCAGCAGTACCAGCCACCCCTACCCCACCCCCTCAGTGCAACACCAGACACAAAGGTCTTCCTTGGACCCCCGGCATAAGAAGCCTGAGACAGTGCCGTTTCCACCCTGGGGAGCAGAGCTCAAATTTAAAAGAAAGTTAAAAGGCCTGAAAAAGATGAGCAAAAAACAACAAAAAAGAATCTTACCATAGAATGTCATTATGGTGACAGGGAAGATCAAGACACAAACTCAGAGGAGGACAACAATGTCAAAACAACTATAGATAAAACTCCAAAGAAAAATGGGAAGTGGTCTCAAACCCAGAAAGACCTCATGGAACAGTTCAAAATGGAGCCTACAGTAATATAGAAGAATTATGAAAAAAGAGTCAACAGCTTGGAAAAAGAAAACAAATGATTAAAAGGTAAAACTGGCCAAATGGAACAGGAGATACAAAAATCCACTGAAGAGATAGAGAGAATTATGAAATATAAAATAGATCATTTTCATTATATTAAGTTAAAAAGCTTTTGCAAAAACAAAACCAAAGCAACCAAGATTAGAAGGAAAGCAGAAAGCTGGGAAGAGTCTTTACAACAAATTTCTCTCAGAAAGGCCCCATTTCTCAAACATATAGGGAACTGAGTCAAATTTCTAAGAATACAAGCCATTCCACAATTGATAAATGGCCAAAGGATATGAGCAGGCAGTTTTCAGATGAAGAAATCAAAACTATCTATAGGCACATGAAGAAGTACTCTAAATTACTTTTGATTAGGAAATGCAAATTAAAACAACTCTGAGGTACCACCTCATACCTATCCAATTGGCTAATATGACAAAAAAGAAAAAAGACAAATTTTGGAGAAGAAGTGGAAAAATTGGAACAATAATGCACTGTTGGTGGAGTTGTGAACTGATCCAACCATTCTGGACTGCAATTTGGAACTATGTCCAAAGGGCAACCAAACTGTGCATACCCTCTGATCCAGCAATAGCACTATTAGGTCTGAATCCAAAAGAGATCATACAAAAGGGAAAGGGATCTATGTGTACAAAAATATTTATAATTGCCCTTTTGGTGGTGACAAAATATTAGAAATTGATGGGATGTCCATCAATTGGGGAATGGCTGAACAAGCTGTGGTGTATGAATGTAATGGAATACATATAAGTAATGATGAACAGGCACATTTCAGAAAAACCTGAGAAGATTTGTACAAACTGATACAAAGTGAAGTGAACAGAACCAGGAAAACATTGTACACAGTATCAGCAACATTGCGTGATGATGATGATGATTTTCTCAGTAACACAATGATCCAAGACAAGTATAAAGGATGAACAAAGGAAAATGCCATCAACATCCAGATAAAGAACTGATCAACTGATGGTTTTAGGTAAATGCTACTTATACTTTTAAGGAAGACTCTGTTTATTCCAGTGCTTTCTAGTGTTTTTAATAAGAATAGGTGTTGTATTTTGTCAAAAGCTTTTTCTGCATCTATTCAGATAATCATAGGGTTTCTGCTAGTTTTGTTGTTGATATGATCAATTATGCTAATAGTTTTCCTAATATCGAACCATCTTTGCATTTCTGGTATAAATCCTACCTGGTCATAGTGTATTATTCTCATGATAAGTTGCTGCAGTCTTTTTGCTAATATTTTATTTAAAACCTTTGCATCAATATTCATTAGAGAAATTGGTCTATAATTTTCTTTCTCAGTTTTGACTCTTCCTGGTTTACATATTAGTACCACAAGAATTCATGACAAAACAAGAGATAGAGAGTATTACAAAATGCAAAATGGATAATTTTGATTATGCTAAATTGAAAAGCTTTTGTATAAACAAAGCCAATGCAACAAAAATTAGGAGAGAAGCATAAAATTGGGGGGAGGGGGGAATTTTACACAGTTGTAATATTAATTAAGGTGGGACTTTTTTGCTATTTTCTCTTTCAGAATGCTAAAGTAAACAAATGCCTTTGATTAAGCTTTACTAGATGCAAAGCTGCAGGCCTACACCCCTTTGCTAACTAGGTGCTAAACCCCAGGCCCACACCTTTTGGTGATTAGGTGTGAACCCTTTGGGCCCTGAACAGAGTATGAAAACTCAAAGATTAGCATTTTCTGGGGCTCTCAGACACTAGAAGAGTGGCATGGGACTCTGGGCAACTGCTATAAGAGCCTCCTGGCTTGTCAACCCAGATGTTGATGCTTTCCAGGTAACTATGAATTGTGATTTGGTCTGTTTATATTGTGTATATTTGTAATTTGTTTGTACTTGCTCCGAAGTTCAGGTTGCTGGCTTTTCCTCCTGAATTAAGTGAATGATGTTTGTATGTTGGATTAAAGTAAGATTATTAACCCCTTAATGATACTTTCCTTAGTAAAGCAGATCAAAAGAACATGTGCTCTTGTTGCTGTTCTTGTTGGGTCTTACACCCCACAGCAGCTGCTAGCCAAATTGTTGCTACACCGGTGTCTCTGATAAAGGCCCCATATCTAAAACATACAGGGAACTGAACCAAATTTATAGGAATAAAAGTCATTCCCCATCTGAGAAATGGCCAAAGGATATGAATAGGCAGTTTTCAGAGGAAAAAATCAAAGACATCTATAGTCATATGAAAAAATGCTCCTAATCATAATTGATTAGAGAAATGATAAAACATCTCTTAGGTATCACATCTCTCCTGTCAAATTGGTTTACATGACAAAACAAGAAAATGATAAATGCTGGAGAGGATGTGGGGAAATTGGAATATTGTTACATTGTTGGTGGAGTTGTGAACTGATCCAGCCATTCTATGGGAACTATACCCAAAGGGATATAAAATGTGCATACCCTTTGACCCAAAGAGATCATACAAGTGGGAAAGGGACCCGTATGTACAAAAATATTTATAGCAGCTCTTTTTGTGGTGACAAAGAATTGGAAATGAAGGGGATGCCCATCAACTGGGGAATGGCTGAACAAATTGTGGTACATGAATGAAATGGAATACTATTGTGCTGTGAGAAATGAGGAGCAGATGGATTTCATTATAACCTGAAATGACTTGTATGAACTGATGCTGAGCAAGGGGAGCAGAACCAGAAGATCATTATACATGATTCGTAGAGTTGTCTCTCCTTATCAACGCAAGGTTCAAAGACGGCGCCAAAAGACTCATGATGGAAAAAGCTCTGCACATCCAGAGAAAGAACTGTGGAGTTTGAATGCAGAATGAGGCAAACTGTTTACTCTTTTTTTTCCTTATTTTTTGGTTTCGTTTCTCTTTTCTCATGATTCATTCCATTCTTTATAATTCTTCTCTACAACTGGACCATTATGTAAATAAGTTCAATGTGAAAGTACACGTATAATCTACATTGGATTACATGCCATCTTGGGCAGGAAGGGGAGAGGAGATGGAGGGAGAGAAAATTTGGAAACCAAAAAGTTGTAGAACTGAGTATTATAAACTAAAAATAAAAAAATAAATTTAGAAAAAAGGAACTGAGAGACTCTGAATGCATATCTAAGTATACTTTTTCATATTTTTTAATTTCTTCTTTCACAACTGTTACTAATATTCATTCATACCATTTTCAGAAGAGGGGAGGGGAGAAAGGGAGAAAAACTCAGAATTCAAAATCTTGTAAGAATAAATGCTAAAAATTGTCTTGACATGTAATTGGGGGAAAATACTATTAAAAATAATAATAACGGGGGTGGAGCCAAGATGGCAACTGGAAAGCAGTAACTGGCGTGAGCTCCCCACCAAGTCCCTCCAAAAACCTATGAAAAAATGGCTCTGAACCAGTTCTAGAAATACAGAACCCACAAAGGGGCAGAGGGAAGCAGGACT